>LNAC01000295.1:1779889-2037282 GCA_002007465.1 Ailurus styani | reverse complement strand
ACAAATGTCATGATTTTTAAACCAAAATCTGTTTCCCCTTGTATTCCTTTATGCTTGGTTCCCTCAACCTTTAGAGCTGTAAACAGTAAATCTAATCTTTACTTTAAATGACAGTCCTCCAGATATTTCACAGCATGCCTTCTTCACAAGCAGTTTTATCAACAAGAAATGTGCCCAGTTCCTTTGATCATTAGATATAATCTAGTCTCTAAACTCTTCAACCTCTTGGTTGCTCTGCATACATTTGCAAATGTGTTCACACTCCCTTAAAATACTATAAATGTTTAGCACACCTGATGGAGATTTCCTGTTAAGATGGTAATTGAACCCATGAGTCTACAACCCTCCTTATGAATAACAGAAATAACTCAAAAGAATAAGCCTATATTGTCCAAAGATATAATTTTTGATAAATTTAAACCAAATAAACCTAGATGGTGCCTCAGAAGTTGTATGACGATTTAATGTTAAAGCCAAAGGAAAGCATATTCAGTACTTTATTCACCCAATTGTGCATGAAAACTATTTTTAATTATCACATGTGGTTTGTTTTGTTTTTTTATTTTTATTGTTGTTGTTTTAAGTAGGCTTGCTCCATGCCCAGTTGTGGAGCTCAACATGGGTCTTGAACTCATGACCCTGAGATCAAGATCTGAGCTGAGATACAGAGTTGGACACTTAGCCTGAGCCACACAGGAGCCCCTCAAATGTAGTTTTCATAAAATTTCAAGATTCCATTTAAATATGAGGAATGCAGTAGGTTATCAAAACTTAATGCATAAAAAGGGAACTACTTTTTTATGGTGTATCAATGTAGGTTCATCAATTGTAATAAATGTTTCTTCTGGTAAGGGATGCTCATAATGGGGGAGGCTATGCATGTGTGGGCAGGAAATAGAGGGGAAATCTCTGTACCTTTTGCTCAATTTTGCTGTGAACCTAAAACTGTTCTAAAAGATAATAATAAATCTTAAAAGGAAATAGAAAAACACCCTGAACTGCTCTAAGAACTCAGATTTCATTGGCAAATACATTGTTTGAACATTTTGATAAAATTAGTAGACAACAGAAATATTGTGTGTGTGGGGGACTATTTTCCTTAATGAATATTATTCCTTCCCATGCTGGGTCAATCCAGTCAATATGGCTTCATTAGCTATGCACATAGATACCTGTACATTTGATTTTTCTGTTCAAAGTAAGAAATGTAAAGCACAGAAAAGAAATATGTCTAGCTGTACTTTGTAAACACAGATTTCATGACAAAGAATATATTGGTGCTTTTCCAAATCATTTTGAAATTCCAAGCACGTAAGATTTTTGCTGGTAATTTAATCATAATATCTTCAGAGAAATTTCCAGTTACTTTGTAGTTACTGAAAATTTCATGCAGATAAAATTCTTAAGATAACTTTTAAAAATTAACTTGTGGATGGAAATGGAATGTGTTTTGCAGGACTGCAGATGAAAAAACAAAACCCAAGAACTTATGGGTGTTATATTTTGTTTTAAGATACATGCTTTCCCTTTCAAGGTCATATTTATCTGGATCATAAAATAGAATTATAGAATTTAAAGAAATCCAAATTCAAATTAACAAAATAATCTGAATTTTTAGGTCCTCTAGTAATTGTCATTAATAGCTATGTGCAGGGCGCCTGGGTGGCTCAGTGGGTTAAAGCCGCTGCCTTCGGCTCAGGTCATGATCCCAGGGTCCTGGGATCGAGGCCCACATCGGGCTCTCTGCTCAGCAGGGAGCCTGCTTCCTCCTCTCTCCTCTCTCTCTGCCTGCCTCTCTGCTTACTTGTAATCTCTCTCTCTGTGTCAAATGAATAAATAAAAAAAAATCTTTAAAAAAAAAAAATAGCTATGTGCAAAACTGAACATTTCTCTGAAATATATCTAGGTGCCAGAAAGACCAAAACAGAAATTTTCATCATATAATTGAACATTATGTGTTCCAGGAAATTTAACCAGAGTTGATATAAAATATCTGAGTGTGCATTTAAGTTTCATTGAGTGTGAAAATATTTTTACTATTGTTTTGTTTATCATAACCAGAGGTTTTTCAATCCTTTAGTCTGAAAAAAAGTTTAAAAGAAATATTTACATGAGAGTGCAATATTAAAAAAGAAGACTTAAGCCAGAAACTCACTGGCATAATTATTTTGAGCCCATTTATCCCTCACCACACTACATCCATCCTCTTCTCTATAAGGTCTGAGGATGGACTCACACATGAGAAACCTCCCCTCATTGTCTGTCCCTTCTATTCATGTGGCAAACAGAAACCTCAACTCCAAGGCACAGAGAGAACTTCTCTGAACCAGAATACTACATCAGATTCCTGAAAAACTCACTGCTTCTATTTGTTGTGAGGTAGTGATATGTTTCTTCACATCACACAAAAGTTTCCCCATTCTTTGCCTACCATGGACAGTGCAGATTCCACATTTTGCATATTTCACATGATACACCTAATATCTTTGAGAGAATATTCTCTCTTGAGAGAATATTCTGGGGCCCTAGGAACAAACATTATTGTGACTTGGACACTGGGTTAGGCAGCTAATATTTAATAAGCTAATATTAGATATTTAGAAACAGGGGCACCTGGGTAGCTCTGTGGGTTAAGCCTCTGCCTTCAGCTCAGGTTATGATCTCAGGGTCCTGGGATCGAGCCCCACATCAGGCTCTCTGCTCAGCAGGGAGCCTGCTTCTGCCTCTCCCTCCACCTACTGCTCTTTCTACTTGTGATCTCTCTCTGTCAAATAAATAAAATAAAATAAAAAGATATTTAGAAACAACTGAATGCCTCATATCTGGCACACTTGAAATCAGTCAATGGTAAGATCATTGTAAATGGAAGTTAAATCTGGAAATCATTAAATAGTAATATAGTCATAACTTAAACATTTTTTATTAACATATAATGTATTATTTGCCCCAGGGGTACAGGTCTGTGAATCATAAGGCTTACACATTTTGCAGCACTCACCATAGCACAAACCCTCCCCAATATCCATAGCCCAGCCACCCTATCCCTACCCTTCCACCCCCCAGTACCTACCCCTCAGTTTGTTTCATGAGATTTAGAGCCTCTTATGGTTTGTTTCCTTCCTGATCCCATCTAATTTCATTTTTTCCCTTCCTACCCACCATGACCCCCTGCCCTGCCCCTCAAATTTCTCATATCATAGAGATCATATGATAATTGTCTTTCTCTGATTGATTCATTTCACTTAGCATAATACCCTCTAGTTCCATCCACATCATTGCGAACAGCAAGATTTCATTTCTTTTGATGGCTGCATAGTATTCCACTGTGTATATATACCACCTCTTCTTTATCCATTCGTCTGTTGATGGACATCTAGGTTCTTTTCATAGTTGGGTTATTGTGGACATTGCTGCTATAAACATTCGGGTGCACGTGCCCCTTCGGATAACTACATTTGTATCTTTAGGGTAAATACCCAGTAGTGCAATTGCTGGGTCATAGGGTAGCTCTATTTTCAACTTTTTGAGGAACCTCCATACTGTTTTCCAGAGTAGCTGCACCAGCTTGCATTCCCACCAATAGTGTAGGAGGGTTCCCCTTTCTCCACATCCTTGCCAATATCTGTTATTTCCTGACTTGTTAATTTTAGCCATTCTGACTGGTATGAGGTGGTATCTCACTGTGGTTTTGATTTGTATTTCGCTGATGGCAAGTGATGTTGAGCACTTTTTCATGTGTCTGTTGGCCATTTGGATGTGTTCTTTGCAGAAATGTCTGNGGATGCGTTCTTTGCAGAAATGTCTGTTTGTGTCTTCTGCCCATTTTTTGATTGGATTATTTGTTCTTTGGGTATTGAGTTTGATAAGTTCTTTATAGATTTTGGATACTAGCCCTTTATCTGATATGTCATTTGCAAATATCTTCTTCCATTCTGTCAGTTGTCTTTTGGTTTTGTTGACTGTTTCCTTTGCTGTGCAAAAGATTTTGGTCTTGATGAAGTTCCAAGAGTTCATTTTTTGCCCTTGCTTCCCTTGCCTTTGGTAATGATTCTAGGAAGAAGTTGCTGTGGCTGAGGTTGAAGAGGTTGCTGCCTGTGTTCTCCTCAAGGATTTTGATAGATTTCTGTCTCACATTGAGGTATTTCATCCATTTTGAGTCTATTTTTGTGTGTGGTATAAGGAAATGATCCAGTTTCATTCTTATTCATGTGGCTGTCCACTTTTCCCAACACCATTTGTTGAAGAGACTGTCTTTTTGCCATTGGACATTCTTTCCTGCTTTGTTGAAGATTAGTTGACCATAGAGCTGAGGGTCCATTTCTGGGCTCTCTATTCTGTTCCATTGATCTATGTGTCTGGTTGTTTTGTTTTTTTGTTTTTTGCTTTTTGTGGGGTTTTTTTGTTTGTTTGTTTGTTTGTTTTTGCCATTACCATACTGTCTTGATGATTACAGATTTGTAATAGAGCTTGAAGTCTGGAATTGTGATGCCACCAACTTTGGTTTTCTTTTTCAACTTTCCTCTGGCTACTCGGGGTCTTTTCTGGTTCCATATAAATTTTAGGATTATTTGTTTTATTTGTTTGAAAAAAAAATTGATGGTATTTTGATAGGGATTGTATAACTTAAACATTTAACTTTAACTTACAACATACCAGTCTTAACTTGCTTGTTCTTTAGTGTAGGAATAAGGTCATTTCCTAAAGAATAAGTCTACAATTTGCAGGTTTTATAATTTTTCCTGAATCAATTACATGAAATGAACCACCTACTATTGCCAGTTTGAGTTTTTTTGAAGGGAAACTAGAATTTATAAAAAGAAATTCAGAGCAATTTGAATGCAAAATCCTCCTAGCATATCATAATCCCCCCCTCAACAATCTTATACATTTTCAGGTATGCATTTAAGTTTGCAACTAACTCATATTTAATCTTTCAAACCATGCCATTTAGTTTTCATAGAAGTAATTATTTTTCTGTTTGATTTCATCTTTCAATGACTTACACAGTATTCAATTACATTTCATTAATATAACAGATAGAACTGACGTAAAGAGTTTTGAAAAGACACTACTGATGCATACTCAGCATACATTTAAAGTAATAGTAGCAGAAAGGCAAAGGTCTCAATGTGCTATGAGCTCTAATCAATATGTTTACAGAAAAAATGGAACTTCAGTTAATCTAGCAGTTGGTTAAGGGTAAGCCATTTAAGCCAATTTCTACTGCACTTATCAAAGTCATCAGTGTATGTAAAGATTTGAAAAGGGTTTAAATTGTTACAATATGATGAGATCTCCTAGGGTAGAATCCGATCCATCTTTCAACCTCTGGATTCAAGTAGATATTTTTTGAGTTCTGAATTGAAGGTAGTGAAGGGTAGCAGAAATAAAACTAGGATAGAAAATAGGGGGAAAAAAAGATCCCATATCCATCCTTTACCAACTTTGAGAATTAAAATAAAAATAATGATTTATCTCACAAAGTTGATACAAAAATACATTATAATATATTTTAAAGCTTTTAATCTTCCAAATATTCTCCATGCACATTTTAAAAAATATTATCCTGCTATCTTGTCTGTTACTTAAGTTTTCTAACCAAGTATAGTAAATGGCTGACTTAAAAATATTCATTATGTCTAATAGTTAACAAACAACTTGAAATATGGTATCTCCTAAATTATTTCATAGTAGAGAATAATGAAAATTATTTCATAGTAGGGCTACATTTTAAAACCAGTTCTATAAACATATTTAGTATAAACATTGTGAAAAAGATTTTAGTGGACATTTTTATTACAATCAAATCTAAGAAATAAGCAAAACCCAGGAAGCCATACACTTGTCCAAGGGTCTGACTTTTGGTTATTTGGAACTTACAATTGGATTAGTCATTCTGTATTTCAGTCACAACATTTAATTATTTCTTTTCCAACACTGGATTTATGTTCATTCACCAGGAGGAACATTCACTTTCATTGCATGATAATTGTTGGTAAAGTCTAAGGCACAAAAATCAAGTTACAGTGCTTCCACTATAAGTCTTTTATCTGTACAATCAGACTTCAAAAATCCAAGGACCCATACTGAAATTGGCTAATAACCAAAACACTCACTGTCAAATTAACTGTTCCCATCTGAGGTGATAAATGGAGAGTTCATAACTGTAAACCATGGCATATGAAAAATAACTCATTGACATCTGTTCTTAACATCTGGCTTTTTAATCGATGCACCAAAGCAAATGGGATGTAATTCTATTTTGCTTCTCAAAAATTAGCCTTTGTGGTCATTTACATCTGAATTATATGGCCACATAGGTCTACAAAACAAAAAAGATTTAATATTTATTAATAAAGTCCAAGCACTCAATGGTTCATGCACGGTTTACCCCTATCCTTTAGTCAGCAATTTTATGTTTGTGTGACTACTGCCAGCAACATCATAAGACAGCATTAATACAAGTCCTGTTCTCCAGGAAAAATAAAACAAATGCAACACACTTTCTATTTCTTCTACCCAGCTCCTCAGGAGAAATACTGCTGAAGGAAGGGAGGGAGGGAGGGAAGGAGGGAGGGAAAGGGAAAGGAACAGAGGGAAGGAGGGGAGGGGAGGGGAGAGGAGAGGAGAGGGAAAGGAAAAGAAAGGAAAGAAAGGAAAGGGAAGGGAAGGGAAGGGAAGGGGAGGGAAGGGAAGGGAAGAGAAGGGAAGGGAAGGGAAGGGAAGAGGGAGGAGAGAGGGAAGAAGAAAATACACATATACATATTCATTTAGTTCCTCAAAGAGTTCTGTATAGAAAGACAGCTTTAAACTAATTATGGGGCGCCTGGGTGGCTCAGTGGGTTAAAGCCTCTGCTTTCGGCTCAGGTCATGATCTCAGGGTCCTGGGATCGAGGCCCGCATCGGGCTCTCTGCTCAGCGGGGAGCCTGCTTCCTCCTCTCCCTGTCTCTCTGCCTCTCTGCCTACTTGTAATCTCTCTCTCTGTGTCAAATAAATAAATAAATAAATAAAATCTAAAAAATAAATAAATAAATAAATAAATAAATAAATAAATAAATAAATAAACTAATTATGTATTTGTTTCCAACAAGCACTAAGAAATGACTTTACCTTAAAGTTTTTTTTCTTCAAATTAACTTAATATAAAATAGACACAAAATACAAATAAATGTATATCGGTTGGTTTTACCACAATATTTACTACAAATACAACAACAAAATTATTTACAGACATATGAAAATAAAGGCAAAATTAAAGAAAGTGCTGAAAATGATTACATTGGTGAGTAACGTGCATGAGTCAGGCAAACACTCAGAGTAAGGAGAGAGACAATGCTTAAAGAACCCAAAACAACACTTGGTTTATATGGTTCACTAATAATGTGACTAATTCATCAACAATAATTTATGTAAAATTTTGTAGAGTGGTTTAATGAATCAAATTGTCTCAAGTTTGCAAAGTGATACATGTATCAGACTATAGAAACAGACTATAGAGTATTCAAACCATAACTTTTAGGTTTATAAGTATGAGTGAATGGTCAAAGTGGCTGATAGCTTGGGACATTTACTAGTCCTATGTAGACTAGTCTTATTTTACCAGTCTATTTCACAAGTCCCATTTTAGAGAGACTAATATAAGTTAAACAAAGTTATTCATTTAGGAACTTGCCATACACACAACTTGCCAGACCCCACGCAAATACTTCAGAATGTAAAAAGTGAATTTGCAGAGTACTCTATCTGATAGAGTTAAACAAACTAATAATTGTTTATAGTGTGACAACTGATAGTAATAGGAAGTATTCTGTCCTTAATGAAGAGGATCTAACCCAAATGAGGAGGTCAGAGAAGTCTTCCCAAAGGAACTGATTTCTAAGCTGAAAATGGAAAAACGCATAAAAATTATGCAAAGAATGGAGTGGTGTGCATCTTGGATGGAAGGAACAGTGTGGAGGAAGGCACAGAGATCAGAAAGCGAACAGCTAGTATGAAAGAAAGGAAAGGAAGTGTAGCATGGCAGAAGAATAGCTTGTAAAAGAAGCAGCAGGATATAAAATAAAACTAGAAAACTAAGCAGGATGTAGAAGATATGTAAAACCTTGTACGCCATGTAAAGAATGTTAAGCTTTAGCCAAAGAGCAAATAAAAGTTTAGCAGGAAATTGACAAGATAAAATGAGTGATTTGGAATGATTACTGTGGCTAATGTATGTCAAGGGATAATTGGAGAAGAAAAAAAAACTGGAAATGATGATGATCTTTGAGAATTACAATACTTCAGTAACATTTTTATTATGCATATCTGGGCTATCAGTCACTCACCTGGAGTGAAACTAAATTTGGCACACTGGGCATCAACATCGATTTGTTTTGCCTCCATCACTGATTTTTTTTTTTTGAGGAAAATAATGAGTTAGTAAACAGAAAAGTCCTGTGTAAAGTTTGTTTGATTGTTTATTTAAGTAGTCTCCATGATTCGGAGCTCAAAATGAAAACCCTGAGACCAAGACCCAAGCTGATATCAAGGGTTAGACACTTAACCAACTGAGTCACCCAGGTGGCCCCTGTGTAAAGATCATTTAACTGTAACCTTCATTTTGCTTTCTGAGAAATTTATCTCAAGACTTTTGTACAAATTAGATGTTGATTAACAAACCACTCCAAAACTCAGTGGTATAAGGCAACGATAACTTAGTTGTTGCTCACATTCTCCTATTGGGATTACGGGGCTAACACAGGCATGTCTTCTCATTCAGTAGCAGGTGTGTAAAATTGCAGTAAGCCCAATAAAAAAAAACATGTTTCAAGACTGCGTGTTTCATATACATTAATACACCATTGGCCAAATAGCGCTGAATCCAGAGTCAAGGAATAACAAAGAATGGTAACCCAGAGTGAAAAGACTCTATAAAGTTACCAGGTAAAAGGCATAGTTATAGGAACCATAAAGAATGAGGTGAGGAATTGGGGTTAATGATGCAATTCACTAAAATTTAACACCAGGAAAAGCTGCTTGCCTTGTTTACATTACAATCATATTAATTATAATTATTTTATTCTCCTTGTTTTGGCCACTACAAGAAGGTGAATTATATTTTTGCAGCCATCATTAGTAATTGTATACAGTTTGACCATATTATAATCATTGGTGCCTAGCATAGTAACTGGTATATAGATGATACCCTGCATATTTTTAATATTGTTAAAATAATTTTTGTACTTAAGCTAAATGTAAGGTAAAAATATATAAAAGTCCGTATCACTGCTGAAGTTTAAAGAAATATTTTAAATAGATGCAAAAGAATAATATTAATTTTACTATCAAACTTTAAAAATAGTAAGAAAAAATTATTAATCATTGTGAGGATGAAATGAGAACGTTTCTAAAACATTTAGCAGGAAGCCTGATATGTGATCAGCAATAGGGGACTGTTACTTAACTTTTTGATCTGGGTCTTTACTATACCCTTTTCTTTATATACTACAATGTAAAAGAAAGAAACTCAGAGTTAACAGAATCTTACCCAATGCAAAACAAATAATTTCTCCCTATGATTTTTACTCCTTGCTGATAAAGCAACAGGGAAGAAATACATAATGGAGTATAGAGAAATTAACTTTTTAATTTACTTTATAATTATCTTATTGATTATACTTCACATCCATATATGTTATTACTTTGGTTATAAAAAGAAAAACACGGTATCATGAATATACACTTTTTATTTGAAAACAACAGAGTAAAAAAGACAATTTTAGTATGCATTTATTTTACTATTTACTCTATTATTAGAAGAAGAAAATAAAGAAAGAAAAGAGTATTGAAAACTATGAATAAGGAATGTCTATAGAGTGACTGTGAGGATAATATTTTGTACATTTGCTGGCATTTAATTGAATACACAATAGATATATTATTTTCCTTTTTAATACCTGTTCAGATGTGATTATAATGGAAAGAAAATCAGATTATGTTACAATTTTGAAAAAAATATTTTATTTTAAAAACTATTTTTGGGAAGCCTGGGTGGCACAGTCAGTTAAGCATCTGCCTTTGGCTCAGGTCATGATCCCAGAGGCCTGGGATGGAGCCTTTGTCATCAGGCTTCCTGCTCAGCGGGAAGACTGCTTTTCCCTTTATGCTCCCATGCTTGTGTTCCCTCTCTTGCTATCTCTCTGTCAAATAAATAAAATCTTAAAAAAAAAACTATTTTTGAGTTAAATTCTCTAATATTAGTAACTGATATCCAAACCCATAAACAGAATTTGATAGGGATCTTCCCCAAAACGGACCTTTGCCAGGAATTTTGTGCCCTCAAATATTGATGCTTAATCAAATATTGAAGGCTTACTCTGAATTGAAGACTAAGGAATAAGAAGTCTCTTCATTGAGCACATTTTTGGTGTGGTAGATTAGCACTATAATAAAAAGCTTAAATTTTACATTAATTTTTATTAAAATATAACAGTATAAATAACTTAAAATCCACAAGCAGTGAAGAACCCAAAAGTAACTAACTAACTAACTAACTAACTAACTAACTAAATAAATAAATAAATAAATAATAAGGTATACTAAGGAGTACTTTCAAGGATGCTTCCCCAACCACATTGTCATGCAAAAGCACTACTTTATTTATGCATGATGTATTTTTGAGGTAGAGTATTGACAGAGTGGAAGAAAGCCAACCAATAGACTTCCATGAAATAAGTGATTTTGTTACCATAATAATAAATTTGGGGCACAAGTTTTAATAATATTTTTATACTACCTCCTAATGAGGTACTCATTACTTCCTTTTACATTCTTTTAGTTCAGTGCTCATCTGAACAAGGCTGATGTTTATGCTAAAAATAGTTATGCTAAAATAGGAAATTGCTTTTCTGAAAGTCAAAACCATTCCATAAGTTTCAGCCTACTTCATGTCCATTTTATCTTTATTCAATGTTTTAGTCTACTTCATATTTAATACTAAAACTCTTCACAGTTAATACTAATGGTTATCAGAACTTTAACCTCTATAACTCCCTCATTTTTATGTAAAATAACAACATAATGACCTAATTAGTTAGGTAAATATGCAGGCTCTCTAGACAAAGAGAGTTAAACCATGACTGCTAAATAATCAGCTGGCAGTCATCACATCAGACAATATTTTAAAACATTCCCTCATTAGCTGATGTAAAAAGGGTTAGCATGTGTAAGGAAAAAATTTCAGGTGTAGGACTTAATAATGCATAGGTACTACGGTAACAATCCATATATGACTTTATTTTTGAGAGAGCACATTATTTCACACTCACATTGATGTTCCCAGACTGTGGGTCTCAGTCTCTGCCTTGGACCATGCACAGCATGGCATAAGCAATGAGGAGTTTTGGCTTTAGAAGGCCTCAAGCTGCCTTGGATCTAGGTATTTGGAAGTGGATAGGCTTTTATGCCAAAATGTCTCAGCCTTCTATCTATTTTTAGCAGAATGTGTGAACAGTCTGGTCCCTCCTACTTCAGGCATCAAACTTTTAACAAGGTGTTTCCTTGGGTGTCGTCCCACAAGCACTTTGACATACTGCTTGGAGGAATGGAAGTAAAATCAACGCTATTAAAAGCAATTTGGCAATTTTTATAACAACCTTAAGCATTTTCTTGCATTTTGACTGAAGTACATTCACTTGTAAGACTTCATCGGTGATGGGGGAGATATACTTTATATTATATAAGATACTATGGGTTCAATTGCAGACTTTCACAATATAGTGAATATCACAAAAAAAGTGAGTCAAATGAATTTTTTGGTTTCCCAGTGCATATAAAAGTTGTCTTTATACTATACTGTGGTCTACTAAGTGTATAATAGCATTGTGTCTAAAAAAAATATATGTGTCTTTTTGTTTGTTTGCAGTACTAATTTAAATTCTAATTAACATATAGTGTAATATTAGTGTCAGGAGTAGAATTGTGATTCTTCACTTACATATAACACCCAGTGCTCATCACAAGTGCCTTCCTTAATATGCATCACCCATTTAGCCCATACGGTAATGCTCAGTTTGTTCTCTTACAGTTAAAATTCTCTCAGGGTTGCCTTCCTCTCTCCCTTTTTTTTTTTTTTACTTACTTTCCCCCATGTTCATCTGTTTTGTTTCTTAAATTCCACATATGAGTGAAATGATATAGTCTTTGTCTTTCTCTGACAGTCTTATTTTATTTAACATAATACACTCTAGCTCTATCCATGTCATTGCAAATGGCAAGATTTCATTCTTTTTGATGGCTGAGTAATATTCCACTATCTATGTATACATCCCACCATCTTCTTTATCCAGTCATCAGTCGATGGACATTTGGACTCTTTCCATAATTTGCTATTGTTAACAATGCTGCTATAAATATCACAGCACGAGTGTCCTTTTGAATAAGTATTTTTGTATCCTCTGCATAAATACCTGGTAGTGCAATTGTTGGGTGGTAGGGTAGTTTTATTTTTAACTTCTTAAGGAACCACCATATTGTTTTCCAGAATGGTTGCACCAGCTTGCATTCCCACCAACATTGTAAGAGGGATCCCCTTTCTCTATATCCTCACCAACATCTGTTGGATTCTATGTTGTTAATTTTAGCCACTCTGACAGGTGTGAGGTGGTATCTCATTGTGGTTTTGATTTATATTTCACTGGTGATGAGTGATGTTGACCATCATTTCATGTGTCCATTGGCCATTTGTATGTCTTCTTTGGAAAAATGTCTATGTCTTCTGCCCATTTCTTAACTGGATTATTTGTTTTGGGGTGTTAAGTTTGATAAATTCTTCATAGATTGTGGATACTAACTCTTAATCAACTATGTCATTTGTAAATATCTTCGCCCATTCCATAGGTTGCCTTTCAGTTTTGTTAACTGTTTCCTTCGACATGCACCAGCTTTGTATCTTGACACATTACCAATAGTTCACTTTTGCTTTTGTTTTCTTTTCATCTGGAGACATGTTTGGTAAGATGTTGCTATGGCCTATGTCAAAGAAAACTGTAGAACTCTTATAAAGAAATCAAAGATGACACAAAGAAATGGAAATATATTCCATGCTCATGGATTAGGACAAATATTGTTAAAATGTCTCTACTACCCAAAGCAATCTTTAATGTGATCCCTATCAAAATACAACTACCATTTTTCACAGAGCTAGGACAAACAATTCTAAAATTTATATGGACACAAAAGACCCCAAATAGCCAAGGCATTCTTGAGAAAGAAGAGCAAAGTTGGAGGCAACACTATTCTAGACTTCAAGCTAGATTACAAAGCCATAATCATCAAGACAGGATGGTACTGGCACAAAACCAGACACATAGATCAATGGAACAGAACAGAAAACCCAGAAATGTTTCCACAACTATATGGCCAACTAATCTTTGACAAAACAGAAAAAAAAATATCCAATGGAAAAAGACAGTCTCTTTAACATAGTGTTGGGAAAACTGGACAAGAACATACAGAAGTATGAAATTGGACCACTTTCCCACATGATACACAAAAATAAATTCAAAATGGATGGAAGACCTAAAGTGAGACAGGAAACCATCATAATCCTAGAGGAGAACATAAGTAAAAAATATGTAACTTAATTGAAAACTATTTCTAAAACTGCTAACCATCATATGAGTCTTCAGCAAGTCATAATCTTTTTGCTGGTGTGGGTCTTGCCTTGATGGTGATGGTGCTGACTGATCAGGGTAGAGGTTACTGAAACTGGGTGTCTGTGGCAATTTCTTAAAATACGTTGACAATGAAATTTACCAAGTCTATTGACCTTTCCATTAATGAACAATTTCTCTGTAGCTTATGATGCTGTTTGATAGCATTTTACTCACAGAACTTCTTTCCAGATTGGAGTCAATCTTCTCAAATCCTGTTGCTGTTTTATCAACTAAGTTTATATAATAGTCTAGACACTTCATTGCCATTTCAACAATCTTCACGGCATCTTCACTAGGTGTAGATTCATCTCAAGAAACCACTTTCTTTGCTCTTCTCTAAGAAACAACTACTCATCCATTTAAGACTTACCATGAGATTGCAGTAATTCAGTCATATATTCAAACTTCACTTATGATTCCAGTTCTCTTGCTATTTCTACCACATCTGCAGTTACTTCCTCCACTGGGTTCTTAAACCCCTCAAAGTCATCCATAAGGGTTGGAATCAACTCTTTCCAAACTCCTGTGACTGTTAATATTTTGACCTCTTCCCATGAATCAAAAATGTTTTTAATGGCTTCTAGAATTGTGAATCCTTTCCAGAAGGTTTTCAATTTAATTTGCCCAGATCCATCAGAGGAATCACTACCTATGGTAGTATATTTTGAAATGTATTTCTTCAATAATAAGACTTGAAAGTCAAAATTACTCCCTGAACCATGGACTGCAGAATGTTGTGTTAGCAAACATGAAAACAACAATCTTATTGTTCAGTAAATTATCTTCAAAATGCAACAAAGTGAAGTGTAATGAAATGCCTGTATATGCAAAGATTAGCTCACAACAATGCTTGCCAAAACCATATTCATACTAAGAAAAAAGTAAAAAGTTTATCTAAATCTCTCAAAATAAAGAAAAGGTTAAAATTAATCAAACATATGTATGTACTGGCCTTTTATGCATGCAATAAAAATGAAAAATTATAAAACTCAGAAAAAATATATGTTACAAATATAAAATAAGGAATAATCTCAACTACTTCAACAATATAAAGGAAAACATTCTGGAAATAAACTACATTAAAATATTACAGAAGATACATCCAGACTATGGCAGTATGTTTGATGGTTTACTTATTTCTTTGTGATTGCCTATTTTACAAAGATATATAAACAGGAACAAATGTGACCAGATGCCAGCCATATGCTGTTACTTTTTGCCCTAATTCCTGCCTTCAGAAGTAGGGGACAAAGGGTTACTTTGTTATTCACTGGTCTATCTTGCCCACAGAGGATGTAGCTGAAGGTGGATAGTTGAGCTCTATTGGCTTATCTGCCCCTGCAGATGTGACATGCAGATGTGATTAATATTAGCACACCTGCTGTATCTTGCTCAGAGTGAAAAATTAGTGACTCTCAGAACTGAATTACTCTTGTAGTCAGCACTGACAGACTAGGCTAAAGTTGCCATTTATCCCCAGTACCACAACACTTGGCTAAATCATCTTGATTTCTGCTCTTTCCAAGGAAATATAGTTGCAGAAGTGATTTCAAGAAGTCCTTCAGGTAATCATGTGTTAACATTATAGATAGATAATAGACCCTAAAAAAATTAAATAAATGCCTACTCAACCATGACCTCATATGTCAGATTTTCAGAAAGTTTCAGGAACCCTTTCTGAAATGTATAGGGTTGCTCTACCTTCCACATCTTGGACTCTGTGCTTTCTTTTTTCTTGGTGGATTCCAGTAGTAGACTCTCCGCATACAGCCCCTATCCATTTGGCCTCTCCCCAAGACTAAGGGCTTCTGTGGACTCTGTCTCTGACTCTTGACTTACATCCTCCCAAAGGACATTTACACTTGTATGGTTGCTTCTTAACCTCAGGGTTAAAACTTACACATATATGAATTATTTGTTTTTAAAGAAGCTAAATGTCTTAATCCACAACCTAACAAGCTAATTCATTTTCCTCCATGCAAAATGTCATTAAGAGAATCAATTAAAAATGCACTTACAAAAAGATAAAGGTATAAGCTGCCCTATACAGACATTTGTTGTATCTTGATTTCCCTTTGTTCTGTCACTATCATAGACATCATATACATCTTGCACATGTATGCTCTCCTTCACAGTAAGAATTGGATGAAAGGGTGTGTATGAGTCAGTGTAAATCCATTACAATTATTGGAAAAACAACTAAAGACACATGGCCAACTGATGCTGGGTCAATAAAATCTTCTCCATATGTGCAGGGTGTCCTACTTTTAACTTGATTTTTTTCTTTAGGAAAAACACAAGTCATATTCATTTTAGGACTCACATTTATTAAATTATGAGGGAAACTTTAGTGGTGATATATTTAAACACAAATATCCAATGTCTATTTAAAGACTACAAAGGTGAAGTTTCATAATTACATTAAAGGTAGAAAAGGCAATATTATTCAAAAAGTGTGTGAGTGCCTTTTTATATGTAAAGTAAATTTAAAATGACATTTTTTATTTTAACAGAGAGGAGGTTTTATTCCATATTAAAATTTACCATAAAATACATTAAAATAGTCATTATAAAATTCATGTTCTGGTAAATCCATGTAACTAAAAATACCATTAAAAGGCATCATCATGGAAATGAATGACTGATGATCTTTTTTTGATTGCATAAACTTTGGTAGTTTGAAGCGTGTTTGATCTCATATACAAGTAAACTTAACAAGACCCTGAAACTTCAAAGATTAACTTTCCAGGGAGAAAAAAACATGAAATAAAAGGAAAAATGAAATATATAAAGTATTTCAAGGCTGCAAAGAGTCATGGATTTTTGTTCTTGGGAAGGACAAACTACATAATGTAACAGATGTTGTATTTCAAAATAAGATAATATTCTGTTTCAGCATATGTCTAAAGTCACAAGTACTGATGAATATCTCGAATCCCTTAACTACCAAGAATATAAATAAGAGGAACCAGTTAACTTAATTAACTTAAGTCCCTGCATGATTTTCTTTTAAATCATATAATTGTGGTTCATGTGCTTATTTGCATATTTATAATCAATTTGAGGATTAAAACCCCTGAGACCAACTTCTATATTTTAGAAACACACTTCAAATATCCAAGCTCTTATATACAATATAAATTATGTACTGTTAATCATTATTTTTATTCCACTATCTAGTATTATGCATAGCATTTGCATATGACTTGTCAAATTGGAACTTCAAATACTGTTTTATGATGGGTGTACTTATAAAAAAAAAGACAAATTTAATTATAGCAATGAAGGAATTATTCCAAAGAAAACTGACTAAATGGTAGAAAATATTTATATTTTACTTAAATAGTCAATAAAAATTATGTTTATATAGTACCTGTCACTATCAGGTTTCATGTCACTTGTGAATCTATTTACTTTTTTCTTTCACCTTCCTTTATTCCTTCACACAAACATATATTCAGTGCAAGTTCCGTGAGAGTATGTAAATACTTTGCATTCCACTGTTTGTTTTAAACTATAGCCTATGAACTTAAAAATAGGGACAGGAAGTAACAGATACCAATGATTACCTTGAAAGTCATAAACACAGTTAAGATTTTTTAAAGTATACATATAAAATATGCATAAATGTTGACATTTAGAAAATATTTTTTGTCTTCATTTTTATAGTAATAGACACCTTATAGACTTAATTTTATAGATGAATCACTTTGTTATTTAGATACATGACATCACTTGTAATCAAGAATATTATAGTTGACTAAGGAAGAAAATATCAATATAAAGGATAAAAAATATTATCTAAATATTTGACAAATAAGAATACCAATATTTTTTCAAATAATTTGAAGAATTTAAGAAATTGATTCTTTCACTCAATGAATACATATTTCTGCTCTTAACTAATTATATAGATGATGACAGTTAAACTACCTTTACTGATAACTGTTAAGAAATCTCATAGTAGACCACCTTGGAATTATAGCATTAAATATAATCAAGTTATAAATATATAGAAAGTATGGAGAATGCTATCACAAGACAAATTTCATGTTACTGAAATATTTTACAGTGGACTCATTTAAAGAAACATGTGCTTAACTGTAGGCTCTTTGAAAATAAACATTTTACATAAAATGAAATTACTTCAAGGTCGATTGCACATATTAGTATTGCCACAATTCCCTATCCACAGAAATTATATTATTTAAAATATTATTTAAGATCATTCTTTAAAATGCCCTTGAAATTTTGAAACTTTCCTATCACATTTTAATGTTGTTGATGAAATTTCACAAGAAATTCCCACCAATAAAAATTAGCAAACTGAAGGAAATTTGCAAAACCAGAAAATGCATAGAACATTTGCAGATCCTCCAGAGAAAATTAAACTAGCAACATTTGGAAATATGAGCATTAACAATGAAGAAAACCTGGTTTTGTCTGGAGCAAAATGAAAGTGAACTAAATGCTAAGAAAATAAAATTGATTTTTTCTGAATTTCTCACTTCTTATACCTTGTTAACTTTTTAAATTAAAATAACAACATATCAATATGGCAAAGAAAAATTGCTAGAAAACAATTACTCATAATCTAACCACCCTAGTAAAGCTTTGACCTCTTAAATATCCCAAATTTCCATTATTAAACTCCATCCCACGCCTTTTCTCTTTCATTTCTCATATAACTATTACTTCCAAAGCATAGTATCTGTTTTCATAAAAGAAAAATGAAGAATATTTACTTCTTTATGGATTGTTTTTTAAAAATTGAGAACCATTTACATATATACATATATGTATATATATAAATGTGCTTGTCATTCAATCCTACTATTCTTTATAAAATTATTCTATTCTATGATTTCATTCTGGAATGACGCACATTTCTTGTCTACTTCTCTTTTTTTTTTTTGTCCATTTTAGTAAGTTAAATGGCAATTCTTTCATATTTCTATGGTTGTTTTCCCTGACATTGTGCCCTTAAACTGGACTAACCTACCATATATTTGCACAACTAGTGCCCTCTGCAGCGATCACCCTAAAGTTTTCTTTTTCCCTCCATTCTTGAAATTACTGTCCTATGTCTACTTGTCTTCAGACAATTTAACTTTGAATTTCTTCTTCTTTTTCTTTTTGGATTGAAGGACTCTTCTTCTGGTATTTTATGTGGCTTAAAATGTTTCATGTGTGTATGATTTGGGCAGATCTCGGAAGTACTACTAATTTATACTCCACATTGCCTCATATTTCAGTTGGGTTGGCTCTAATGGCTGCGGGGACAGTTAGGGCCTGACCAAACATTAAATTCTTTTTTATGTCATCTCAGGGCTGCTTTGTATGTTCACTCAATATGGTCTTTCCATCATGGTGGCTTAAGGGTAGCCAAATGTCTTAAATGTCATCTAGAGTTCCAAGAGCTAGCATCCCAAAAGGTCTACAAGAAAGCTGCAAGAGCATCTGGGTGGTTCAGTCAGTAAACATCCAACTCTGGATTTCAACTCAGATCATGAACTCAGGGTCCTGAGATTGAGCCCCACATTGGGATCTCCACTCAGTGGGGAGTCTGCTTCTCTCTCTCTCCTCTCTCTCTCGCCCCCACCCCGCACATTCGCCCAATCACACTCATTCTCTTGCTTTTCTCTCTAAAATAAATAAATATTGGGTGCCTGGGTGGCTCAGTGGGTTAAAGCCTCTGCCTTCGGCTCAGGTCATGATCTCAGGGTCCTGGGATCGAGGCCCACATCGGGCTCCCTGCTCAGTGGGGAACCTGCTTCCTCCTCTCTCTCTGTCTGCCTCTCTGCCTACTTGTGATCTGATCGCTCTCTCTCTCTCTGTCAAATAAATAAATAAAATCTTTAAAAAATAAATAAATAAAATAAAATAAAATAAATAAATATTTATAAAAAACATAAAAAATATAAAAAAGAAAAAAGAAAGCTGCAAATGTTCCAATGACCTTGTTTATGAATTTCCTGAAAGTCATTTCTGTTTTAGACTATTGATTATATGCCACTAGTGTCATACCAGGTTCAAGGGGAGGGAAATTAGACACTACTGCAGTCCTCTTTACCACAATTATAGACTCTGGCTTAATTATTTTATTATTTTTTTCCTGGCTTAATTTATTGAACACTTCATCTGGAATATTCCCAATTGACCAGTGCATCTAGATTTAGTATTTAGTGCTATGTGTAGCATTAAAAATACATTATTTTATTTATTACATTATCTTCAATGTTAACTCTTTATTTTTCTTTACCGTCATAGTGTCTAGGAAAGAGTAAGCATTTCATAAATAGATGTATTTATTGAATGAATGATATTAAAAGGAGCTGCTTCAGACACAAAATTGATTTTGAAATTGTTCAAAATAAGCAACACCATTAGGTTTGTGTTGCACATAAAATTAATACAAAACTCCTTAACTCTCAAGCTTCTTTATAATCTGGACTCTTATGATGTTTCCAGTATCAGTTTCCATGATCCCTTGACTTCTTTTCCCTCCTCCATCACTTAGTGATGCCAATCTAACCACAACCACCCACACAGTGATTTTCTTACCTCAGTTACTTTGTTTATGTCTAGGGTTCCCTCTTTCTCTTTTCCTTGGTGTAATTTTATTTATCTTTTAACCCCAAGCTCAAGTATTACCTTTCTCTGAAGACTCTAACTATACAGTTAATCACTCCACTTTCTGTTTCTACATCTCTGTTGTTTGTTATACCTCTGCATTTTAGTTGTTTACTTAGTAACTGCCATGGAGTCATACTTCACTGCAGGTGTAATTCCAAGAAGTATTCACAGGAGGCCCAAAGGATGAACTGACTTGGCTGTGAAATCTGACAGAAAAGCCAAGTTAATTGAGTTCTGTACCTAGCTCAGACTGGCTCTGGCTAAATTCCAAGCTACAATTCCTTTCTAATAAGGCCTGTGGCTTGAGATGGGATGATCTTGAAGTAGAGTAGGTCCAAGTGGAACTAAGACCTGACAGAAGTTTATATGACCACTAGTACATCAAAGATTGTTTCCAATTCAGGGAGCCCCAATAGCTCAAGCTGAGAACAAATCATTAGAGATCCATTTGGAAGACTAATTCGGGTGTTCATTATCTTGTATCACTCCCTTTCTAGGTTTCTACTGTACTTTGGTCTCACTTGGTAGCAAATCTACAACCCTATTAACAGATATAGGATTATTTACCAATCTTCACCTTGATCTTTTAGAAAACACTTCTATTCACTCATCTAATAATCTATACTAGGTACAGTTCTATATGCAGGGAATTTCTCAGTGAATGACTTAAACAGACTGCCTAGTTAATAGCTTAGATTTCAATATGGGAGACAGAAAACAAGTAAACGCAGCAGAAGAAAGTGTTAAGTACATCAAACAAAGCAAAACATAGAAAGTGATGGAATAGGAAGTATTTTAGAAAGGGTAACCAAGAGATGAATATGAAGACATTCATGAAGAGATGAAGAGATGACATTTGAAATGCAATACAGGAAGGGTAGGCCTGCTGAGAAAATCACATCTAGGGAGAGGTAACAGTGAATAAGAAAAGACAAGAGATAGTAATAAGCTTGATATGTTCCATGAATACCAGTGTGATTGGCTATTAGAAAGTGAAATGTACACTAGTAGATGTAGTCGGTCCTTTCAGAGTCTGTTAAAAATTTTGGTTTTAGAAAATGCAATGGATGTCATTACAGGGTTAAACCAAAAAAAAATGACATGATCTAAATTATGTTTTTTAAAATATCTCTTTGGCAACAATGTGAAAAATGGATCATAGGGAATTGATTATAGAGAAAGTAGAAAAATAAATATAGTAATTAAAGTCATGAACATAAGCAAAGTCCCCAGCAACAGAATCTCCTGCCCGCTTCTAACAAATACAAGTAAATTTTTGAGAAAACAATCAGCTAGGGGTTTTGCTTGAGGCCCAACTAAGAATCCATTCAATTTTAAGTTGCCAAACTTGAATGACAACAGCTCTGTATCATTAAGATTTCCTATTATAGTGCAGTTCAGGGTGGTAACAATGTCATAGTGTTATACTTATGGTGAACTCCACCTACTGCATACCACACTGTGTAACTACACATAACTAGACATTCAAAGATCCTTTAATAATTAAGGAATATTCTCTTCTACAGTGTTTTATGACACAGAATTCTAGAGCCCTATACAAGTCTCTCACTTCAGTAAACACGATGTCCTCTATTTCTTTTTTTTAATATTTGTTCTTTCCATAGACATGGTACTTTCCTAAGCAGAGGTCACCTTTTAAAATATAAAGTATCAATCCAGGCACATGCCCCCGATTAATGAATCAAACTTCCTGAACTAATTGCATATTATTTCTATGCATCTCCAGCCATAAATCCAACTGACTATACTGTGGTTATGCCTTGGCCTTTTAAGTTTGAGTTTTCTGTTTCTTACCACTAAAACCTGGGTTACTAAGCTATAATTATCATTGGGAGTTCTTGGCAGATAGGAATAGAAATTAACTCTGTTTACATCTCAAGTAAAAAAAAATTAATTTATTGGAAAAATATCAGGGTCTCACAGAAATAATAGAAACCTGGAATATGAGCTTTGGAAAACTGACAAGAACTAAGAACTTCTGAGAGGATGAGGCAGAAAAAAACATAGCAAAAGTTACACAGATGGAAGAGACCAGTCCAATATTCTCCATCTATCCTCATGCCCTAACTTGGGCATGAAGTCTACATGGCTGAGCCAACACTACATGCTCACTCTGGATTCATCGGAATGGAAAGAGAATATGGCCCCTTTTGTTCCGTGGGAAGCATGTATTACCTCTCACCAAGGCAATACTCTAAATACAGCTTTCCTGAAGTAAGAACAGAATGCTAATGGAAAGAAGGAAGTGGAAAGGTGTACAGGCAAAATATAACAAATTTATCTATTATTTCATATGTTAGTTTATTTCAACAGACATTTACTGAACCATATACTAGGCGGTGTTCTAATAATAAGGAATAGTTCTGAAAAATACTGAGATAATATAACAGGGATAGGTAAGAAATATAGATAGGAGGGTAAATTTTTGGGGACTTTGTAAGCCCACTAGCCCTAGTAAGGAGTTTGCATTTTATTCTCAGTGCAATTTTGAGTTTTTAATGAGAGGAATAGTATCAATTAACCTTTTTAAAAGACTGCTCTGACTGCCAAGGAGAGGAAAGGAAGCAAGTGGACCAAGAGCAGAAACTGTAAAACTTTTAAGATTCTTGGCTGCAAACATCAGAAAAAGACTTTGACTAACTTGCACAAGAAAGGAATTAGAAGACTATCAAGTGATCTACAGAATCATCCAGAAGACTGGAGGATCAGATATGGGAGCCAAACAAAAATCAAGAAAAGGTGGACAACAGAAAACAGAGCCCAAAGAAGATAAAGATAAAATATGGTGAGTTTCCCTCCCAAATGCCACTGTCACTGGTTACTCAACAATGTATGTGCTAAACTCTCAAAATCTATGCTAGATGCCTTCATGTAGTCATAAACACTTTCCTAATTTTTCCTACCTCTGCACATCATTCTCTTCAAATTCAAACTCATGAGTAGTATCAATCAAAGGTCAGAGCTTTGTCATATGCCTATACTCAAACTTCCAAAGGATGGGACAGAAAGAACCTGGCTCTTTTGATTTCTATAGTGAAAACCAGGGGAGTGATTTCAACCAATTCCCACATGGTAGAGAACTCCCTAAAACTAAGCAGGGATGTTAAGAGGCAGCATTTCACTAGATAAATGTCCACCGAAGGAAATTAGTATTGGTGTTTCAGTGAGACGTGGAGTTGCCTTAGACCTGGACTTGGAAGAGATTATAATGGGATGTTTGAATGCAGGCTATGGAAAGAGATAATCAAACCACTGCACTGCCACTTACTTTTTGTGTGATACTTAACAAGTTATTTGGCCCTTCACTTGCCTAGATTCCTTATCATTTCAAAATTAAGGAATATAGGAAGACTGTAAAAATTAATTTGTGAATGTGCTTAGTAGTAAGCACAATGTAATTCATAACTATCATTTTTAGAGTAATAACAGTGAATATGGAAAGATAATGAATAGAGTAATAAATACTGAAAAGAGAGTTTATAGGAGTTACTTATTGTTTGATATGAGAGCAAGGGAAGTGGATCATGGATGACTTATAAATTATGGTTTGAGCGGGTATATGGGTTATAGTACCAATATCGAGATAAGGCAAATCCCTATCAGTTTCCTGAGTTTGATACACCTACCCCAGCATGCTCTTGAACTACTTTGTTTAAAAACCTTGGTTCTATCCACTTTTAGGAATACCCCAACACATTATTCCAACCTTGAGATCAGTTTCACACTTTCCCCCAACACAGACAGGACACAAAATTTTTGATTTTATATTTGTTCATCTAATATCTATAAACATCTAGTATCAATATCTATAAGAATGGCTAGAAAGTTTGGCATTTCCAGGACTTTCCAGAGAGTTCTGTGTTTAAATGAATATCATCCAGCTTTTCCCAAAATATAAATGGGTTAACTAATATTTGACATATATAATCTAATAGCATCTATCCTAAGCTCTGAATTATTCTCACTTTTGTCATGTAATGTCAAATAGTCACAGGTTCCATAAATTAGAATGTGGACATCTTTGGGAGACCATTCTATTTGCCATATTTTCTAAAGAACACTAAGTAAAACATAATTAGAAAAACCAAAAAAATGCCCTAATAAGATTTCAGAATGTTCTTTTAGTCTCTATAGTAATAATAAAGTGCCATATGCACAGTAATACACTTCTTTGTAGTTTACCCAATTCCATCTTCAATATCACATCTCTTCTTTGTTCAAATGTTTATTAGGGAAGAATAAAGTCCTCAAAACTAAAAAGAAACTTTAAAGTTAATAGAACAAGAACATAAAGTGAAAGAAGACAAGAATCAAAATTCGTCAGAGGAAATTTTCTTAGATTGTACCGTAGACTAATATGTCACATAAAAAGAGAAATAACACCTTTCTTAAAAATTATGCCATCCAGTAAAAGTTAAAAAAAATCAATATGTGATCAACAAAAATAGTTGATTGTTGATTGACAGAGAATTATTTTTTAATCAAATGTGTAATCTAAACAAAAACAAAATACTGCAAATTACTTAAAATTTAGGCTAGAAAAAATATGATCAAAATTTCAGGAAAGCTTCTCTTTCTCTTTCCTTTGGCTTTTAGAAGAAGACATTTTTTTTTTTCCACAATGCATATCTGCCAAATGAAAACAGGAAAAGCAATGGAAATAGCCCAAACTTTCCCAAGCTTCATGATAATGAAGAGGTCTGATAAAAGTTACTATAAAAACAAGACCAACCCAGAAAACCAAGACTAAACAGGACTCCCTTTTATTTCTCCAAGTTACATTTTCTTTTCTGATTTAATATCTAATGAAAATTGCATGGAACAAATTTTGGCCTCTGTTTATCACACGAGGACATTTTGTGAAAAACCATATATTAAATGCTTAATTCTTTCACTGAAATAGTGAAGGAAATATTGGACCATCATTAATCATATAAAAGCAGTATATTATTCCAAAACAGAAAAGAATGTTCTTATAAAGCAATATTAGAGTAGAAGCCAAACTAATTATAATACCCTTTGAAGTGTAAAACCTGCAGCAGAGTACTAAGATGTACTTTGAATAGTGAAAACTTGGTTTTGTGGATATGTGTGTGTATAAAGGCATGAGAGAAGAGAAAGTTCTAAACACAGTCATCTTAATTCATACTCTCTTACTAAGGAAGGAGATCTTTAAGTGAGCCCGCTATAAAAGTTCCTACTATTTTTACTCCAATAAGTGAACACCAAAATAATAATATCTATTCACAAACTTGAATTCAAGAATGAATATGGCAACATGTGAATAGTATCCATATAGCTGTGGTACCTATTTCATCATCTTAAACCAATAGGTAGTCAAAAATATTTGTTGAAGAATAATGTAAGAAAAATTACCCAAGAAAAGTGACCCAGGGTGTTCCACAGTCAACTTACCACCTTTATATTGCAGTTTAACTATGTGCATCATTACATTTGTATGTTTCACATAAATGTACTTGCTGACATCTTAGCTTGGTATACCCTTCCCCTAACATTGTATGACTAACTCCTTCTGGTCTTTCAGATAAATAAGCCAATGTCCCAGAAGGAGAGAAAGTCAAAATCAGAGTAATTGGGGAGACTTTAATGTGAGGATCATTTTCAAAGATGGAGATTTAAATGAGGATATTCCTGAAGGCAAAGGGAAAACAAAAATGAGACTGGCAACAATATGAAAGTCACAACCTCTGGGTTTGGTAGGGCAAGGGGAAAGTAGCAGCTGTTAGAACCAGAAAGAGCTTAGTTTAGCTACAGCTGTGAGAGGGGATTCCCATCAAAGCTATGGCCACAGGTCCAGGAGCTCAGCTCTACCCAACCTATGAGCAAAGCCCTCACTTTCCTCTTTAAAAAAAAAGAATTACTTATTTACTTCAGAGAGAGAGAGAGAGAGAGAGAGAGAGCATGAGCAAGTTGAGGGTGGAGCAGAGGGAGAAAGAAAAGTAGACTCCCCACTGAGCAGGGACCTCCCTGAAGGTGGGCTCAATCCTTGGACCCAGAAATCATGACCTGAGCCAAAGGCTTAACTGAGCCACACAGGTGCCCCCTCAACTTCCTCTTAATATCACTTCTTTAATACTTTTTTGAGCCACTAATCTCAAGTAGTAATCTAACACACTCATGCTTTATCATGTGACACCAGCAGACTTTTTGATGTGCTTTATACCTTATTGAAAGCATCTTTTTGTTTTTACTAAAATTTCTAGGCTGCCCTGAAGAAGCATCTAAATATTACAATTATTACTACAGACAGTATATTTTTCATACAACAGATTAAGACTGGAAAACTTAGAGGTGCCTGGGTGGCTTGGTCAGTTAAGCATCTGACTTCAGCTCAGGTCATGATCTCACCATCCTGTGATCAAGCCCCAAGTAAAGCTCCCCACTCAGTGGGGAGTCTGCTTGTTCCTGTCCCTCTACTACTCACCCTGCTCATGCTCTCTCTCTCTCTAATAAATAAATAAAATATTAAAAAAAACTAAAATACTTAGACATTAGGAAACCTAACAGTAGACTTTTAAATGTCTTAGATCTTTAGGGCTCTAATGCAGTGAGGGTCAGGGTGGGCATCTGACCTGAAATAAATGGCTGTTCTCAGTGTTGGTTATGTAGTAAGGATGTGATGAAGTCATTACCATAGGGTACTCTAAATGGCCATGATTTCTCTATCACTGATGGAATTATTGCTGTCTCCTCAACCCAGAGAAATGAGTGAGATTTTGAGGAACTCCCTTCCCTGAAAGATTCTGATTTTCTGCCCTGAGAACTACCATCCAGGCCTGCACAAATCAGCTGACACCATATCAATGACTGCAGAGTCATTGAAAACCAGGGAGGGTTCTGGATGAATGTTCTTACAGGTGGAGTGTCTGGATTTCTTTCTTTTTTTTTCTTTTTTTTAAAGATTTTGTTTATTTATTTGACAAGGAGAGAGATAGCACAAGTAGGCAGAGCAGCAGGCACAGGAAGAGGGAGAAGCAGACTTCCCAACAAGCAGGGAGCCTGATGTGGGACTAGATCACAGGACACTGGGATCATGACCTGAGCCAAAGGCCGATGCTTAACTGACTGAGCCACTCAGGCTCCCAGAGAGTCTCAGTTTCAACACTGTTTCTGGCCCTTCTATTAAGCAATGGCAACACAATGCCTAAAATGCAGTTCATTAGACAAGGCTGTTCTGGAAACTAGCAGCTATCTACATAAGCATGAAAGAGAACAGGAGTTCTCTTAGAGGAGGTAAACAAGATAATGGACTTCAGTTGGGTTTATTGTTGTTGTTTTTAGATTTTATTTATTTATTTGAGAGAGAGTGCAGAGAGCACAAGTGGAGGGTGGGGGTAAGAAGGAGAGGGAGAAGCAGACTCCCCACTGAACAAGGAGCCTGATGCGGAGCTTGATCCCAGGACCCCAAGATCATGACCTGAGCCGAAGGCAGATGCTTAACCAACTGAGCTACACAGGCGCCCCTGGACTTCAGTATTTAATGTAACCCTAAGATCCTGAGGAAATTTGTCATTGGAGACAAGGGGAAAAAAGTACCTGGACTTCCTTCTCAAGAGAATAGATGAGACTTTAGAATTGGAGAAATTTGCAGTTCAGAGTATAATGAGGAGTCTGACTCCTTTTTTTTTTTTTTTTAATGTTTGACTGCTAACAGCTTTGAAGTCTTAACGCTCCCTCTTCCCCTCATGCCCTACATCTGGCGGGAGATAAGAAAGCCTGGCTTCTCCTTCCTTTAGCACCTGATTCAAGTCCCCCACCCATAATGGGAACTGTTACTCCAGCCCCACACCTGAACAACACTGCAATTAAAACCTAAGCCAGACCCCTCTCCTCATGCTCTCCCCCAGAAACCTCAATTATGTGGGAAATAAATCTCTTCATATCTTGTTGGTATGAACCTATGGCTTCATCAACCTGAACGAAATTTTGGACGAGGGTCTGCCCTGCTTTTGCAGAGTGACCTTAACATAAAGGAAATCTGCCCTCCTCTTCCATTTCCAACTAATGAAGAAGTCAGATTGGTTATCCACAATTCTCAATTTTCTTTTTCCTAATGGGTGTGACCATTTTCTTCCCAATTTCCTGTCCTCCTTACCTTCCATTCCTTGCCAGTTTATCAAACACCTTAAACTCTTGTCAGTTACATCAGGTTCAACTTTGTTCATTACCAAACCTAAACAAAACTGAGGCGAGGAGAATAAAGTCAATGTGTCCAAAGTCAATGGATTTGCTTCAATATGTAGTTGCAGCAATAGTAAGATATGAAGTTTTACCAGGTGAACTTGTATATACAAATGTCTTTTCCAGAATTTTCTGGCCCAATTCCACCCATTCTAATTTCTCAACTCTTTTCAAAGTTTCTATTATTAACTGGAAATTGCTTAAAACTTTATGCTAATCTGCTCACTGATGTCATGGAACTCACCTGTTAGTACCAGTTTGGATATGTTTAGACGGATGTTGAATTGAAAATTAAGAATGTTACATTTTGTCAGATAATAGGGTAACTTATTTTGGTGATTTATACTAGATAATTTTATTTGCCAAAAAAATTTCCAGTGTAACTACAATTTATTTTAAGTTTCTTGAAGATTCTTCTACTTTTTTTTTTTTTAGGATTTTATTTATTTATTTGAAAGAGAGAGACATTGAGAGCAGGAACACAAGCAGAAGGAGTGGGAAAGGGCAAAACAGGCTTCCCGCTGAGCAGGGAGCCCGATGTAGGGCTCCATCCCACAGCCCTGGGATCGTGACCTGAGCCAAAAGCAGATGCTTAACGACTGAGCCACCCAGGCACCCCGAAGATTCTTCTACTTTTAAGAAAAATAGTAATTTAAAGAAATTATGGGTATCACAGCAACAAATTTTTCTTTTTTCTTTTTTTTTTTTTTCTTTCAGGGCTTTTATTGAAAGTGCAGTGAGTAAAGAAAATTAATTAATTTGGGCCAAGCTATGTATTGGGACGTGTGTAAAATGAAGGAGAAAGAATGGTGGTATGATGCAATTTCTTTTAAGTGAAAAGTGGGGTTTTATTTTAAAAGGGAGCCTTTGTCAAACAGCAAATACAGAAAGCTACATACAAACCTCCTGGTTTCTCACTTCATCATTCTCTCCATAATAAGGCTTAATTTCATATTTCTTTTAGGTACCAACATTTCCAGTTCCTTTGGCTCTAACCCATGGCCCTTATCTGACCCAAAAAGCCCTTAAGCACTTACAATTCAAAGAGAGCATATATTTCTGTGGAGAGCCAGACCAGCCTAGAGCTAGTAACAGGTTTTTAAGATTTAACAAGGAAAAATAAGGGACCCATTAGAAGGTTGAAATATTTGGCTAGGAGGGGAGAGAGAAGAGATAGAATCCAAAGTCTAAAGAGATTGAAAATATCCATGTTAAAAATAATTTTAACAATCATATTTGAAAATAGACTCTATTAAAATGTTTACTAAAACATAACACGGAAGCAAAAATAAAAAATCCCAAATCATTAATTTCATGTTGTGAAATGAAACTGATATAATTTTACACCACCTGGTTAACGCAGAGTCCCCATATTTAAGCATCTATGTGAAAGTCTGTACACATATTCCTGAAAAATAATTGGTTGTTCATGTCACAGGAGTAGGATATTTCAATAATATGTGTGTAAAATTCTTATGATGAAGCTTGCCAGTGTCATCTCTTTTGACTCTTTTTAAAAATGGAGGTGAATCTAGCTTTTTGGAGGGACATGAAGACTAAAACTCAAGGAAGTTATATCAAAACATTTGTATTCCATGCTAACCTACCTGTGTTGTTTTATTTCAATTTAACATTGTCTTATAGATGTTCTTGATCTTAGCCTTAACTGTATATATACCTATTACACTATTTAATTCAATAAACTATAAAATTAATATGCTTTATTAACAGTAACTTTAGAGATGTTGAGAATAATGATGTATCTCTCAGCAGTCTAAGCCATGTAGAGCCATTTTCTTATCAAGGTTTAATTTACTAGAGTAAAATTTACCCATTTTAGAGTTCAGTTCTGCTAGTCTTGATAAACGCATATAGTAATGTAACCAGTACCATAATCAAGATATAGAACAATTCTATCACTCTCCAAACTTTGGTATATGTGTAGCAATTTAGTAGCAGCTACTTCTTAAAATCCTGATCCATGACAAAAATTCAATATCTTACTTTGTTTACTTTGGCTCTTGATTTATAGAGGACATTCAACTGTAGGATTACTAGACATAAAATCAAATATCATTATTGAGCAACTCAACTTTTTATCCTTCAAAATAGGGGACATGTATTTTTCATCTCTTTCTCTCTCTTTTTCTTGCTCTGTCTCTCCCTCTTTCCTCCCTTTTAAACTGTCCTCCCCTGGGCGCCTGGTTGGTTCAGTGGGTTAAAGCCTCTGCTTTCGACTCGGGTCATGATCTCAGGATCCTGGGATCGAGGCCCACATCGGGCTCCCTGCTCGGCGGGGAGCCTGCTTTCCCCTCTCTCTCTGCCTGCTCTCTCTGCCTCCTTGTCATCTCTCTCCCTCTGTGAAATAAATCAATAAAATCTTTAAAAAAAAAATTAAAAAAAATAAACTGTCCTCCCCTTAAAAATAATCCTTTACTTCTTCCCAGTATTAATCAGGATGTTCTATTTTTATTTTTGTTTTCTTTGTTTTATACAGACAGCCAGCCTTCTGATTTGTGTTAACAGGAAAGAAAATATCGCCAAAACGACATTACCTCACAAGCAAGAATGTAGCACTACATTAGTTTTTCAAGATTGGATAAAGCATGTTTAAGTTAAATGTGGACATCAGCAGTTTTAAAACACAACTCTGATGCATCTGGCACTCTTTATTGTCTTAGAGGTTTCATCAGTTGGATGCTTAAAATCTGTCTCCTGGCAGCAAAAGTCTCCAGTGAGGTTTTTATGTGATTTGTTAAGAAATGCCTGGTTTCAGAAGTCATTCTTTTCAATCCCCAGGGAAGCATGGCTGCTAGAGCAAATCTGCCCTTGAGCTACCTGCTAGATGACTTCAGAAAATCTTATACAGAAGCAAAATTTAAATTAAAAAAGACAGTTTGAAAACCTGTTTTTAATTTGTGCATAAGATCTCAAACTCCCTCAGTTTTGTTGGCTGATAACGGTTTCTTTTTTGTTTTGTTTTGTTTTAGTTATTTTTAAAAGCAAGGCTGGAGAAAGAAAGAGACCCCTTTGGGAAGTAATAAAACATTCCCTTCACCATAACAGTCTTGGGGTGGCTGCAAAGCCTGTCTTCACGTGGCCATGTTCCCTCAGTTCAAAATGCCGTTCATGAGTTGATGAAGGGTTAATTCGGGGATGCTTACAGCAGATCAAACACAGAGGAGAAGCCACCCAAAGCTCTGCGTTGTTGCTCAGGAGGCATGAAGTTTGAAGACTAGCATGGAACTGGGCTGGCCATTCAGTTGCTCTGATCCATATCTGTACCCCATACTCAGCCATTTAGACACAGTGAGTGTATAAAAACTAGAATCGCTTACATCGATTCCTTTTAATACATTTCTGTTATACGTGCCAACTCATTTTGCAGTAACTCAGGCACAGATCTTCCCACTCTTACACTAATACTACTGGCTTGTTTACTTTTACTTTCTCAGCCCTACCCAGATATTCTTGGACAGAATCTCAGTCATTTTAGCCTCTAATAAGAGTTTATAAAGCTTCAAGCATTCTTTACCTTCCTAGAGTCAAAAGAATACTCATGGAATACTCTTTTCAGAAACTTTATACCAGTGGTTCTCAACATTTAGTGTGTGTCAGAAATATCTGATGAGCTTGTTAAAACAAAGATTGCTAGGCCCCATCCCAAGTTTCTGATTCAGTTTGGCTAGGGGCAGCCCCAGGTTTTGCATTTCTACAGATTCTCAGGTGATGCTGCCGCTGAGCCGGGAACTGTATTTCAAGAACCTGAGGTTTATACGATGCTATCTAATCACTTATTGTACCAACTAGTAGAATAAGGAACACCATTGTTTCTTTGTAATTTTTTTCCCTTTCTCTGTACACTTGTCATTCACTACTCCGTAGAATTGTCTGCTTACAGATTTCTACTTGTTACATGTACAATTTGGGTATACTAGGTGTTTGTTGACACTCAGGTTTGATCTCTTCTAATCTCTCTCCTAGATTGCAGGCCCTTACAGTCCACAGATATTTTATAGACTCACTTGTAGGTTTGTGTAGACTTGGCCAATGAGACATAATCCTGGAAGACTTTAAAGGCAGAAAAGAAAAACCATTATTTTCTGGTCTTTGTGGAAAGACACAGGTACTAGATGACAGATGTCATGTTTTGCCCTCAGTCTGGGGAAGAGTTTTTTTTACATACACTTTGATGCTGGGAATAGCTCACTCTATTTGTGGTGGCTTCCTTGTGATCCTAGTATTTCCAGCAGCACTGAAGGCAGCCGCCTTCCTACCTTTTTCTCTCCCAGGATCCCTAAGGTAGATATGCTGCTACTAATTTCATTTTAAATTTATTCCTACTAGAATAGGTAGGGGCTGCTACTTTACTGAGCAAAATGAGAATGACACTGCAGAAGGTACTATATCTAGGAGAAAGATGCAAGAGTAAGAGAGTTCCTGCTTTGACTTCTTTATGCCTTCCCAAGATAGTAGAGATTACAGAGTAATGAGACTTCACTAGTTTTTCTCTCCATAAAAGAAAGGTCAGACTTATCTCTGCAATGGAATTCCTTTTAAATAAAATAGACCCTTGAAGAACTGTTTAGATTACTCTAGAATTGAAGGTTGATATTACCTGAGTACTTTGGAAACTAAAAGCTACATTTACTATTCTTATGTATATGAAATGTACCTTTTCAAGTTATTGGGAGAAAAAAAACCATAAGTGTTTGCAGTATAATACTTTCAGTTGAAAATTTTAAAAACAAAAACAAAAAAGCAAAAAGCGAGACCCTTCTTTAGTTAAACTGGCTGGGGAAATGCTCAGTATTCTTTCTCATCTTAAGGTTTCTTCACATGTGTCAGCATACCAAAAATCTCTGAAAATTTTTTCAGTACCTATGCAAGAGCATTGACCCAATGTACATCACCAGAGAATCCTTCTTTCATATAATACCAACATTTCTCAGAAATATTGTTCAAGGGGCGCCTGGGTGGCTCAGTCATTCAGTGTCTGCCTTTGGCTCAGGTCATGGTCCCGGGGTCCTTGGGGTCGAGCCCTACTCAGTGGGGAGCCTGCTTCTCCCTCTCCCACTCCCCCTGCTTTTGTTCCCTCTCTTGCTGTGTTTCTCTCTGTCAAATAAATAAATAAAATCTTCTAAAAAAAAAAAAAGAAATATTGTTCAAAAAGCCCCCTGTGGGAAAATTTAGCCTTGAAAAAAAAAATGTTGCTCGTGTTATGGAGAATGGAACAATAAAGGAAGGTCCCTAATCTAATCAAAAGGAAGTCTAAAGACATATTGATTGAGATTCTTAATAACTAAGATGTGATAATTATGTGAAAACTATCAGAGCTCAGTTCTATTTATTAACACATCCTAATAAGTAATAGGGAGAAGTTTTATTAAAAATATTTAAAATTTTAGCATCTATCTCTTCACGTTGCTCTCGGGATAAATTATTAAAATATTTACAAAAGGCTTTGTGCCAATTTTATAATCAGAAGTGTGAGACTGAAACTGGATTCCATCCCACAGTGAAATGGGGGGAGGGGCTTCAAAGGAAAATAATCAGCATTTTCCATGGAAAGAAAATCAGGAGTTGAATACCTAAGACAAAATAAGGAAAAAAGAGATATAGCCAAAAAGCAGATTAAGAAGGAAATCCAAGGCTTTTATATGAAGAGGTGGATCTGGATATCCCAACTAACCTCATTACACCTCCACCTTTAGTGCCATCAGGATTATCCATGGTTTCATTTTACCCCTTCTTATCATCAATATTTTCCCTGCTGGAATTTTACCCCAACTATAACAGCTACCAGTAGTGATTTGGAGCAAAGAGAATATATGATTGTAGGAGTTCTATATATAACTCAGAATAATCTCTTAACTCTTATCTTAAATTAAGATACAGTTTTAACAAAATATCTCTTAAAAGTCAAAATTCATAACAGAAGTCCTTAAATATTAAGTAAATCTCCTAAGTTTTAATTAACCTCATTTCTCATATTCCATCATTGTTTCATTTTTTATTTTGATCCCAAACACTACAAATAAATTTGCAACTCAATTTTGCAGACACTTTGCCAATAGTTAAAGTACAAAACACAACAACGAAGGGGCGCCTGGGTGGCTCAGTGGGTTAAGAGTCTGCCTTTGGCTTAGGTCATGATCCTGGGGTCCTGGGATTGAGTTCCGCAACAGGCTCCCTGCTAAGTGGGGAGTCTGTTTCTCCCTCTCTCTCTGCCACTCTCCCTGCTTGTGCTCTCTCACTCTCTCTCTCTCTCTCGAATAAATAAATAAAGTCTTAAAAAAAAAAAACCCCACACACACAACCAAAAGAAATCCAAAAACACTTCATGGAACATCTGACAGACATTCCATGACAAACTGTATATTAAAAGAGAGTCTTTTTAATGCAGTGAATTTAGGGGTCCAAAACAAAGAGAATTGGGTGGTCTCCAAGTGATTGGATACTAGAAGCAATAGTTATATTACCATTCCTTAAAAATAAGAAGCTTCCTTTTGAGATTCGTTCCTCCTTGGAGCTAATTAAATTTGGAGGCTATAATCAAAAGGCAGGAAAACATGTTTCTTTTCACAAATGGTTGGTCAGTTCATCTCTACTGAGACTCATGTAAGTACAAAATTAATATCATAAGTTAAAAAAGACAAAGTAGGTGTTAGAGGCAATGAAAGATTTAGGCAGAAATGTCAAGATCAAGTGCATATTTGTTCATCTCCTCAGTTAATGTCAGTGAGTACTCATTAGATACCTACTAGGAATAGCTCTGTGCATTGCTCAAGCCCATAAAGCAAGTGTTTAGAAACACCTTATGCTCCTTTTTTTCACACTTTTGCATGTTTTTCCCCTATGCTGACCACCAAGGACCTAAGTTATATAACCTCTGCCCCACCGCCAAAAACTCTTCCATTAAAGAACTCTTTCTGTTTAAAATGCCCCAGAATCATCCTATGCCTAGCTCTAAATATTCTGCCCAATGTTATTCTCTCCGTCCTTCAGCCCTTCATTTAATAAAAATAGGCTCAGAATAAAATGTGTCAGATGCTAGTTAAATAATTATTAATAATAAAAATAGCTATAGCGGAGTGCCTGGGTGGCACAATCAGTTAAGTATCTTGGTTTTGACTCAGGTGGTGATCTCAGCGTGGTGATTTTGAACCCTGAGTGCAGCTCCGCACTCAGTGGGGAGTCTGTTTGGGATTGTCTCTCCTTAGCCCTGCCCCTCCCACTTATGCACTCTTTCTCTGTCTCTCTCAAATAAATAAAACTTAAAAAAAAAAGCAATAGTAAAGAGACTATCCCTGCTTTAAGACAGAGAAGTTAAAAAAGCACTATAAAAAGTCTGATAAGTACTTAGTGAAGAAGTATCATATGTTGGCAGGAAAGTGAGTGCCATCAAGGGAATGTGTCCTAAGGAGATGTTTCCAGGCCTCGCTCTTGAAATAGGTATTATTTAAAAGAAGAAAGAATAGGGTAAAAGACCAGACATGCAGAAAAGACTATAGGAGTCCAATGCAAGCAGAAGCAAAGATCCAGTGGCTTCTGCTGTTGCTCCCACCAGTCCATGGCCACCACAGCCTCATCTCCACGGAGGAAGTGACTAGACACAGAATGTGGAGCCCCGCCATCACACTCTCCATGTCCAACATGTATTGCCAGTTGCCACTTCAGAAGAAAAATGGCCTCAGACTCACTCCTATGTTCAAAGTGTCACATAGGAGGTCTCCAGGTAATGTAAGTTTATCCCTTCAAATCTGAAATCCAGGAAATAAAAAAAGGATTGGGAATCGATGCCTCATTCCTAGTGAGCTACACTGCCCAATGTGGTATCTGTTCACCACATGTGGCTACTGACCACTGGACTGTGGCTACTTTGAAATAAGAAATGTCCTAAGTGGAAATTATGTGCCAAATTTCAAAGACTTACTACATAATGAAGAATAGATGATATGTTGTAAATTGATTTCATAGTGATTACATATTAAGTATTAAATATATAACCAATACACAATATATAATCAGTCAATACATATTACACAGTAATATTTGCTTATATTGGGTTAAATAAAATATCATTAACATTAATTTCACCTTTTTTTAAACTTTTTTTTTTTAATGCAGCTACTAGAAAGCTTGTAACTGTATATGTGGCCTCCATTGGAGAGCACTGCCATACACCAATTCAGCATAATAGGAATAAATGAAAAGTTAAGATAGAAGTAAAGAGGTACAGAGCATAATGGGTGACTGATGTGGAAAAAAAAAATCAATGGCCAAAGGCTTACATTTGAGACATCGACTAATGAAAACAGGGATTAGAGAAATTAGTAGATTTAACCTTAACCTTAACCTTAAGTATTAGAGGAGGGTGGACTCTGGGCATGGGGGCAGAGAACTCGATGCACCTGGTTTACCAAAGAGGGACCCAGAAGTTGAAGTTTTGTTAAGATGTACAGCTGATCAGACCTTAAGGGTTCATTGTCAGCAATGATTCCCCAGCAGGCCTTCTCCAGAGGAACGACACAGGACTTTTTATTTTTTTCTCTTCAAAATAAGGTTTCCTACGCAATAAATGAAAACAAAAATATTGCCTTCCTTTCAGATAACCTTTGAATAATTTCCTTCAGAAAAGCACATATTAATTTCTGTACAGGATAAAATCCTGAGTCTGAGTCCAAACCCTATAGAAACACAAGATTATAAAATGACAAAACACATGTCACTAGAAGAGAAATGTAATCCAATCAGAATATTAAAGATGAAATTGAGCCCACCTCAATACTTTGCATGGTGAATTTTTCTTCTGAGAAAAAAATCCATAGTCAGAACAAGCGTGTTTTAAAAAAGGAAATGTGTCACGAGTTCGTTTATTCTTAATCATAATTAGGAATCAGAAATGTGTCAGTTGCTCATGCAGATATATTTCAATAATAGTATTTCAATAATAGTAAAATCAAGTAATGTCTTTTTGACACTTGATTCACCCTGCTACATCATTCTACTGAAAAAAGCAAAGTTGGGAATGATCAAATAATTTCCATCAAGATTATACAAGCAAAGATGGATTAAAAAACAAACAAAATCTTGGGGCGCCTGAGTGGCTCAGTCCATAATCATCCGACTCTTGATTTTCAGCTCAGGTCGTTATCTCAGGGTGGTAAAATCCAACCTGGCATTGGGCTCCCTGCACAGCACTGAGACCACTTGGGATTCTCTTTCCTTTTCCCTCTGCCCCTCCTCATGCTCTTGCGGGCTCGTGTGTGCTCTAAATAAATAAATAAATGAAATCTTTTTTAAAAATCTTGGGGGGATTAGGATGAGATACATATTCCTTCTGGATTCTGAACAATAGCAATCAGTATGGCAACAAGGAATATGCCTCTAGGTGAGTGGATTCGTAAATTGGAGTGTTGACAAGATTTTGAAGAGTGTGGAAGGTTATTTTGAGACTAATAGCCTAAACAATGAGAAATTGGATTTTTTTAAAGATTTTATTTATTTGTTTGTTTATTTATTTATTTATTTATTTATTTATTTATTTATTTATTTATTTAATATATATAGAGAGAGCGTGAGTGGCAGAGGCAGAGGGAAAGGGAGAAGCAGGCTCCCTGCTCAGAGTGATGTGGGGCTAGATCCTAGGACCTCGATCCAAAGGCAGACACTTAACAGACTGAACCACCCAGGTGCCCCAAGAAATTGGATTTTGAAAAATTCTTTGTCTGGCATTAAGTCACTCTCATTCAGTTGAATTCCCATACACTTTCCCAAATGACAGATAAAAACAGAATAGAGTTAAAAAGAAGGAATCTTGAGATTTTACAAAGATATTAAAATATTAGTTCTTTTAGATCCAAGTTATTTATGATTATTTTAACATTGGATTAATTTCTTTAATTGATTTTCATTATATTTTCATCAGAAAATAGAACCCTAGTAATTTTTGTCCTGTTGTATTTATTGGAATTGTTTTTGTCAATTGTTTTGTCATCAATTTGTAAATATTAAATAGATACATAAATATAAAGCATATCCTATATCTGCAAAATGTGCTATGTAATGCATTTTATTCTATCTGTACTTTAATAATTCCCTTGTTTATTTTGTTGACAACTTGATCTGTCAAACTAATACTAATTAATATTAGTGTTATTATTATTCAAAATATTTAATAAATTACATAAGCATATTTAATATTAAATATATATTACATTTATATAATTTCCTAATGATTATTTAATAATATTCCTTCTGCTGCTATTTTTTACCCACAAGATGTAATAATAAAGCCACCTTAAATTTTAATATGCCATAATCAAATGGTTTTCATCTTAGAATTTTCTCATCTTAAATTTTGTTTTTTAAAATTAATATGAATCCACCTTTTTATTTGAGTTCAATTTATATATATTTTTTAGTATTTGAAGTAATTTGTATTATTTTATGCTTTCAAGATTTTCTCACTAATTTTGTAAAATGATTTATCCAATGTTATTAACACAAAATTTAAAAAAATATATATTTTCCACTATACCTAGTACAAAATAAATATTTAGCCTTTGCTTTCCCCACTTTTCTGTCTCTCCTTTATGGTTTTTGTTTCTTTAACCTTTTAAACTCTTTTTTTTGTTTGCATTTTGTATTATTTTACTTTCATTCATCAATGTCATCCTCTTTCCTGCTAGAGGATAATATTTTTTATTAGCCAGTGATGGCAAACTTTTTCTAATATAACTTGCTACTTTGTACTTTAACTCTTGTTTAGAATTATGTTTTTTTAGGCAGTGACTCTAGAAGTGTTACATGAACAGTATATTTTCTTAAATGTTATAGATCTAAAAACTGTTTTTTCGTATTTTTTCATATGTGTGTATCTTCATGGAAAAGCATATAATTAATGAGTTTCTTTTTCTACCTTAAAATTACGTTGTCAGATATTGCTCTACTCTCTTTAGTGATTTATTATTAAGGATATCATTTTATAACTTTTATAAATAATATACTGCTTTACCTTGAATTCTTGTATAACTAATTTCTTATAGTGAAAGTAATTTTCTAGGACCTCTGTTAATATCATCTTCATTCACTCTATTTGCTTGTAAATATCGACTTCTAAATCTTTCATCTCATGTTTTATTTTTTCAAGTTTGGTAAGGGTCCTTCTAACTACACTGTTATAATTTTTTTATTCATTCGTACTGTATTTTGGGAAATTATTACTATTTGTAGGTTGGAAATCTGTGGCTTGACTTCAAGGCCTGCTTTCTCCTTGTTTCTTTGATTTATATAAACTGAATTCTTGGAGCGCTTCTCCATATTTATTCTCCCTAACTGATTTGGTTTTCTGTAGTGTCAGATCTGCTTTTCACCACTCTAATAGAGCTTTAATTCTGTGCATTCATTTTTCATGTCATTGTTTTCCCTTGTTAGCCATGCATGTTCTCATCTCAACTCAGACCACTCTTATTACTGTAGATAGTGTCTTTTTTATGGAAAACAAACTTGCTCTAAAAACTAAGTAACAAACTAATTTATGAGACTTTCTCTCTTTGCTTATATACTTTATTTTTCTACTCCAGATTATACTGATTTTCTGTTTACTAATTTTCACAGTGATTTAACCCTCTTTTGCTGTCACTTTGATGTTTTGAGCTTCCCCCAAATTTTCCATATTCAGTGTGAGGATGAGGACAGGGGAAGTGAAGAAAATATTTTAATCTTAATTTTCCACTGTGTGCCTAACTATTGGCAAATGGCTCCTTCCTAGACCTGAAGCAAAGTGTTGTACTGTACTAAGTACCCCAAGCTCCAATTCATAGCTGGTAGTCAACAAATGTCAAGCCCCCCTTGTACATCCAAAACAACCCCCCTTGTACATTCCCTCCTTGTACAACCCCCCCTGTACATCCTTGTACATTCAAAATCCCTGAGCATTTGATGAAAGTCCCCAAACCTGGCAAGATAAAAGTTCATAAAACCAAAGAAAAGTAGTTAGAGGAAATTTACATGATTGAAAGTTGACTAGGATAGAGCATCATTAAGCTAGATAGACTAACAAGCATTTTTTTCACAGAAAAGTCAGTGTGACATTGACCCAGAGAGTGTTTCAAAACTTTACCAATTTTCAAAAAAAAAAAAGTAACATAGTTGGTTAGTTATGGTACCTGAGACAGCAAAATAATAAGGTACTAAGCTTCTGAGATAAGTAGATAAAAAGATGTATATATTTCTTTCAGCATCTAAACCACGCCCTCTTTGCCTTTTCTGTTCAAATTATACTAAGATCCTTTTTTCACAGAATTTTTTTCCTCTTTTCCATAGTTTACCAAAGTTGGATATCGTACATGTAAAACCATATAAATTAGAAATTATTTTAAATAAGAAAGTGGAATTTAGGTATCTATTTCTCAGAAACAGAATTTTTTAAAAATAAGACATGCAAGGGGAAAAAAGAATTTAGAACGGTAACAAAAAATCAACTCCTGTACTTTGGTTTCAACCTGATAAAAAGGGATATCATATGTTTACAGTCCAGGCTGATAAGCAAAAGACTTTGAAAGGGAAGAGAACTCTACATTTTTCATGTGTTCTTTAGCTCAATTATTTTTGGACATTCATGTCGATGTGTTATCCTTATCTTTAGGCTGAATATTTCCTATTCATGGTTCACATGAAAATCAGTCATGGGGAAAAAGAACATGTTTTCCATCATCTAGCTGTTGTCTGTGCTGATGTATAAAAACTGAAAACATCTTGAATTTCATAAGCTAAGATAATCATGTAGGACTCATGATAAAGCATTGTTTTGACTACTAAGTCACAAAATTAGTAAATGTTTGTTAATCAATATCAAAAATAATTTTACTCCAAATATATACATTTTAACTGTATAATAAATAGATCTTAAACTATCTTATCTGTTTTAAAGTAAAATGTTTGCAGATGGGATGATTCAACTTGAAAGTATTTGAAGTATAATAAAGACATAAAGATTAAAAGATGGTCAGTTAATGGTATGTTATAATTGAGTTTCTATTGGCTATGCATAGAGCAGTTAATTCACTCCAGACTAAGTACTACTTAGATAAGTGAAAACAACTTTCACTTCAGTGTGGGCAACATAAATTCTCTTTGCCTTCTTGTCTCTAACTGCAGCTATTTTGGATCACCTGCCATTTTTGGAAATGCTAGTTTTACTCTATTACACAAAATTATCAAACACAACACCTAATATGTGTAATTTCTACAAAGATAAGTTTTTCTTTCAATTTAAGCTTGCCAGTCCAAGGTAGAATAAGTGTTGAAAAAGAAGCTCTCCACACTATCATGTCATTTGCCCACTAACCATATGCAATTTTCTTCCATTCAACTAGTACCCACTGTTGTACTGTTGAAGCCCAAAGTAAATCATTGTTGGTACAGTGACATATCCAGTTAACCAGACATGCACACAGCTTCAACAATGCAACCATAAAAACAGTAAACTTCAACTCTTTAAAGTATTTGTTAGGTTAAAAATATAAACTAATACAGAGATTTTTAAAAATACAGTAAGGAATAACTTCCCTATTCACCTATATAAAAATAAATTCATTGCCAGTGAATTTCTGAAACTAATGTAGTCCATGGGATGTTGACAAATTAGTATTTTAGAGATAGGAGGGTGGTGGGAACTCAAATTAAGATATCTATTCTCTGACTCACCAGCACAGCTCCAGACTGTATGCTTCCAACATATAAATCTATATTAACCTAGTTTTCTTGGTGAGATCATGGTGGACTGTCTCAAGTCTGTAATCTATTATGATAATTCATATGGACATTATAACACTCTATTGTCATCTGACATCATCCCCTGTACGGCTAAAGGACACAAATAAATCTCACTTAAAAAATAAATAAAAGAAAGAGAGAGAATTTATTTAAGATTTAAAAAAATGTTTTAGTGTAATATCCATTTTTTAATATTTCTTAAACACATTTCATTTCTTGATGTATAATGATGCCTTTAATTTGCCTTTTCTGACACACATTCCAAATTCAGAGTAAACAATTACTGAAAAAAAATAGTGAGGTTCAGATTAAAATTCTACAAACAATAATAAAATTGACTATCTTAATGAAATTTGGAAATAAGAACCAACCCAGATGCCAAGGAGCATAAGGTAAATCTAATGAAGACCCGAGGAAAATCAGACAGCAGCTCATGGGAAATGCAAAACAAGCCTGCCTCTCTTCTATTATCCTTGTTTAATCTTCCTCAGAATTAGGTCCCTAGGGTCATTTCAAGTATGTATTCTAAAGTTAATTGCTCTTTATTTTTTTAGACTTAATGATTGGAGGGTAGCAAGAAAAACAGAACATTAAAAATGTGTAGAAGGTATTCAGATTATCCACATTTAAAGGTTGTTTTCATGCACACTTAATAGTTTTAGCAAAACCACATTGAAATGACTAAGGCAATCTAGTGAATTCAATTTTACTTCCAGAGCCATTATCCACTACAGAGATAACATCAGAGTTATAGGGTATGCTTCATTTTATGGAATGTTCTAAATTAATGCTTAATTTTATCGATGTNTTGTTTTCATGCACACTTAATAGTTTTAGCAAAACCACATTGAAATGACTAAGGTAATCTAGTGAATTCAATTTTACTTCCAGAGCCATTATCCACTACAGAGATAACATCAGAGTTATAGGGTATGCTTCATTTTATGGAATGTTCTAAATTAATGCTTAATTTTATCGATGTTAGTAATGCAAAGCTAGAGAAAGTCTTGGAGAGTGTAATGTACACTGTAAATATTAAAATTTCAATTCAATGAATAAATATACATGATATTCAATATTAACGTCATAGAGCAAGTTTAATAGCTTGAAAGAATTTGCTGACCTAAAATCATGAACACCAACTTCTACATTTCTGAATATTTCCTCCCCCAAAAATAATTCAAATTATGAGTATCACTAAATTATTTGAAAAAAATTAATTTGGAAAGAGTGAGTGAAGCAAGTTAGATAAGATCGCTTATTGTAGTTTATTAGAAGAATGCAAGTGAATCTAGATCAGAGTCAAGTCCTGAGTTCTAAAATAGTTCAAGAGCCCTAAAGACTCATCTTCCTCTTGGAAATAAAGATTTGGAACAGTTGATTTTTAAGGTTCTTTCTAGTATTAAAAATGTTTAGATATTAAAGGAAAATTCCCATGCCCCACCTATCTGATTGCAAAACTCCTGCCAAGTGTTTGGAGAAAATTTCAGGAAATAGCTCTCACATGTTGCTTATAAAAATATAAATTTGTAAGACTATGTTGGAGAGGAATTTCTTAATATCTAGTATACAAATATTATATGTACATTATATATGTTAAATGTATGACATTTCATTTGTACATAATTATATATATGCATAAATGTATTATATAATTAAGACAATGTTAGGCCAAATAAACCAATTTATTTATTAAAACTAATTCCTCTAGAAGAGTAGAATTTACTGTATTAACAATAGAGAATAAACTTCTCATCATTTAAAAGCATTTTCATAGTTATCTACCACTCTATGACTCAATTTCCTTGTCTGTAAAACATATATCACTATACTTGATATAAAAGACAGAACATGTAAAGTGCCTAGCAAACTTGGCTCTCTATAAAAACAGCAATTTTGGGGGCTTGGGAGACAGACCTTACAACTATTAACCAGTTAGGTATCATCCATTTTTCTTCATTTTTATTCTTATCTTTTATCTTTAAAGATAGATGCTTCTCATTCCTTTCTTCAAAGTATGAATGTCTTAGCTAATTTTCCACCAGCACAGACCAATTCAGCTCAACCTGCCATTGAACACCTGGCTTCTGATCTCACAGGTCAGCCCACGTGACAATAAGTGTCTGTTTTGGTTGGCCAGTGTCTGAACCCTACTGGCTGTTAAGTATTTAAATATTTTGAATATCATCCAATCTTATTCAATACTATTATAATTAACTTTTATTATCTTGGGGTAGAAAATTAGCTTATAGATAAGTAAGGTTAAAAATAAAGAAAATAGTAAGCCATGCAAATAAATAAAAATTTCTACAAGTCTGTGAAAACACCCACACATTTAAAGGAATTCACTTGGGGTGCCAAATAAATAAAGCATAGACATCACATATGAGAATGACTCTCCCCTTACCAAAGATCAGTGGACTGAAGGGACACCCTCCCCTCTCCCTCTGCAAACCACAAAGAATTCCCCTCTTAGAAAAAGAGAGGAGGGACTCATGAGGTGTGAAGCCCTTTAGGGAGGAGGAGAAGGGAAAAGTGGGTTACAGATGAAGTGGAAAAATACAGCCTGGAACAAATAACTATTTTTGCTGTTGTTATTAACCATTACTCTCAGAAATATACTCTTATTAGTACATACATAACTCATTACTACATACATAACTCATTACTCTCAAAATTCAAATTTACATACAAGTTGCAAAAAAAATGACAAAATGATGTTATATAACCTTTATCTTAATTCACCTAAGACTAATAGTTTCCCCATTCACTTTTTCATTCTCTCCTTATCTACTTATCTATACATGTCCACATATTATGCTCTGTGTGTTTGCATGCATGTGTACATACATGAACAATTTTTTTCTGAGCCATGTAAGAGTGATTTCCATATATCATTATTTGCTCCTAAGTACTTCAAAGTGTTTTTTCCTAAAATAAGGATAGCCTCTCTCTCTCATAGCCACAATGGCAAACTGTATTTATTTTTCAATTTAAATTTTACCTGATACCCATATAATACTTAGTCTGTCTTAGCCATCACTTGAAACTTAGTCTCACCAATTATTGATTGTATAACCTTGTACAAATGACAACTCTCTGTGTCTCAGTTTGCTCATATGTAAAATTAGGATAATAATAGTATAGGTACTATTCTGGCTTTGAGTGCTGCCTGAAAAGGAGTATCAGAGCAATGTTGCTATATACAATTTAAATTTTAAGAATAAATACAGTTTTTATTGTGGTTGCAGTTAATAGTTATTTGGAGTTGCCCATGATCTCCTTCACCTGATGATCAAATTCCAAAGCTACTTTCTACTCTCAAACGCCATCTCAGAAAGAATTACTGGAGAAAATATCCAAAAATCTAGTGTTCCGGGCTCTTCCCACTCAGTATGCTTCTGCCTATAAATTGTGAGTTTATTTATACTCTCTTCTGGCATTCACCTCCGTGTTTTTAATAATAGCATGCAACGAATCACATGTCCCTTTTTAAGTAACTTTGGAAGAAAACCATTTAAATTTGCTAAATATGGGGGTACCTGGGTGGCTCAGCCACTCAAGCATCTGCCTTCAGCTCAGCACATGATCTCAGGGTCCTGGGATGGAGTGCCGCATTAGGTTCCTGCCTCAGCAAGGAGTCTGCTTCTCCCTCTCCCTCTGCTGCTCCCCCCAGCTTGTGCTCTCTCTCTTTCTCCCTCTCTCAAATAAATAAATAAAATCTTTAAAAAAATTAAAAAATAAATTTTCTAAATATGTATGTCATTACAGAGATTGAAACAGAAAAGACAGGAAGATATGAGGATTGAGGAAGTCATCCTGCAACTTTGTTTTTGACCTTTAACTTCTATCAAAATATCATTTATCTCGTTCAATATTTTAATCATTACTTCTGTTATTATTAGTTTATAGGATCTAAAGACCCTATTTTTTTAAATATTTTATTTATTTATTTGACAGAGAAAGACACAGTGAGACAGGGAACAGAAACAGGGATAGTGGGAGAAGGAGAAGCAGGCTTCCCGCTGAGCAGGGAGCCCCATGTAGGACTCGATCTCAGAACCCTGGGATCATGACATGAGCCAAGGGCAGATGCTTAATGACTGAGCCACCCAGGTGCCCCTAAAGACCCTATTAATTAGCAAATGTCCTGAAGAGAAGGGTGCCTTATTTATTGTTAAACCTAATATAAGCACCTTTGAATATCATCCTGTCATACATAGACAGCCTGATGAATGAACACAGGCTAAGAGTGACTTCAAATAAAGGGACAGGCTGTTGATGGACATTTGGGCTCTTTCCATAGTTTGGCTATTGTGGACATTGCTGCTATAAACATTCTGGTGCACGTGCCCCTTCGAATTACTACATGTGTATCTTTAGGGTAAATACCCATGTAGTGCGATTGCTGGATCATAGGATAGCTCTATTTTCAACTTTTTTGAACGACCTCCACACTGAATGGATAAAGAAGATGTGATATATATAGACACTGGAATACTATGCAGCCACCAAAAAATGAAGTCTTGCCATTTGAAACGACATGGATGGAACTAGGGGGTATTAGGCTAAGAAAATAAGTCAATCAGAGAAAGACAATTATATGATCTCTCTGATATGAGGAATTTGAGAGGCAGGCTGGGAGTTCATGGGGGGAAGGGAGGGAAAAATGAAACAAGATGGAACGGGGGAGGGAGACAAAACATAAGCGACTCGATCTCAGGAAACAAACTAAGGGTTGCTGGAGGAGGGTGAGGGAAGGGGCGGCCGAGTTATGGACACTGGGGGAAGGTATGTGTTACGGTGAGTGCTGTGTAAGACTGATGATTCACAGACTTGTACCCCCGAAATAAATAATACATTATATGTTAATCAAAAAATTAAAAAAAATAAAGGTACAGGCTTGAATTTTTGTAGAATTTGGTAATCCATGGGATAAGTTGGGAAGTAAGAAGTGGAGTGAAAAACGTTCATGTTACCTGGCAAGTGTTACTGATGATGCCACTGAGATCAGAAAAACAAGTCAGATATGACCTTGCTTGAAGAGCTTGTGGCCCTTCCAAATGGGCAAGTCCAACAAGGATTCTATGTACATGGAGAAGCAAACGATATGGATATATATTTGAGAGTCCTCAGCATGGAAGAATAATACAATTCCAGGAAAAATAGAAATGTATCAAACAAGTCTAAAAGAAAATGCCAGTTATATAGGAACACAAGCTAATAAAGAAGTGGGATAGTTAGAGAAAGGAAACAAAAAAGAGAGGCAAATTGAAAAGGAAAGTAAGTGCAACTAAGTGCAAAGACCATTTAGGAGCAAAGTGAGCCAGGGAGACAAGCCAGGGAGCTGTTAGGGCACAGGCCACATTGTCAGGGCCACAGAGGAATAGGTCTACCCAGAGACTAATGCTCCATTGAAAAAGAAATACCACACACGGAATGTGTTTGTGTTTTTATAGTTTAGAATGTCTGTAAAACATTTCTCATTACATTAATTTCCAGTGGAAAAAGTAATATACCTTTCAAAACACTAGATTTGTAAGTGCCCAAGAAAGTCTAATTTTTGCCATCCCCATCATGTCCTGTAATAAAAGATGAAAAAGAGGCCTTTACAAGATGTTTAGAAATAGAATAAGCAGTGAGGAGAAAATTTCCTTTTCCCTTTAAACAAATTTGAAAATGGGCATGCCTCCAACTAATAAAAGAATGTTTACTTCCAGCAGGCCTATCAAGAAGACCATGGTTGCAGCCCTCGGCAAGCTTACCAAGCAATCCCTTGTCTCAGGAATACTTCATGTCAATACATTCTACTAATAAAACACAGGAAAATGTGAGAGCAGATAAGCACACAACACTCAAAGATAGGAACAAGTATAGGTGTGCACTCCATAGCCATTATTATCCCAAGAAGAGCCATTTCTACTTACAAGAAGTGAATCTATCAAAAGCAATCTCATTTGTATCCATGATTCACCCACAAATGAGAATTAGAGATTCCATTAAAAAAAGGTGGGGGGCGGGGGGCGGCGCGTCTGGGTGGCTCAGTCGTTAAGCGTCTGCCTTCTGCTCAGGTCATGATCCCAGGGTCCTGGGATCAAGCCCCACATCAAGCTCCCTGCTCAGTGGGGAGCCTGCTTCTCCCTCTTCCACTCCCCCTGCTTGTGTCCCTCTCTCCCTTGTGTCTCTCTCTGTCAAATAAATAAACTAAAAAAAAAAAAAGGGACAGGGCTTATTTTTAATTCACACCAAATACATCACAAGTCATCACTGTATCAGTTGACATTAGCCATGAATTTTGGAAATTAAAAGAGATGACTAAGCAAAAATGATTGAGGAAGCATGCTTTCTGTATTGCAGGATAACACATTTTCTTAATTAAAAACCTGATACCCACATGCATTGACCATATTGTAGGCATGTATGGTGGAGTGTAAAGGACATGGGGTTAGAAAACAAGCCATCCAGTGTCACAGCCTGGTTTTACTCTAATCTGTGTGTAGCCCTCAGCTAAGCCCTCTGTGTACAGTGTTTTAATGGCAAGATGAGAAAAATTGACTCATTCATTTTTCTTCTTCCTTAAAAAATAGAACTTTTTCAAGGAAATCTTAACACGGAGCCCTGATTACTAAAACAGAGGCTCTGTTCTCCTCAGGTTAAGAGGAGGACCCCCAACTACCAGACATCCCCTCCTTCTCCTCTGACCAACCTACCACGCTGACCTCAAAATCTCCTCTACACAATGCAAGAGTTCTCAAGAAGCAATTCTTTCATTTGTTCATTTATTCATGAAATCCTTATGAGCAAATCATTCATTAAAATTCACTGGGCTAAATGACTCCTGAGTTTTGTTTTTGTTTTTTTTAAGAGAGAGAGAGACCATGCACGAGAGTGGGGGAAGCAAACCCCCAGCTGAGCAGGGAGCCCAATGTGGGGCTCTATCCCAGGACCCTGGGATCATGACCTGAGCCTCCCTGGTGGTGCCCCTGGTTTCTGAGTTCTAATTGGCTGTTGACTTCTTGTTGTTACTCAGGCACCAAAGCAGTCAGAGGCCTGGTGTAATTGCTTGATAGGCCTAGAGCCTTTACACTTTATTCTTCAAGGCAGGAAAATTGCTCTGCAGACAAGTAAGCACTGCTTCTATAAACTTTAACTATAAAGCTTATCTCATTATGGCTAATTTTAAGATATTGTCCAGATAGTTGTAATTGTGTTAAAATTCTGTTGATTAACGTTGTACTTAGAACCAGTGTTCAATTAGCAGTTTTAAGATGAAAGTTTTTCCTTAATTGCTCTTTAATACACTTCTAAATTTTGAGAACCTGGTCCCCTCCTCCCATTCCAGGTAATGAGACTGCTGTTATTGCTCTCAACTTGAACCTGCCTTTCTGAAATCTCCAAGTTTCCTAAACCTACATCTATCACACAGAATATATGTGCTCTGATTCTTGTTTCCTCTCATCCCTATTATCTCTTGGACAACAGTCAACTAGGCTGACAAACTAATCAGGGCTAATGAATTCATATATTCATATATAACACTTTCAGGGAGATATAAGAGCATTTTAAAATGAGCTTCAAGAGTCCAATCCAACTCAAAAAAGTGAACAAAAAGTGAAAATTCCAGAAATCTCGGAAATCCCGTTGTACAGGTATTTTGAGCCATCAACAACTTTGGAAATTCTTGGAAATTTCATCACATATGCAATCACCATTTCTCCTTAAGTCCCACCCCCACTTGGAGCTTGATGATCTTTATAATATGAAGAACTTTTTCATTGGTATTTTTTTGTAAGATAATCTGACCAGTCCCACAGTAGGCTTTCCTGTTTTCTTGATACTGCAAATACATATAACCTGAATTTTCATCCTTAAATGGACTTTTGTATGTCTAGAATTCTCTCTTATCTTCTCTGTGACAACGTAGTATTAACTAGGTTTGCCTAATTTCCATTCATATTAAACTAAGAGAGGATCAATTAAGAAGAGGACATATTACTATTGTCTCTAACCAGTGATAAATCGTTTATAGTGAAATCAATCAGGAATGTTAAGTGATTTTCACTATCACATATTCTATAAATTTACAGGACAAAACAAGATCATCCATACTTGGTCTAATTATTGCAAACCTGTAGACTTGACCAAAAAAGATTCAGAACTATTAGATATTAATCGTATGCCTTTAAATTCCTGGATGACTATATTGTACTAGGATTTCCAATCTCATCATTGCTCAGCTCTTTGCCATATGCTCAAAAAAAAAAAGTGACCATCTCATTCTCCTACTTAAAACTCATTAACACAAGTTATGAGAACCTTCATAATCTAGACCTTTTCAATTCTCCAGCTATATCACTTTCTATAGCCTCCTGCCTCCTCTATCTGCTCTCTTGCACCAGGTATAAACTTCCCCTTCTGCTTTGCTTTGCCTCCTCACCTTCTCTCATCACCCACTTCCATTGTCTAGCTAAGGAAGATTCAAGCTTGCAGGTCTCAATAGATAGTACTTCCTCAAGGAATTCTGTGCCTTCTCAAGTGGTTTAGATTCCTCTTCTCATGCATTCGACTTCTTCTATCGGCAGTTTTCATAGGCTATTCCAAATGCCTATTTACCTGTCTGTAACCTCCCCTATACATAATTAACCTGAAAGGAAGACCACATTTTAATAGGCCACTTTGTATCTCAGCACTGAATGTCATAACTAGCATGCATTAAGGAATTAAAAACAAACATTGTGGGCGCCTGGGTGGCTCAGTGGGTTAAAGCCTCTGCCTTCAGCTCAGGTCATGATCTCAGGGTCCTGGGATCAAGGCCCGCATTGGGCTCTCTGCTCAGCAAGGAGCCTGCTTCCCCCTCTCTATGCCTGCCTTTCAGCCTCCTTGTGATCTCTCTCTCTCTGTGTCAAATAAAAAAATAAAATCTTAAAAAAAAACAAATGTTGCATAAACAAATGAATGAGATGACTTACATTCTACTTACCTTTTCCTGAATTTTAGACATTTCACACATATATGTGTGTATATCCATATATATACACATACACACATATACATATATATACACAGATATATATATTGATAACAGTATATATCCATACATGTATATAATGTATATGAAGTCAGTGCATGCATATAGATACCGATGAGTAATTTGTACATATAGATGTATACATACACACACAAGCACACATATATTTATGGGAACACAGACACAAGAAATGTCACCTTCTCACCCTAGGTTTTATAAAAGTTTCAGTTTATTTTGTGTGTAACTGCAGGCTTTGTGTTTTATAACTTATAACCAACGCAAAATGAAGCTATAAAAGAGTCTTGGTTATATTTTTACAGGGGAAAAGTTTTAATTAAAAAACACAACTGGCCTCAAAGAATGGAAATGGAATTTTGTTAATGTTTGTCCCCCATGATGTATTTTAAATTAAAACTCAGTTTGTATGCATTCATTTAAAAATGTTTAGACCATCCTAATCTAGAATGATGAAATGGCACAGAAACATCTGAAGGGCAGAGAAGAAAATGAACCATAGACTGCCCAAAGAGCCTTAGTTTGGAGCACTTCATGAAGAAACTGAAGGAAAAAGCTATGCCTGCAAAGCAGGCAAAGTGAAGGTTTCCATCATGCTACGTCGTTTCTGTGTGTAGGTCACCAGATCACAAGAGAGCCAGCTTTGGAAATTACTTATCAGTGCCAAAAGAGCACTGTTCCAAAATTAATAATAAATTGCTTTAATATTTCTCTTTTCTATAAATTTACATTCATGCCGTATGTTTGGACCCATTTTTGAAATACTCCTGCAAAGGAAAGTTACCAACCCCACAAACTGTTTGTGAGAGTATTAGAAGTGCCAATTGAAACAGGAATGCAATAACTTTGTGAAATCGCATTATCTGTCAAGTTCTAAAGCTTACTCAGGTGCTTATTTAAACCCTTGGAACCCATAGGGAAATGAACATGGGATGACTTTTCATTCAGGTTGCCACAACATTTCAGTAGTGAAACTCCATCGTGGTCTACCAGACACCAAAAATAAAGTTTCAGCAGTAAAACAAGTGTCAACAAACCTCATGCTTCTGTGCAGAAATAGCAGGTACTAATAAGGTAACATCAGTACATTATAAATAATCCCCGGGACAGTCTCAAAAGGGGTCTACAGTATCAAACACGTGCAGCAGAAATAGAGTAAAGGCACCTCCAAGGCCATCCAGAAATGGCAAAACAGAGTAGTTTATAGCACAGGTTGTCTGAAATATGCCCCTTAGCTCCAGGTGCCAACAGCCACACTTTGGAGGAAATCACCAAGACCTTTCATTATTTGATGGAACAAGCAGACAACAGGAATGTCTCAGTGTCAGAGCTTTTAGTGAAAGAAATTAATATTCATCAACACATCTTAACTCAGTCGACAGTTTAAAAGTTGGAATGAAGCATGTCATTCAGGCTAGGAGGTCTTTGGTCCAAGTTAAACAAACTAAAGGAGAATGTCTGGTTTTAAGAATGCTTGTTCTATACCCTAATAGGACTATGCTTTCAACATTAGAAATACCCAGGTGCTAAATTAATCTTGTTATTTTATTTGAATTACTTAGTCAATGGGTAAATTTATTCAGACTAGAAAAACATGATATCAATATCTAGTGGCAAGAATGTGTAAATGATGCTATTAGATACTTGTTTGTCCTCTAGACTTTGGGTTACTTAATTGTATATCCTGTGTCTGGAGAGAGATGTGCCTCACATATAATATGCATTCACTTCATGTTTAGTGAATAAATAGAGGTTGGACAAACACATTTATAAATCTTATCAGAATGGCTAATAATACAAGAGACTTTCAAAGGGGCACTTGGGTGTCTCAGTTGGTTAAGCATCTGCCTTCCACTCAGTCATGATCTCAGGGTCCTGGGATCCAGACGAATTGGGCTTCCTGCTCAGCTGGGAGTCTGCTTCTCCCTCTCCCTCCCCTAGACCCTCCCTACAGCTCTCTCTCTCTCTCTCTCTCTCTCTCTCTCAAATAAATAAAATCTTTAAAAAAAAAAGACTGTCAAAAAGAAAGTTTTCACCAGTTAACAAAAAATTTAAGGAAATAAGATTTTCAATTTGTTAATCAATTACCCTTTATCAAAGAGTTAACACTCTTTTTTATAAAAATTAGCATACAGTGATGTCAGCACATCAGCAAAAACTTCAGAATAAGGAACTGAAAATTCTGCCTTTCCATAAAGCAATTTTTAAAAATTGGCAAAACTGTCAGAATCAACTTGTCGTACCTTGAAATTAACCAAAGTCATGAAGTTCCCAGTGTCTGAAAGAAGAGAATGGACCTCAACCACAAAGAATTATAATTATCTGTTCTAATCCGATGACTCCCTAAAAGACCAGCACAAAGGTTTGTCTTTATTTCACTTAATCGAACTGACCACCTTATTTTATTTTTAAGATTTTATTTATTTGAGAGCGAGCAAGAGCAGGGGGAGGAGCAGAGGGAGAGGGAGAAGCATACTCCCCAGTGAGCAAGGAGCCCAACACAGGACTCAATCCCAGGATGCCAGGATCATGACCTGAGCCAAAGACAGACACTTAATCGACTGAGCCACCCAGGCGCCCCATGCTACCTATTTTTCCCATCCAAGTACTAACCAAGCCGGACCCTGCTTAGCTTCCAAGATCAGACGAGATCGGGCGCGTTCAGGGTGGTATGGCAGTAGACCATGCTACCTTATTTCTAAAGCCTATCTCTACGTCCCAGGGAATTTGTCAAAAATATTTATAGCTGAGGTGATAAATAATAGTGAGGCAAATAATAGTCTAAACATAAAGCCTGGAGGAAAGGCTGGGAATGAGATGTCCATATGGGCTTTGAAATGTGTCAACATTTTCCTGGGAATCTAGAAATTCATGCACATGCTCATGGCTGTGCACATGCTCAGGAAAGATCTGAGAAAGCCCTAGACTCTCACGTCCTGATAACCTTAAAGCTCTAAAAAAAAAAAAAGTAAGAAGTACAGGCTAATTTTAACCTGCCTGGATGAGCACTGATTTTGTGACCAACATACACAGAGACCCTTGTGAATTAATGAAAGATTGTTTTGGTTGTAGATGTGTAAAGAAATCTCAAAAATAAAACTAACCTAAGAAGAGTGAGATGTGTACAGTAAAACTACAAAATGTTGTTGAAAGAAATTAAAAGTAATCTAAATAAATGGAAAGAGCTTCCATATTTATGAATGGGAAGAGTTTAATATTGTTAAGATGGCAATACTCCCCAAATATCAGGCTTTGCAGATTCAAGGTCACCCATATCAAAATCCCAACTGCTTTTATTCATAAGTGGATGAGCTGATCCTAAATTCATGTAGAAAAGGACATGGACTAGCCAAAGCAATCTTTAAAAAGTAATCACTGTGAATGATAGCCTTATATTGAATGTTTAAAATATGAGTCTGCAGGGAATAACAATAATGAGCAATGGCTAAAAAGAGCACAGTATTGTCTACTACATGTAGATTTTGCTTTCTCTTTTATTTTTTTTTAAGATTTGTTTATTTATTTGAGAGGAAAGGAGAGAATGCCTGTGCACGTGCATAGGAGAGTGGAAGGAGGGGCAGAGAGAAAGCAGAGTCTCACCGAGGTGTTCAATCTTAGGACCCTGAGATCATGACCTGAGCTGAAACCAAGAGTCAGAAGCTTAACAGACTAAGACACCCAGGTACCCCTTTGCTTTCCCTTTTAAATGAAAAAGTGCTATTAACTTATAAACTTCAGTTCTATTGTATAAAGTTGATCTGTTAAAAAATCTCATTTATGGACACCTGGTAGCTCAGTCAGTTAAGTGTCTGCTTTCGGCTCTGGTCATGATCTTGGGGTTTTGGGATGGAGGCCCAAATATGGCTCCTGGCTCAGCAGAGAGCCTGTTTCTCCCTCTGCCCCTCCTCCTGCTGTGTTCTCTCTTTCTCCCAAATAAATAAGTAAAATCTTAAAAAAAACCTCCCTAATTGTTTAAAAAAAACTCATTTATATCCATTTTTCCTTCTGAAAATAGTACATATTCCTTCTCTGCATTACGCTGAATGGCGTTGATGTTTTCCTTTATTTTTTTAGATTTTATTTATTTATTAATTTTAGAGAGAGAGTGTGTGCAAGTGAGTGGGGCAGAAAGGGAGGGAGAGGGACAAGCAGACTCCCCGCTGAGCATGGAGCCCTACGTGGGGCTCCATCTCAGGACCCTGAGATCATGACCCAGCCAAAATCAAAAGTCTGACGCTCAATGGACTGAGCCACCCAGGCACTCTTGGTGCTGATGTTTTCTTAATATTTCTTTATAAAAATATAATCCTCGATTCTCAAAATGAAAGTAGAGGGAACAGATAATTCCACTCAACAGTCTGGCCAAAATTAGAAATGAGAACTTCACACATTTCTGTTTTCAAAACACGATTTCTTTTCTTTCTTTCTTTTTTTCTTTCTTTCTTTCTTTCTTTCTTTCTTTCTTTCTTTCTTTCTTTCTTTCTTTCTCTCTCTCTCTCTCTCTCTCTCCCTCCCTCCCTCCCTCCCTTCCTTCCTTCCTTTCTCTCTTGTCCTTTTTTTCCCTGTGTGAACAAAGCAAAATGAAAATATTGTACAGATGCTTACTAGGGCACTAGGAAAGGCAGCTATGCCTATAAAATGACTTCAATATTTAAATATTGGTGTTTCATAACTAAGTTAAAAGAAAATTATAAACACTGTTAATATCTATTTATTATATTAGGATACATGAGCAATTAATTCCTAAACTACTATGATGATGTCATATCACTTTTAAAGTACAAGACACTAATAATTCAGTTATTAATTCAGTGTGCCTGTAGAGGTTTATTTTTCCATAGGTTAGGGCTTTAAAGATCAGTTGCAAATGGACTTCAGTTTTCTATATCCCCACTTTGTGGTTTATAAAACTGAGATTGCATCTCGCTTGGAAGCATTCTGTTCCCATTTTTGAGGAGTATGTTTGGCAATATTTTTTGTATATTCATCTAAAGTAGCATACACTCTGGGAGCTGGTAACATTTCACTGGGCAGAGATTGTATTTTCATGCCTACCAAGCTAAATATAACAAGAAATTATGGAATCAGGCAAAGGTGTGAAGTTGGCAGAAATTTCCATTTTTAGTTACATCATCTAAAAGCTTTCAAAATTATCAACTTATATATACCTCTATCTGAGTTCTCCTTGTTTCCATACTCCCATCAGCAGACAGCCTGGCAGGTAAGATGAAACAGAAGCATGGAAAACTTGGGCAATGAGAGTTGGAAAAATCTTACGAGAGATAAATCATGTTTCACAACTCTCTTTTTTTCCTCTCCTTACCACCTCCCTGCACCAACCCTCCAGACCCACTAATTTTACACAAGCAGAAGCTTCTTTGGAAGAAAAGTCTGATGTTTTGTTTTTTGTTTTGTTTTGTTTTGTTTTGTGATAATGTGAAGAGTTTGTTGAAACCATGGAAAATAAGTAAAGGATAAGTATTGTAATAAAAATACCCAGAATTACTTTCAATGAGAGATTAAAAGAATAGAGAAAATAAAGCTGTGTCATAACAAGAGAAAGCAAAATTAAGAACACGTTATATTTGGAATATTCAGAAGTTATTCTGACTTCTAAACAAAAAACTAGTTAAAAAGAAGAATATTTTCTAGCAGATTCTTAGTGTCTGGGTAGAAATCCTGAAAAAGAACGGAGAATGATTTTCTTAAAGCTTTAATTCCAACAGTTGATAATAATAGCTACAATAACTGAGGAAAACTCAAATACGCATTGCATTGATTTTTGAAACAAATCTTTCAGTCTTCATTGAATCCTTTTAAAACATCTTTTGTTTTAAAACATCTGGTGAATACACAGGCAAGTGTCCTGAAATTTCAAATGAATTATGCCTATCGGGAAATGGGAAAGTCGTGTTCAATGTGCTATTTTTCCTCTCAAAATGTGACTAAAAGTTATGGTCAGAGGGTAAGGATTTAATTATTAATTAACATGCCAAAGCTTGCCAGCTTGCCTGTTCACAATTATTTAGTGTTTGACTTGCTCTGCCCTGAATCACAGGTTTGTAAAGGCTGGATACACATTTCCTAGTCAGGCTTACTGGAAGAGAAATCAGATTTAGGTTCAGCTGGCAAGAAGAATGTGAATAAGATTCTGAAAGTGGAATGGAAACCACGTCCTGACTTTCTGCCTGCAGCACTGCTGCCACTCTCATGGTATCCAGTGCCCCTGGGGATGTGCAGCAGCCTCTGTTCCAGAAATCATCCACCCACTGACTCGCTTCAGACCGTCGTGGGTAACAGCAGCTGTTACATCCAGTGACAGACTAGGACAGTGACATTAACTTCTGGATTACCTGAAGCTGAGCAAAACCTCAGAGCTACCTGTTGTGTCCACATACATTTGATTCAACAACCCTCCCATCAACTTTGGAAGTAGTTAACTCCCTATATTAATCCATTACCTGTATAAAACCTCTTCCTTCTTGAAAGTGTTTTCTGTCATTATGACCAAACTTTGAGTAATAATAGTTACATGCAAATGAATGCTAATCATGAGAGATTTTTGCCTTTATTCTAATGAGATGGCATTGCTCAAAATATTTTTAGCATGATTGCCTAAGTGTCTCAATCTTCAGATAACGTTTGATTGGAATGTCAAAATTCCGTCATTTGAGGATGGATTTGATTTTTGGAAATAGCTAGAAGCTGCTTGGATTTAAGGTTAGGTAAGGCAAGTCCTTCTTATGGATTGAATTATGTCCCCCCAAAATTCATATGTTAAAGTGTTAACCCCCAGTATTTCAAAATGTAGAGATAAGGACTTTAAAGAGGTAATTAAGTTAAAATGAGGTTATTTAGGTGGATCTAATCCAATAGGACTGGTGTCCTTGTAAGAAGAGATTTGGAAACAGACATATACAGAGGGAAAACCGTATTAAGGGAGGAGGAGACAGCCATCTACAAGCCAAAAGACAGAAACCTTAGGACATACCTACCCTGCCAATACCCTGGTCTCGGGGTTGTAGCCTCCAGAGCTGTGAGAAAATGAATTTCTGTTTTTAAGGCTCCCAACGTGTGGTTTTGTTGTGGCAGCTCTATCAAACTAATCCAATACTCTCTTTGGATGTGAAATATATATGAGTATAAGACATTAAACTTCATTCTAGAAAGAGTCTCATAAGATGTCTTTAAGGATAATTCTAAGAGAAGGCTATAGGTACATATTAAGGAAAGCCCATAATATATACATAAACCTCCCAAGATGGATTCTTTTGTCAGGAATAGCATTCATTTCAATGACATTAAACAAAATTTATTTTAAAGTCCTATTATAGCACTGAAATTTTGTATGAAGAAAATACACATGTAAATAAGATTTACATATACATCAATAGATTAGATGATAGATGATAGATAGATAGATAGATATAGAAAGAGACATATAGTATAATTTATTATATCGCCATTCATGGAATACAGAGACAAGTATTAAACCAACATTTTTAAATTAGCTATTCACATTAGGAAACTTGGGAAAAGATTGGACGGAACCCTGAGAGTAGCCCCATGATTGCAAAAACATAAACCGAAGGGTCATCGCTGTCTTTGTTTTTTATTTTGTGATGTAAAAATGTGGCATGTTGTCCTCCAGTATATCGTTTGGTACTACACTAAAGACAGACTATTGAAAATCGTGTTCTGACCATGTATGTTCTTGTAAAGAAAAAGAAGAGTACTTGATTTTTGTAAGGTATGGGATTTTGTCGGCATTGCAATTTGTGAGATATGAATATATTTTTAAGACAAGAGAGAGAATCCATCAAATCCATCAAGTACAAAAGAGTGAAAAATAACTGTAATATTTCGGCACAATTTAAAACCAATCTAATCATGGTTGCTAGATTTCTTATATATAAATTATAGTTGGCCTTCCCTTTGTGGCTGCAATTTAAGTATTATTTTCAGAACAAGTACTATATTTGCATGATCAAAAAAATGTATAAGAAGGTATGCAAAGCTCTTCTACCATCACTGTGTCACCTCACTCTTGTCCCCACCTTGGGAAGTCACTCTCCAGAGTTTCTAATTCTCCTTCCATAATTTCTTATTATATACACACACACACACACACAAACACACACACACATATGTGGATATGTGGACTCTTAATATACATAAGGGAACATGTTATAGGCAGTTTAAGGTAATTACTTCTCAGTACATAATAATCTCCCTTTTATAGATATATATGTCATACTGCATCTAACCAATGAACTATTGCTGGAAATTTGTATTTTTTCTAGTCATTTTATGTTATCAGTAAAGATTCAAAGAGTATCTTTTAGAGATAGTGAACTCCTATAAAACCATAATAGGGGCAAAAATTCAGTTGTATAAAATATAGTGTTGTGTTTTTGCAAATTAATGAAAACCAGAATTTTTATTCAATCTTTCTGCTAGCATAAACAGAAGCAAAAAATGTGTTCCATGTAATTGTTTTGTATAGGTAGAAAACAGAATAATTATCACCAAAAGCATGCAGTTATACAGTTTTCTTATCCATGGTTTTACTTCCCACAGTTTTAGTTACCCATGGTCAACCATGGGTCTAGAAGCAGATGATCCTCCTTCTGACACATTGTCAGAAGGTCAATAGTAGCCCAATGCTACATCACAATGCCTATGCATTCACCCCACTTCACCTCAGCACATAGGCATTTTATCATCTCACATCATTGCAAGAAGAAAGGGGAATACAATACAACAAGATTTGGGGGGGATGGGGAGGCAGAGAGGGACCACACTCACACAACTCTTATTACCCTACATTGTTATAATTGTTCTATTTTAGTATTCGCTATTGCTGTTAATCTCTTACCATGCGTAACTTATAAATTAAACTTTATCATAGGTACTTATGTGTAGGAAAAAACATAATATTTATAGGGTTTGGTATTATCTGCAGATTCAGGCAGTCACTGGGATCTTGGAACATACCCCTCCCATGGATAAGAAGGGACTACTGAGACTACTGAACTTCCCTGTGATAGCCCCAAGTGACTATTGGACTTTTAACTTCTAATCTCACCCTATTTCCCATCAGAAAAGACTATTTAGTCCACTCCCACTTAAAAATAGAGCCATTGGTCAAGAGCATTATTATTCATTCCAAAAAACATCCCAGATGTTATAGAGGGAGATTACTTCATTGTCAAATTGCCATTACTTGGGCTGTACAACTTTATTCTTCATCCATGAAAGCTCATATTACCTTAGTTTTGCCAACTGAGCTGCAAATACATTTTAACACACTCTTAGTATTATACCAAAGAGAAGAATAGAGAATTTGGTGAATTTATCTGTACCTAAGTTTTATTGTAACAGGTCTTCCTGGTGGTATATAATGATTAGCCTTTATTTTAGATCATTGTTGGCCCATACTGAAACTATCCTCCTTCCCTTTGTGAAACACTATTTGATGAGGTAACTATGTGACCTTATACCTCACCAGACACAGGAATTTCCAATGAAGACAGCTACGTCTCTGCTCCAGTGTAGTTAATCTAAAAGTCCCTCAAGTCTTAGGTGTTAGTGATGGCAAAACCCCATATTAGGTCATCCAGACCATCCCTTGGCAAGACTCATTTCAGCAGTATTTGATGTTTGCTTTTCTACTTTGTCCAGTCCTATTGACTTCAACATTTTAAAATTTAAAAAGCACACTGGGGAATCCCAAAATTTTCTTATCAAAGCAAATCAGCAGATTATAAAACATTGAAAAATGTAAGAACCTTATTTTCCTAAATCTCAAGAGACAAAAATGTTCTGTTTCAAGCAAAGTAAAATGTTTATATTTCTCCTAGGGACTTCAGTCGAATATGTTTAATTGCTGAATATTTTTGGTACTAATCATAATATCTGTTACTTGTTATGTATATGTATTAATTGACATCAATATTCTGGAAATTACTATGTTAACAAACCTATCTGAAATGGCCCTTTCGGTGTCACATCGGGAAAATGGTCAACACAGCTAAATGGGAACAATGAGACCAAAGTTTTTTGTTTGATTTGGTTTGGTTTGGTTTGGTTTGGTTTTTTAAAGATTTTATTTATTTATTTGTCAGAGGTAGAACACAAGCAGGGGGAGCTGCAGGTAGAGGGAGAAGCAGGCTCTCCAATGAGCAAGGACCTGGACCCTGGGATCATGACCTGACCCAAAGGCAAACACTTAACTGACGGAGCCACCCATGTGCCTCGACACCAAGGCTCTTGCTTTCAAGGCAGGGCACTGAACTGCTGGAATAGTGGGCATACAATAGCAGTGATAGTCCCAGAGATCACAGACTGCAAAATAATCAGACACACTGCAGTTGACTTGGAATCCCTAAGAAAGCTGGAAATCCTGACCACCCAGTTTTTATTAGTGCTGATACTATACAAAAGGCACATGTAAATTAAGTCAGAACTCAGAAAGTCTGCATTTATATCTACAGACTTTTAGCAATAAAAGCTGCTTTATTTCTGACTCTAACTTAATGATCCTACTTAATGATTTAGGACTAGATATGTGAAACATACATAATACCACTTTATGATTTCTGCTTCTGATAATGGCCGAGTAGTGTGCTGCAGACTAATCCTCTGCCAAGAGTAACTAGAAAAACTGGAAAGTATTTTAAATCTGTTTGGAAATACAGGACCACTACTAATGCAGTAGCAATTTGAGGGGCCATGATTATAGGGGAGAAATAAAGAAAGCTCAGAGAAATGAGGCTGATATTTTGGTTGATTCTAAACGGTTTTCATATGCCCTTTAGTAAAAATATATATGCATTTCTCTCAAGTTTATACCGAGGATTAGAATGATGTGTCACAGAATATTTATATCTTCATTTTGGTAAACACTGCCAAAGTTTTCAAAAATGGTTGTATAAATTTATACTCCTACGAGCAATGGAAGAGAGTTCTGTTTGTTCTATATTCAGCTAATATTTGGCATTTAGACAATTGTATTTATCAAAAGAAAACTTTAAGAGAGTAAAAACAAACAAACAAAAAAGAATGGAAGCTTTTTGCAATGCATATATCTGATGACAAACTTGTACATAGAATATGTAAGGAATTCCTACAAATTAATAAGAAAAAGGCAGATAACAATAAAAACTGGTACAAAAGACTTGAATAGGCACTTCACAAAATAGAATATCCAAATTGATATTTTTGTACTAAAAAGTGCTCAATTTTATTACCCATCAGAGAAATGCAAGTGAAAGCCACAGTAAGACACCTCCACACGTATCAGAATCCTTACTATTAGATAAATGTGGAAAATACCAAGTTTTTATCAAAATAGCAAGTGTATCTTCAAAATGGGGATGGATAAACTCTACTGCATTATTTCACTAGCCAAATATGGGATATTTCTCAGCATTAAAAAAGAAAACTGATAAGAGTACATCACAACATATTTTTAAAAAAATCCGCGAATCCATTAAATGACAAAGAAATGGTAAGAATGAATTCAATAAAGGATCACCAAAGCATGTTAATGCCATTCAGTGAAAGTATGTTGGGGAACAGAACACAAATTCAACATATCATCTTATAGATAATGTAATGAATTACTTTTACAATTGAAAGAGCTGGCAAACATTTTAACCAAGTAATCAAACTCAGAGTCGCTAAAAAACGGAATGAAGGAATGTCGATGTAATATAACAAGAAGTACACAGTATTACCTAATTATTGCAAAATTATTGACAAACCTCTGAATCTAACCATTAGGATACAATTCCTCAAGTCCAAAACAAAAGACGTTTTTTAAGACATCTAACTTTTTTAAATGACAAAGTCACAAAAGACATACAAAGGCAGATGACTATACCAAACTAAAGGAAAATAGGTACATGAAAAACAAATGCAATGTATCAACACTGGTTATATTCTAAATGGAACATTTTTGGAAAAATCACAAATTGTAGAATGAACTACATTTTTAAACTATATTACTGAATCAATGCTAAAAATAATTAATATTCTTGGTTATATCAATGCTATGGTTACAGAAAAGTCCTTGTTCTCAGGATATGCAAGCTAAAATATTCAGAGTGAAATGTTATGACGTCTGCAAATTACTTTCAAATGATTCAGCAAGAAGAACAAAAGGTGGATAGATAGCAGACAGACCGACAGAAAAACATCAGTAGAGAAAGAAAGAAAACGCAGCAAACTGTTAAAAACAGATCCACCTAGGTGAAAGATAAATTTTCTCGTACTATTTTCGAATCTACTCTAGGTTTGAATATTTTCAAAATAAAGTTGGAGAAGAAAAGAGGGAAAAGACATTTTAGATAACAACAGCAAGAAAACATTTGGAGAGGATTCAGCGCTAGAAGAGATGTGCTAAAGCAAATACTAAAAGAAGTTCTTCAAATAGAAGGAAAGTGAATCATAATTGGAAGCACAGAGATGAAGAAAGGAATACAAAACAATTAAAAGGGTAAATATTTGGTAGTTATGAATGAATAGTGGTCATGTAAAACCATACTAATAATTTGTGGAATTTGAATTATTAGAGAGTATTAAAATACAAGAAAAGAATGAAACAAAAGGCTGGAGGTAAAAATGGACTTCAAATGTTCTGAGACCTTAATTCATATAAGTCATAATGTTTTTCGTACACCCATTAGCAACAACAAAAAGAATAGCTAGAGACTGAATAATGCTCAGCCAAATGAAGAGGGAAGAATAAAATAGCAACAGCAGCAGCAATAAATACATAATCCAAAAAGAAGGGGGAAAGGAGAGAAGAAATGACATAGACCAGATGGGGCAAATAGAAAACAAATAATTACATGGTAGGTTTAAACCCACATATTTTAAATGTAAACAGTCTAAGGACTCCAAATAAAAAGCCAAGACTGTCAGTGTGGATGACATCAGTTTTAGGAAGTCCTCTATAGAAAATCAAAGCCCAATTTACAGGCCTTTCCTTAGTAATCAGAACACCAATGAGAGAAAAGAGGATGGTCAGGAGGCAACATGATTATATATGTAATAAAAAACAGGACAATTGATTTTAATCTCTTTTTGTGAATCTGGAAATGGCATACATGCCTCTATAGAAAGTCTGAGGTCTTCAGACAGAAATCTAGGGAGATTTTTTAAAAATATAAAATAAACAACAGGTTTCATTTGAAATGCTCAACAGTTTTAACTCCTTTAAACTGATAACATACTGGTTATATTTAAATAGTGTGTGGTGCCTGGGTGGCTCAGTCGGTTAAGCATCTGCCTTTGGCTCAGGTCATGATCCCAGAGGCCTGGGATGGGGTCCCCACAGGGGGCTCCCCGCTCAGTGGGAAGACTGCTTCTCCCTCTGCCTGTCACTCCCCCTGCTTGTGCTCTGTTTCTGTATCTCTCTCTCTGACAATAAATAAATAAAATATTTTTAAAAAATAAATAGTACAAAAATGGTGAAGTTTAATAAAAAATCCCTTAAAAATGAACTTTGTTTTTTAAAAATAAATATCACAGGGCGCCTGGGTGGCTCAGTGGGTTAAAGCCTCTGCTTTCGGCTCAGGTCATGATCTCAGGGTCCTGNATAAAAAATCCCTTAAAAATGAACTTTGTTTTTTAAAAATAAATATCACAGCTAATTATTTAAAAAACTTTGAAATGGAGATTTTTATGACTATTAGTTAAGTCACAGATGATCATCCATACTTTGTCGCAGAAAGAAATCAGATNAAAAAAAAATAAAAAAAATAAAAATAAATATCACAGCTAATTATTTAAAAAACTTTGAAATGGAGATTTTTATGACTATTAGTTAAGTCACAGATGATCATCCATACTTTGTCGCAGAAAGAAATCAGATATTCTTAGTAAAAACAAACTTTCCCTTATTAAAATTTAATAATACCCCAGATGAAGTGTTTTAAATTCCAATGCTAATATGTACAGAAAATATTAGTAATTTTCATTTAAATATAGAAGCATAGAAAATTCTACCTTGTTAATGCAAGAAGACCAAGAGCCCAAAACAAACTTAAAATAATAAGCCTTCTTTTTAGTCAATAGTATCTTGAATCAAATTTTCCATTTACTTCCTATTTCCCTTGATTCTTTGTTGCAATTTAGTATGTTTTGTGAGCACCACTCATCTAGAAAATTGCTCTTAAAATGGAATAGAAAACAATATAATCCAGAATGAAACTGCAATTGACCACAATTCCACATTTTCTGTTATAGATGCATATACAAAATAAAGTTTTAAAACTATTTTTAGAAATAGTGAACTTTGAGATAAATCATGAAGAATTATTTTATCTCAAAGCTTCCAGAGCTATTCTAAAATTTATGTTATAACGTACATCTTTTATTTCAAGCAATTTTTTTATAAATTTTATTTTTAAGTAAATTTGATGCCCAAAGTGGGTTTGAACTCACCACTCCTAGATCAAGAGTCACATGCTCTACCAACCGAACCAGCCAGGCATTCCCACTATATTTTAAAACTTTACATTTAAATCACTGTAATTTAGAAGTCATCAGGAATTAAAAATATAATCTTTGGTCTTATTTTCATATTAGGTAAGCTATTACCCACTCAGTTACATATGGGCCTACAATGAGCAGAACTATTTTTTTTCTTATAATTATGATAATGATAAAAATTAGTTTTAAGTAACACTGGACAAGTTTCAAAATGTTTCCCACTATTTTATTTGGCCCTCACAACAACCTTGTGACTAAGAAGGAATAAAAGGACAATTCCCACCATTTTATAAAGAAATAAAGCTCTAAGAAATTTAAGTAAGCCTAAAAAAAATTTTTTTAAGTAAACCTAAGTTAGATGGTTATTGATGGATTAACTTGAAGTAAGAAATTATTTATTTATTATCCCACATATATTAAGTACTGCCAGTGTTCAAACTCTCTTTATTCATTGTTTGGAAATATTTCATGTTTTATTGTTGCTATTATTGAGAGTAATGGTGATGTTAATGGTAGAGTGTGGTATGTGCATGCACACATGCCCACAGAGGAAGAGAAAAGAGGGAAATGGGAGTCATATAAAGATGATAAAACAAAAGATTACCTAAAGAAAGAATTTCACAAGACAAGAAATCCAATTATCATAGGCAAGAAGAGAAAGGTCTTTTTGAAGAAATAAAAGTAGCTAATGAGAAATTAAAAAAATTAGAAAGAAGGCCATTTATGTCTTTGCTAATAGAGTCCCTTTTGCTAAAATATAAAAACAATATTTGAGGAAACCAGAAAATTTTGCTACTAATAAAAATATTTTCTGTGAAAGATGTAAGCCTGATGATTCACAGACCTGTACCCCTTGGGCAAATAATAAAAATAAAATAAAATAAATATTTTGTAAATAATCAATTACTATTAATGGGAAATGCATAACCAAGGATTTTAACATTTTAAGTAGAATATTACTTGGGATTTTTTAGGTAGATATAAGCATATTAAAACCAGTTATTAAAAAAAACCATACTGAAACCAAGTTGGGAATACATTTCTACATTAAAATACCATTTTTCATACAATCTATTTATTCCCTAACATAATGATAACATGAAGACAATTACATAGGTATAGGTAGATATATCTTAATTACATAGATAATCTTTTCAATTCCAATTCACTTACAGTCTTACAGTCTCCTTAATATAATGTTTTGATTCCATGATAAGTTCAAAAAACAATTCAGGAAATTCTGACTATTCCTAAATTTCTCTGAAATTATTCCTCAGTAACCTTGCATGTAGGCCAATGAAGTTAGGCCAAGGAAAGATTACTGAGATTACAGATGCTAATGCGTTTGGTCTCTGTTGTACAGGCTGTTATTGTGAAAATGGATTGTTACCATGAACTGAGTTCAAGTTTGGAAGAGCCAGTTAATGGATTATATCATACAATATTGTTTCAGAGAATCATTTTGCTACAGTGGTAACATATTAAAGAACATGCTTAATTGGCAGAAAAATTAAAATGCATGGATAAAAATAATGATGAGGATAATACTAAAAATAGCACCTACCTAATTTCTTTCAGTGACTTTAGGCCTTATCAGGTCACCTTAGCCACTCTGATAACCTCTTACCAAAAGGCTCAGGTAGTAAACTACCCTCTCACAGTACCCTAAATGTTCCCTACTTGGTTTCTCCACCTCATGGCCCTAGATAAAATTAAGCTTCATCAGTAGTAACTTTTTTTTCTATTGTTACTAAACTCATATAACCTGTAAAACATTTTCCTAGATCACACAGAGTTATATAATTATCAATATCTTTAAGCTAACTGTGCCTAAGCATTGTGTTTATATTATATATCTTTCTAGATTTATATCTCAATTTAGGTTCGAAGCAGATGTTATGCTAATAAATGATTTCTAATCAGGGCAAGTTTCTCTTTTAAACATGTGGCCTTTGTCCAAAAGCAAGAGTGTGGAAAGGTTCATGTATAGTAAGGAAGAAGGGAAAACATCATATAGGGATTATCCAGATGAAAGAAAATAAGAAATAATGGAAACTTCATCTATTAGAGTGCCAGATCTAGGGTTTTACCATTTAGTAGCCTGATCATCTGTTCTTTGTATGTGAATTTGTGTTAAATGAATATCAAATGGTATGTCATATCAAGAAACAATGGTGACTACTATTGAAGGACCTATGAGGAAGGGAAAAATTATATATTTATATGTACTTGTATTATATATATTCATTTAATTTACAGTATCATCAATTAAGTTTATGTCAATGATAAACACCTAACTTCAAAAATATCATAATTATGTATATCATTGCACATATCAGATTAAAATGTACATATTTCATTTGACTTACTACCAAGATATGTCCTTTATTGACCTGTATATAGCATGATGTACAATTTACAATGTTCTGTTATAGTTATGAACACTGCCACTGCCCATAATTCATTTGTTGAACACTCTTGAATTTTGTTTTTCTTTTTTTCTTTTGGTGTTTTTGAGAAAATTTTCATTATGTATCCGTTTTAATCCACTTAAGTTTAGTAATTGTTTTGTTTCCTTCTCAAAGATACTCAATAGATTATGAGATTAGTATACTAATTAAATTTAAAAATATAATTGTTCCTTTTATTAATTGAAATATCATATTATCAATCTCTACTTTACAAAGGAGAAGCATATCAATCACAAAATACAAGAAACGGTAGAGTTCTAACTAATCAATGTACAAAGAATGAACAAAATAGATATTTATCACTTGGTAACCGTCATAGTAGTAACTGATAAACCTAAGGATTATCAATGGATGCTAAAGCCAGTGGCTGAAAGTTTGACGAGGTACAGTATATTAGAAAATATTGGAATATCATCCCCCCAAAGTATTGGTTAAATAAAAAAGGGAAATGATAACTTTATACTGGAGAAAAAGGATTGATAGTAACTCATGTAGGTAATAGAAGTTAATATCACAAGTCATAGGGCAAGCTGACGTCATGTGCTTCCATCATTTCTGTGATATTCTGCCAAAGAAGTATGGCCTGAGGAAACATCTGGTTACGAGGAGACCTCAGTGGTACACAAGCTGAGGTCACCTGGTAGAATGAATGATTGCATCCATCAAGACTTTGAAGGATATGAGAGGCAAAGAAATACTGAGGAGTAATTCAAAGAAAATTGATGAGACATGACAGCTAATTGCACCATGCCTTTCTGAATAAGATCATGAACAAGTAATGAAAAAGAGACATTAATGAGAGTTGGTGAAACTGAATGACAATGTTACATCAATGCTGATTTCTGGATTGAGATAACTGTATGATGACAATGTAGGAAAATTTTGTTTTCAGGAAAGAGAGTGAGAGAGAACAAATGAAGTATTGTGTTAGAGACTCTAGAATATGGGATAACTTTTGGAGAGGAATCTAGGAGTTCTTTGGACTGTCTGGCAAATTGAATGTAAATTTTAAACAACTTCAAAACATAAAGAAGCAAATCAAAAATAATACATGAAAATAATGAAAAATTCAACCCTGTGTTTTGTCCCGTGAGACTGAGAATTACACCATTATTGATCATGATATTTGGCAAATAGAATAATGTCTTTGAATTTTGTTTCATATTTTTCTCTTCCCCACACAGATGAAAAGGACATAATTTTTGCCATATACGTAATGCTCTTCAAAATCTGGCTCCAGAACACAGTGATTAGTTGGAAGGCCCTCTGGAATTTAAGGAAGAGTCAGGTCAACTCTCTCCCAAGATGGAACTCAGTAGAATGAGGCTGACTGAAGCTAGTAGCTGAGTTCATTTGTTTATCAAACATTGGCTGACTGATGCCTGACCTCTTGGAACTAGCTGAGTCCCCCTGGCTGACTGGTTGGCTGAACTCCTGGTCCCTCTTCCCTCCACCCTCCCCACCAACTCCTGTTTCTGTCTTTGCTCTTTTTGATGGTTGGCTGCCTTCCCTGAGTCTACCAAAATGTTGCCAAAAGATTGAGAGTACTGGTAATGATAATAAAATTGAATCAATACAGGCAGAGACAGATAAAAATAAGAAAAACTAAGTGAAAAAGCATTACTACACACAAATGTGTAGCACTAAATCTTTTTGATTATTTGAACTAGTTGAACATGTTCCACTTACTATGAAGTCGGAGAGCAGTGGCATAATTTCATTATAAATCTTTTTGCCCAGTGGCATTATTACTGTCAACCTAGTAGTAAATTAACAAAATGTAGTAAGAATAAAACAGAGAGGTAAAAAAAAGATTTAAATATAATAAGTAGTTTCTAGATCAAGTCACTATACTAGGCTTTTGAAATATCCTTAGCCTTAAATCTCCTGTATATAGAGAGGGAACTAAGGGCCATAGGAGAAATGCCCAAATTGCACTTGGGGTGTATCAGACTAAAAGGCCTGCATCTAGCTACACAACTTGACAAACTTAACTCTGTTGGAAGAATCAACTTATGAAACATTTCATATTGGACAAAAATGTTTCTACCCACCAGTAAATCTAGGCGCCTTTACCTTCCAAGCTGAATAATCAATTAGTTATACTTCCTACTTCATCCATTTCATGAGATTATCAATACTTTTTTTTTTGAGAGAGAGAGAGAGAGAGAGAGAGAGTGTGAGTGGGCGGAGGCTCAGAGGGAGAGGGAGAAAGGATCTTAAGCAGGGTGCATGCTCTGCAGAGTCCAGGAGTCCACCACAAGGTTCCGTCCCAGGACCATGAGATCATGACCTGAGCTGAAATCAAGAGTTGTGTGCTTAACCCACTGAGCTACCCAGGTGCCCCAGAGGTTATCAGGATTTTTATACAATCCTTTTGTTATTCAGTGCCATACAGAATTACTGAACACTACCTTGTCTAAATACATATTTCACATTTCCTTTTTCATAAAACTTTAGGTAGTCATTAGTCTGCTGAAAGTACAAGTTGTGATAATACACAGCAAATTAATTGATCATCCTTTCCTAACGGCATATTTGCATTTTAATAAGTCTACTGAAATACTCAGACTGAAATCATTCTAAGCATTTGGGTTAAAATGAAAAGCAAACAAGTTCTTTTCAGAAGGGGAGTCACTTTAATTCAAAATATGTCAGCCATACCAGCTACTTTCAGTGGAGAACAATTCAGATACTTGCCTGGCAACTCGTTCACTTAAGTACCTCTAATGATAAAAAAAAAAGAGGAAAGTCTTCTGAGATGGACTGTGAAAGTCAGGAAGTTTCTTTGAAGTCACAAGTTTATATGTTAATATTGTAATAAGTTTTGCATTATATTTATAACATGTCAGTGGTTAAAATTAGAATTATTTACTGTTTTATATAATTAACATTTTAGAAGACCATCATGGTTACCTAATGCTTCTCTACTGTACCACACATTGTGCCACTAGCCACATTCATGCTCTACTTTGAGGAGTTTTATACAAGAAGAGAGTTAAAAATAATTAGGAGATATTTGAAGAGCTAATGTGATGCAGCACCTACCCAATCACATTACTTTTGGGTTCTGCATAAAGTTTTCCTTTTTATTGATTCACGCTCAGAAGGCCATAATATTTTTTTTAAAGATTTATTTATTTATTTATTTATTTATTTATTTATTGACAGACAGAGATCACAAGTAGGCAGGGAGGCAGGCAGAGAGAGAGGAGGAAGCAGGCTCCCTGCTGAGCAGAGAGCCCGACACGGGCCTCGATCCCAGGACCCTGAGATCACGACCTGAGCCGAAGGCAGAGGCTTTAACCCACTGAGCCACCCAGGCGCCCTAGGCCATAATATTTGAAGTCACAGTATGTGTTATGTATGCACATGTATGACTTCCAGTAGTGAATTTGAGTTGATCAATCTAATTTTCCCATCAATTCAACATGTACCAAAGACTTGACTTTGCTAGACATAGAGAAAGCTAAAGTCAGTTTAGAGCATGAAACAGAAAAATTATCAATACTATCAGTATTGAGATTATTCTAAAAATCAATGCCCTTAAAGTGAAGAATGGCTTACTTCTTCACAATTCGGTAGACATCTTGTCTCTTTGGTACCATTAATAAATAGTGGTGGTGCCTGGGTGGCTTGTCAGTTAAGTGTCTGACTCTTGGCTTTGGCTCAAATCATGATCTCAGGGTCATGTATGGGGTTTGTGCTCAGCACAGGATCTGCTTGGGATCCTTTCCCTCTTCTTCTCCTTCCCTCTATGCCTCTCCCCACCCCCCAGTAAATAAATAAGTAAGAAAATAAATAAATAAAATCTTTCAAAAAATAGTGGATAAAGGGATTGCTGAATTTAAAAAACAAACAAACAAACAAACAAAAAATGTCATTCAGTAGGCCTGAGTGGAAATCTAAACCAAACATAGAAAATAGGTCAACCAAAATAACAAGTTCAGAATATTAAAGCAGCAGCTTTCAGTATTGCTTTTATATATGACCAAACTATAAACGTATAGCCATTTTCAACAACCAGTTGTAAAACTGCTAACATAAGAAACCGAGCCAGGAGAAATAAAGTAATACTTTTATGTAGTCCAAGAAGTTGAAAGGTGCGACATTCCATAAGATCCATTCCCAGTTATGTCTTAATTATTGCAAAACAAAGAAATGTCATTCTTAAGTTAGCACAGTGTTCCTAAAGTTATCAGCCAATACTGTATTATGTACATTTCCTTACTCATCCTCAAAAAGGATACTTCATTGAGCTATCTGAGGCCAACTAAAGGGAATAATTTATGAGAAGGGTGGGAAACCCTCTTTCTATCCTGTTCAAGAAGGATGTACTACAGAACTCTTTAAATCAATCAAGACTATGAAAAGATAATGGGGGGAAAGTATCTGCTTCACACAACATTATAAAAAAGCTATATGAGACCTACATTGGGTCACCACTCTAAAATGTCCCTAATAATTTGTAGAGACATAGTGATGAATGCAGTGTTTATAGAAAAGGTTACCTGCGGTTGGGGATGGAGAAGAAATGCTTGTTTGAACTGGAGAGATTTTGGAAGTTCCTGGCTATTCCCAAATCAGTTTGCAAATGGTCTCAGTAAAGATGAAAGAATGAACACAGTGGCAAGGGCAAGATCTTCACAGAAGTATTCCAGCCCCAGAAAAAGAAATGAAATGTCAGTGTTTGTGAGTAAACAGATTTTTCAAAATGTTAACCATATGAGGTTTGATACATGCCCTATATTTTGATTTCGTAGTATAACTCAGTTTGGTTCAACACTTATTTTTTTAAAGATCTATTTATTTGTTTGAGAGAGAGAGAGAGGTGGGGGAGGGACAGAGGGAGAGTAAGAGAGAATCTTAAGTAGGCTCCACATCCAGCATGGAATCCAACATAGGGCTCCATTTCACCGCCCTGAGATCATGACCTGAGCCAAAATCAAGAGTTGGACGCTCAACTGACTGAGCCACCCAGGCACCCCAAAGTTGTCCAGTGTTTTAACTATTCCTAGGAACGCTATGAAAGAGAAATACATATTGGACATCCTTTATGCTGTTTCCTGGCTTCACACCTGATTTGCTAGTATTGTTTCAAAAGGTACCATTCTTGAAAAGAATCAAAGGCTTAAGTCTTATGTTTTTAAATTAGTGAAACACTCATTAATTCAAATGAATTTTCTTTTTATATTGTTTACTTTAGCAAAGATATCCGGTAGTAAGACAAACTTGGATGTCCATGATCACAAAATATGGAATGAAACCAGGAAAGAAAGAAAACTACAACAGTATTAGTATTCTTTCATGTAAATTCGATTTAAGCTAGTCTTCAGAAAAATAAAACAGATAGGATACACAATTTTTAAAAAATATATTTCATTATTTAAGTGGAAATTCTGTGATACTGGATCCAGGAGTTAGCAAGATGTTATTCAGAGTTCAGTGTCTCCACCTATCGAACAGGTTTTCATCAGGCAATGGGCAAATAGTCTATTGAAACTCAAGATATATAGATAGGTTATAGAGTCATAACTTTGCAATGTTTATTATAAAAGCCAGTTTTATAAGTAAGACTTTCTCAATGGCTTAAAAAAACAAAAAGCCTCCCTGGATTCATAGTCCATACCTGAAACACATTGTAGAAAGTGAGCACCTTATATGAATGAAGAGTTTATTTGTTACCAGTAGAAAAATAAAAGAACAAAACTCATTTACTCTAGAATCTAGAGTTCAGTATAAACTTAGACCCTGAGAATATTACACTGGCCCACAAAAGGATTTTTTTCTTAACTTCCTAAATGAGGGGTCAGGTGGAACAAAGTGTATCTGAATGCAAAGAGGATTACAAGTGTTGTGGGATGGTAGGTGGTATTCCAAAAATGTAAATCCAGTGGCCAAGAATGTGTTTTAATATTTTTAATAGCCCTAGGTTTTATATTAAATTTTTGTAGGGTGAGAGGGATTTTTTTAAATAATATGAGACTTTTCTCTTTAAAACCAGTCACTGTAATTTAATACTTAATCCCTATAGACTATAAGTAGTAGGATTTAAAATTTAATTGATTATTTTTCATGTCCTTTGGGGAATATATTTTCAATTATTAACAGTGTAAAATATTGCCTGCTCTTCTCCTCATTAACACATTCCATCAAAAATGCAAAATGGGGACTCCTGTTAAAGTCTGATGTGATAAATCAAAATTTTATTGTCAATTCTTTCCACAATCAGTCAGGATACCAGGACTTTTAGAACCTATTTAAAATGTAAATATGGAAATTAGATAATATTGAGGTACAAAGAGTTAACATTTATATCTTCATTAAAACTAAAATTGTCCTAATGCTCTAAAAGAACTCTTTTGGAGAATTTCTATGATATTACCCATAATATTATGCTTAGTAGAGATATGTGACCTTCAGTAATCCACTAAAACTTCTACTCCTTATTATTCATATGAGAAATTAGAAGAGTATTCCATAATCATAAAAGTGCTTTCTTTGCAAATATAAACCAATATGAAAATTAAGTGTTACTTTTAAAAATTATACTTAAGTCACTTTTCAGTTTTAAAAAATAGTCCTTATCCTTAGTCCTAGTCCTACTAAGTTCAAAACTCATAATCTCTATTTAGTGCAAGATTTTATTAAATGTTCATATTCTGAGTTAATTCAAAATCAATATACTCATATATTTTTAAATTTTATTTATTTATTCATTCATTCATTCATTCATTTTTATTAACATATAATGTATTATTTACCCCAGGGGTACAGGTCTGTGAATCATCAGGCTTACACATTTCACAGCACTCACCATAGCACATACCCTCCCCAATGTCCATAACCCAGCCACCCTATCCCTCCCTCCCAATCCCCCAGTAACCTTCAGTTTATTTCATGAGATTTAAGAGTCTCTTGTGGTTTGTCTCCCTCCCTGGTCCCATCTTGTTTCATTTTTTTCCCTCACTAGCCCACAAGCCCCCGCCCTGCCTCTCAGATTCCTCATATCATATCAGAGAGATCATATGATAATTGCCTTTCTCTGATGGACTTATTTTGCTCAGCATAATACCTTCTAGTTCCACATCATTGCAAATGACAAGATTTGGGAGGTTTTGATGGCTGCATAGTATTCCATTGAATATACTCATATTTAATGTTGATTGGGTTTAAAAGCATCTATACACACCTGCCTAATTTCAAATACCTAAAAATCTAGACCTATTTGTAAAACAAGATTATTTTTTGGTATGGGTTTACATCATTCACTAGGGAAAAGAAAAGATAAAATATGTTTATATTGTAGAGATTATGAATATGATGGCAAGGTCATCACCTAGTATCGTTTCTATATAAAGCTCTATAATAGTGCCTATGATTTCATCTTGTTCCCTTTTTAATTAAAATGGCATTTCTCTTTCCTCCTTTGTATATTTCCTTTGGTCATCTGTATATTTTTTCTTCCCAGTAAAACTTCTTTTGGTTTGGCTTTGTATAATTCAGAAAATCTAAAAGTCAGATTAAAAGTGTTAATCAAAAACAAAAACAAAACAAAACAAAACCCCTGCAATTTCAAGGGTACAGTATCTATCATATCACAGGGAAACATTTGTTCATTAGAATTCACTCTCTCTGAAGCAATAGAATTCTTTTCTCCATTTTCTGAAAGCACATGTCTAGAGATATGCATGTTAATCAGAGAGCTCTTTTTAATCATTTTCTTTAAAATTACTAGTCTAATTAATTGCTTTTTGCAAATGAGCTCTAAGCTGCCTGATTTATGACTCCAATTACAACCAGTTTTAAATAAACAATTTCTTGACTTCACAGGTTTATTGTTGAATCAGTGATGGAAACTGTAAATAAGATTCGTGTGTGGTGGTGTTTCTTCTTAAAGTTTTTGGATTTCACGTTAAGCAAAATGAGAGGGGCTAATAATGCCACAATTCAGATTTGAGAATTGCAAAATATAATGCAGAGGTTTGTTTTATTGTGTTTTGCTTTTGACCCCAGGTACTTAGTGGTTATAACCTTGAGTATACTGAAATACATAAAATCAAACTTTGAGTCTTGATAAGGAAAAAGAAGAAGATAGATCCTCAAGAAAATGTATTTGCTGTTATAGCTTAGATTGACTTTTAGAAAGCAATGTGACCTATGCAGGTGTCATTCAAGGAACCTGAAACAGAATCAGTCATTGTAAACTAAGTATAATCAACTCACTCACTCATTTATTCATTCATTTATTCAATAGGTAAATTATTCAGTACTACCAAGTGCCTGATTCTATGCTAGGTAATATATACAGCAGGAGAGAAGAGATGTTTCTGCTATCCAGGAGCTTAAAGTCTAATATGGGAAATCAATATTAAACAAATAATGCTATAAATAAGTATACAATTATGAGAAAGACTGCGAGGAGAAATATTGGGTGCTGTGAAAGAACACAGACAGGAACATAAACAATTTCCTTATTCTTTAGCTAACAGATCCAAGAATGTCACCCCAGGAAGCAACATTTAAACTATGGCATGATAGACTAGTAGAAGGTAGTCAAGTAACAGTAGAGAAGGAAGAATGTCATGTACAGAACAACTCTTTAGAAAGCCCTATGGCATAAGAAGCCTGAAATCTTTAAGCAACCTTAAGAAGTTGAGTGGAATACTAATACGTAGGGCACAGGGTATGAGAGGTTGAAGGTAAAGCAAAAAACAAACCTGGGGAGAAAGAGAAAAAAGCAGCAGGAAGTGAGGAGGAGACAACAAATCATGCATAACCCCGTTAAAGATTTTGAGTATTATCCTAAGAGTCAAATAGGGGATGAGAAGATTTGCCTTTGAACTAAATTTGTCAGAAAAGCATTCAACTCTTGATCTTGGGGTTGTGAATTCCAGTCCCATACTGGGTGTAGAGATACTTAAATAAATAAATAAACAGAAAAAAAAAGAAAGAAAAGAAAGGAGAAAAGAAGAAAAGGGGAAAGAAAGGAAAGAAAAGAAAAGAGAAAAGAAAAGAAAAGAAAAAAGGAGAGAAAGGAAGGAGGGAGGGAGGGAGGGAGGGAGGGAGGGAGGAAGGAAGGAAGGAAAGAAGGAAGGAAGGAAGGAAAAAAGGAAAAAAGGAAAGAAAAAGAAAAAAAGAAAAGAAAAGGGAGAAAGAACGTTTCTGTAGTACCCAGACAATAATAATGGCCAAGACTAATAATGTGAGCAGAAAGAAGAAATTTGAGGCATACTTTGAATGTAGACTTCTCAGGACTTGCTAACTCAACAGACATGAGGAAAAGGAGAAAATGGGGCCAAGATTGAACCCATCCCAGTACAAATGAAGGTATTTATTAAGATAGGAGATGTTGAAAGAGAAGCATATCTGAGATAGAAGATCAACACTGAATTATTGAGGCTGTAATGAACTTAATATAACTCTACAAAATTCGTATGTTGAAATCCTAATTCTCAAAGTCATATTAGGAAGTAGGGCCTTCGGGAATTAATGCATCATGAAGGTAGAGCCCCCTTGAATGCTATTACTGCCCTTTAAAAAGGATCCAAGAGATTGATCTCAACCCTTCTGCCATGTAAAAATAAGAAAAGTCAGCAGTTTGCAACACCAGCACCTTGACCTCAGACTTCTAGTCTTCAGATCTGTAAGAAACACGTGTCTGTTGTTCATAAGCTATGCATTCTATGGCACTCTGTTACAGCAGTCTGACTCTGATGAAGGCAGAGATGCCTGTAAGACAACTGATGAGCGAATTTAGGTATGGAGTCAGTAGGATAAGCTGTCTGGAAATCAAAACAGAAGTCTATGCTGTTGTTATAAATACACAAGTTGTGAACACAAGCACAGTGGATGTAATCACTGAGGAGTCTCCTCTAGAGCCAACAAGGAACAAACATGCTGTACTTGCTATCATCTTGATTTTGACCCACTGAAAACCATTTTGAATTTCTGACTTTCAGATCTGTAGGATAATACACTCGTGTGGTTTTAAGCCACCAAACTTGTAGTAATTTGTTACAGCAGCAGTAGGATACTAATACAATCCCAGTCACCATAAACACAACAAAAGGTTATTCCTTCTCTTTATCCAAAAGCAGAGGGAGGGTATGGGTGTGGGGAGGGTAAATAGGGCCTATGATAAAGCACAAAAGATATGGTTTATTGCCTATAAGAGATAAAACAGTTTTGTATATAACCACCAAACAGCAACTTTATCCCATTTATTAAATTGACTACATACACAAAGACATATATACGTTCCTTTCTACCTTTCTAAAATCTGAACCAGCATAACATCTTACTTGTTCCCTCATTAATTGATAAGTTGAATAAAATACTTGACGAGTATTCATTTTATATTTGTATTAGGGTTGTGATTTTTTTTTTTTACTTTTACTTCTTTGAAAGTAGACTTCAATGGAAGAAAAGTCATCAAAGGAGTCTCAGGAAAAAGAACTACAGAAGTAATACCAGAGAGAGAATGGTGTTCTGGAAGCCAGAGATAAGAACTGCAAGAAGGGTTAATTGCACAAATACAACAAGCCGGTTGAGGATTTAGATGATTGATTGGGATATAACTAGTAGGAAGAGGGAAGTATTAGACTATAAGGTTTAAAAGAATTAAGTTAATTAAGAAATCAGTGGGATAGAAGGAAAGGAGACAGAAAAACCAGTAATTCTTATAAAATTTGGGTAATAATGGAGAGAAAAAATACAGTGTAGCTAGTGAAGAAAGCAGCATTGTGAGAAATAATCTCTTCAGGGTGATAAGAAAGGAGTTAGCAAAGAAGAAAAAGATGAGAGTTCAAAATTACAGGGAATAAGAGAGGGACGGGAATTGCTGGAGAAATGTCCTGAGAATATTCTTAAAGCACAGCTGAAGAAACTTCCTTGTGAAAGGGAAAGAAACTGTCTTCTGCTTCACCAGAAAGAAGAGAGGTAAACTGGAGGTTTTAGAGTGATTTTACACCCAATAAAACTTGTTTCCTTATTGGTTTCTGAAACAAGATTTGACCTAGGACTGTGGTTATAAAAGGACTCACACTGGGAATGGGTGGGGATTTTAACAGAAAGTATAACAAATACAAGGAAGGTGAATAAAATCACTACTAAGCATCACTGGGGAAGAAAATGAGTTGAAAACCTGTATAAAAATCAGACCAGTCAGGGTGCCTGGGTGGCTCAGTCGTTAAGCGTCTGCCTTTGGCTCAGGTCGTGATCCCAGGGTCCTGGGATGGAGCCCTACGTAGGGCTCCTGGCTCAGTGGGAAGCCTGCCTCTCCTTCTCCCTCTGTCTACTATTCCCCCCTGCTTGTGTTCTCCTTCAAATAAATAAATAAATAACTTAAAAAAATAAAAATAAAATCAGACCAATCTGGTTATCTCTTCCTCATATTCTCACATCTGGTCTTCACAATCTCATAAACATACAATGTTCTTCAGCATCTACTTATTTCAAATGTTTATTCGATGTCTGATGTTCACTTTTTTTGGTTTAGCTTTTTTTTTTTTAAGACTATATTTTAGAGCAGTTTTGGTTTGGTTCACAGTATATTGAGTGAAAGCAGAGATTTCTCACATACTCCCTGAACTCACACATGCATAGCCTCCCTCATAATAACATGTACATGCTGTGGTGGATATATGCTATTATAAATTTGTCCAAATCCATAGATTATACACCAGAAGTAAACTTAATGGAAACCATAGACTTTGGGAGATAATGATGTGCCAGTGTATATCATTAACCGTAACAGAGGTTTAACTTTTTAAAGGCAAATTATTTCTACGATACTCTCTCATTGACAGATCTCAAGAATCAAGAAGTCCCCACTTCCCCATCCAAGACCTACTGAACCAGAAGCCTCAGGTCGGAGAGCCCAAGAAGCACCAGATGCATCTTTGATAAGACAATTCTGAGAATCACATTCTTCTCCAACGGGGTTCTATGAAAGAGTCCCAAACTTCCTTGCAACATATCTTGAAATGTCTAAAAAGGTCAGAATTATAAAACTGAAAATATATGCTGCAGTTATAAATTCTTGGTTACCACAGTAGTGTTTAAAAGGAAAATTTGGTCAGTTTCAACAATGTCACTCCTACAGGCAGTCTCCAGGGTTCTTTAGCAAATAGTAGACAGAACTGTGGTCCTGGAGAGTCCTCACTCTCCATTTCCTTTTTCTTTACCTGGGGCTGTGGCACAAACTCACAGAGTAACCCCTGTGATCAGGTATATGCTATAGTCCTAACTGCGTTATGCTAAGTGAGAGAAATCAAAGACAGGTATTGTATAATATCACTTATATGTGAAATTGAAAAAGCCCAACTTGTAAAAACAGAGTAAAATAGTGGTTACTAGAGGCTCTGGAGAGGCAGGAAAGGACAGATGTTGTTTAAAGGTGTGAACTTAAAAGGAATAGTAAGTCCTAGAGACCGAATGTGCAGTATCGTGAACATATACAATAATATTGGATTATAATCATCAAGTTTGTTAGCAGACTAGAACTTAATTATTCCAACCACTAAAAGAAACAACAATTTTATGGCAAGAAGTGCTAACTATCGCTACAAGGGCAATCACATTACAGTATATAAATGTATCAATCAACATGTTGCACACCTTAAAGTTATATAGTTTAAAGTTATATAAAGTTTATAAAGTTAAAGTTATATAGTTTTATATGACAAATCTATTTCAATACTTTTTTAAAAAAGAAAATGTTGGGAAACATAATTACAAAGTGTATGGATTTAAATATAACAAAGATTTTAAAATACCTTTCTTACATTTTTTCCCTTTTTAATTTATGAGATACCCCTTTTTTGTATATTTGGCTTTTGAAAGACCTACAATAAGGACAAACACATATACTTTCTCATGTGGTAATGTGAAACTCTACTTCCATATAGTCTATGATGTTTTATGGTATTTTTTCAGCTGTCATGTGTTTCATCCATGGAAATCACTAGCATCTGAAACCATTTACTGTCTGCTGTAGTTTTCAGTATGACTTCAGAATACTGAGTTACTTTTTAAGATAAATAAACCCACCTATGGCATCCATCTACACAAAACCTATCACCTACTTCAGAATTTTAAAAAATACTACTTTAGCATGAACAATAGAAAATATGGAGAAAAAGTACCTAGAAAGAACAAATATGAAAAATAAGCAGAGAGATGAGGCACCTGGGTGGCTCAGTCGTTAGGCGTTGGCCTTTGGCTCAGGTCCTGATCCCAGGGTCCTGGGATCAATCCCCGCATCGGGCTCCCTGCTCAGCAAGAAGACTGCTTCTCCCTCTCCCACTCCCCCTGCTTATGTTCCCTCTCTCGCTGTGTCTCTCTCTGTCAAATAAATGAATAAAATCTTTAAAAAAATAAGCAGAGAGAAAAAAATAAGCAGGGTGCTTTAAAGACTTTCATTTGATCTTCAAATTCTGAATTCTTATAAAAATGGCTGTAGTTTTAAAATATTAATTAATGTAAAAATGTAAATAAAACTATTTATAATCCAGATCACACTATTAGAAATTATATTAATTCATTTTAAATTGCAATTATAGAAAATTAAATATTGTTCACATGTTTAGATAATTATCAGTATGAAACACCATTTCTTCAAGGATAAGGAAATCCGGGTTCCATAGTCTAAATTTCTAACCCATTTCTTCAGCCATAGTTCCCTATGATAAAGAAGGCACATATACAATTTAGAGGATACATCAATCTAATTCACGAAAGTAACCAACTTCGTCTTTGGCCACAGCTTCTTGGCTCTCTTCTCTCCTGCTGAATTAGTGCTAGCATATTGACTTGGAGAGAGGGCTCCATGTCCTTCATATGTAATAATAAGATAGTAATAGCTAAGCATTATAAATACTGCCTATGAGCCAGACCCTATTTTAGACACTTTTCATGAATTAATCTAAATTTCACAGCAACGTTAAGATCTCCATTTTTCAGATGATAAAACTAAGGCAGAGAGGAGTTTGGTAACTTGCCTGAGGTCACCTAGCTTCTATGATAGAGCTTGGATCTAGACGGTTTAATTCCAGAGATCACATTCTCAATCATCATACTCCACTGTTTCTCTCGAGGTGTTAAGAAAGCTTACGAGAAGGGGAGACACAACGCAATTCAAAGGAAGAATTGCAGAAAATTCATTTCATAGGGAAAAGGGTACTTGGAACTCACAGCTCCGTTCTCTGAAAAAAACCCTACCAGGGCCCACTTATAGCATACTAGACCTTCTACTCTGGGAATCCAGCCTCTGCTGGATTACTCAGGAGCGTCAGACAAAAATAACAATGTTACTAATAATGCCATTTCACCGCACTATGCCTATGCTCTCTGTACAACCGGGCACTTGACAAGGTCAATACTCAAGTAGCTACGGAAATCCAAGTCTACATGTTACTGCCCTATTACAAATTCTAACAATCAGAGATTTAGATTTTTTTTTTACAGAAAAATGTTCACAAGATTCTGATTTACAATCAGTGTATAAATAGGCACTTGCAAAGCTAGCTATGTAAAAGTCTTGAAAACTTTTGTGTTCTCAGTATTTAATAAAAATTAGTTTAATTTTTTCTTTACAGAAAAATCACTGCCTAGACTTAATTTGCATATTTTCCTAATCTAGTAAACATTTCTATTTGGCTTTTGTTCATTTGTAATTCTCATTTAGTGAATTTACACTTGCCCTTTATTCATTTTATATTATCATATTCATACTTTTCTTATTAAATAATAGGATCCCTAATTACTAATGTTATGAGCTCTATATTTATCAATTTGAATCATGGTAATTAGCCATACTACATTTTAACATTTTTATGTACTCAAATCTGTGAATGTTTTTTCTTAAGTTATTAGGTCTTAGAAAACCTGAGTATATAAATATTCAGGTATATTTTGTTCCAGTACATTTTATGTTCAGTTTTTCCATATAAGTATTTAACTCATCTGGAATTCAGTTTGGTATAAGGTGTAAGGTTGTTTCCAATTGGCCTCAACACCATTTATTCAATTATCCAGTCTTTCCTTACTAGTTTGAATTGTCATCTCTATCATATACTAAAATTCCATAAAATGCTTCTGCATTTGTCTTCTGTTTCACAGATCTTTCTGTCCAGTCTGGCACAAACCCACTGCATATCATTTTATAGTTTAAGAGTACATTTTACAATCCAGTGGGGGCATTGCTCTTCTTTAAAAATAAAAGTTCTGGCTATTCATTAACTTTTTTCCAGATAAACTTTAGAATCATCTGACAAGTTCCAAAAAAGTCCCTCTGAGAGTTTGATTAGAAATGTGTCAAGTTTATAGGTTAACTTGGAGAGAGTTGACTTCTTCCTCTCCAGAAACATCTCCCCCACCACTTATTCAAAAATTTCCCTATTCCCTTCAGTAAAATCCAGCCATTTTCTTCAGATATGCATGCCTTTTTTCTTGCTAAATGTATTCATATATACCATATGTTTTGTTATTATTCTTAAGGAACTATTTTCCTAATATATTTCCTCTTTATGTTGTTTATTTTCTAACAGATGTGTTAATATGGAAAGAATACTGATTCTCAGTAGTGCTTGCGTCTATTCTTGTCTCTGTTCTTTAATGGCTTCGTGAACTTCCACAAATTCTAAGTACTTCTCGCCTTTCATTTATTTTCGTGGGGAAAGAACCTACTTTGTCCCTATTGCAGATATATTATGTATATTATAAGGCTCAAGTAAAATAATGCAATTGATAGTATACTATTATACAAAATAATACTGAACTATGTAAATGTCATTATACACTGCCTATAAAGAATACCAACTCTACCTCCAAAAAATAAAATTAAAAACCAACATTTAAAACTGAGAGTTATGGAGGGGAGGGGAAAGGGGAGATGGGTGAGCCTGGTGGTAGGTATTAAGGAGGGCACATATTGCATGGAGCACTGGGTGTGGTACATAAACAAAGAATCTTGGAACACTGAAAAAATAACATTTAAAATAAAACAAAACAAAAAAAGCAGACGAAAACACACAAAAATAAATAAATAAATAAAACATAAGTAATTGAAGCAAACTATTTGTATTGGGATTACCCAGAAGAATGTTTATACATTCCACTTTCCTTTATATGTACATTCAATATTTTAAAAATGAATAGTCTAAGAACTATAGAATAATGAAATATAGAATTTAAATACATATTTATATATTTATTCTATATTCTACATAGAATATAGAATAATGAAAAATAATCTGATTAATACTATGCTACACTAATATATTTTGTATCCATATTAGGTTAAAATCATATCACAAAAACATAAAACCTATGAATTCTTCAACTCTTCTAAAAATGGAACCAAAAATGGTATCACCAATACAAATTCTTTTTTAATTTAATTTGAAAATTCATAGTTTGTTTTTTCTTTTTTAACTTATATTACATATATACTATACAAACATAAAAGACAAACGTGTCTCATCATTAAAAATGACATTTTGTCACATGTACAGTCCAATAAAAGTTAATTGCGCAATAATTTTATAATGAACCACAGTTTGATATTCCTATGACAGTTACTGCAATCAGATAAATGGTGTAGCATTTAACTGCAAATACACACATTACATATACATAAATAAAAATATAAAAATTCTAAACAACTGTATGTTTGATTTATAGAACAAACTGAGTAGTAGTGTCTTTTAGATACATTACAAAGCTGCAAAATATGTAGACACTCTGAGTTAAAACTAGTTTAAAACTAACAAAACTTGGAAAGACTAAAAGCCCATCTACATAGAAGGGAATTGGTCCAATAATCAGAAAAAAAAAAAAAAAACAACGATCTGGGAAAAAAAATAGCCCTGCATCTTATTCTTGTGAGCTGTATCGATGTGTAAAAATTTTAGTTTTTCTGTCTCCTTGAAACTTAAAGTACCTAACATCTCTCAGTACATGTGGAAATATATATATATGTATACATATATATATATATATTTGTATGAATAATAAACTTCAACTTTCCTTGCTACTCAGGTTTATCCAATGACAAAAAAGCCACCAAGTACATACTGAGGCCATAAAAGTAGTGTGTATTTTAATTGGCAACTTCATCTTGACTATATAATATGTAGGCTGTTGCCATACTTTTCAGTCATCAGACTCTTAATAATGATCACCATTAATTTTTCAAGGACACCATGATAAGTTCTTTTCTCTTTGCTATATAATACAAACACAAGCAAAAAACAGTTGATTTGAGGAACTTGAATGACAGACACACCATAAACACGAACTACAAGGGGAAAGAAAAAAGGCTTGTTAAACACAGGCATATTCAAAAAAAAATCTGCTACCCAGTGATCCCAACTCCAACATACTGTATTTAAACATACCACTGCTCTGAAGACTTTTCCATATTAAAATTTCAGACCTACCAGTTAGATCGAAAGTGAGATTTTCCCATTTTTTACTTAAACTAATTGATGAGGAAAATTAATTTACATGAGGGAGGAAATTATTTTCTTTAAATACCTAATACAATTTGTTATTATTACTGTGTTGTAAATGTTTGGAGTGATCAAACTTACAATTTTCTTTGATTTAAATAAACAGAAATATTTCAAATATCCAGACTTTTCCTTTCATCTGATTATAGAAAAGGCTACTTCTCAGTCATTACTGCTCAATGTTCTCTAAAGCTATAAAGAATTACTGAGTCTAGCAATTTTACATAATTGAATCTATCCTATAACATATTCTATTTTTCAGATAAAGGTGAATTGTCTTCATGTCTTAAAGTGTTTGTGACCTATGTAAAGTTTTACTATGATGCCTTCAAACGAGTCATTAAGCTTGGTCTGATAATCAAAATATGTATTATATTCATTGTGGGCACTTTGATGTAATTTTTCTCTGGACTCAGTAGGACTGAAAGAATGATTTTACTTATTGAATTTTTACTCTAAAAAATTTGCCAAAATTTTCAGTGTCTCATGAATCTTTCTTGTAAGTTTTTATCCACTGAGAAATTTTAAGTGAAACAAAATTTTAAATAAAAATAGAAGGCTTTGCAAGCAAGATGAAATAATATGTCTAATTTAAAAGGGATTAATCATTACCAATTTAGCATCAAAAGAATTGTCAAACCAAAGGAGTTCCATATGAGCCATGTCATGGAAGGCTTACAAAAGATGTGCCACTTACCTCCCCCCTCTACCCAACTACAGAGGAAAAGAAATAAGCAAATAAATTAGAATCTCAAAAGAACATGTGGATTTCTTTTAGAATCATGACTCTACAAGTAGGATCCACACTATCAGAGTCCTGAAAAGCACGGAGATTCAGCTATAATCCATGCTTTCACTACAGAACACTGAGGAAGCCACTTTCAACATGTCCATTCTGCTATCCACATGTGCTTATTCTTTAGAATTTATTGGATTGATTTGATCTATTCCAGCAGTGACTCTGGCCATGGAGAAGCTCTATTTCTCCTTCCTTCTGTTCCACTTTCCTCCCTAGTTTGCTCACAAAAAGTGTCTTAGGGAAGATTAAAACACAATTGTTTTTATAAACAAGTGGGCAAGCACTGAGAGGAAAAGACAGAGGGTGGTAGAATTATGAAACCTGAAATTCAACGATAAATTAAGTGACTCTAGTGTCATGTAGGTCTAGAAGCTACTTAGTAACTGTGTAATATTGGGGATGAGACTAAGTCTATCTGAATTTTAATTGTCTAATCTATAAAATGGGTTAGCATACCTACCTATTAACATAGTTAGAAGGATTGAAACTGTAACAAAATCCCTGATATACAGTAAGTTTTTAATTAATAATGGCTTACCATGTAGTATTGGAGAAGGAGTTCTAAAACAGGAGAATAAAAATTTATCTACTTTTAACACAGACCAAAACCAAATACTTAAGAACAACTTAATTATAGTGTTGACATAATAATGTATAATGAAGCTATACCTAACAATATTTTTCACTTAAAAGTATATATAAAATAATTGAAGTTCTTAATTGTTATATTATATGCAAGGTAAAAAATAGTTATTCTTGTATTTGTATAATATTTTCATGTTCAGGAGATAAAAATAATTCGAATAAAAATAAATCAGAAGAATTATAGAACCATATTATTTAAAATCTTTTATTTTATTTATATTTATTTCATTTTGTGTCTGAGCTCTATGCTGATAGGGCCCTTGGAAAATTTTAATTTATTGAAATAATTTATTTCACATATTAAACAGGTTCTCTAGATGTGACAGATAAAAGTAACAGATAAAATATGTGCTCAGGAAAAGTTGAGAAAGAGAAGATCTGACAAAGCGGGGTTAAAGTAGATATACTGGAATGTTAATTGACTGAATTTTAAACAGCCTGAAGCTTCATTATTCCCAATAATACTTACCTGTTTGAGTACTTTAAGGTGCTGATAATAAAAAATTCAATGCAAAGCAACTTAATCAAATAAGAGGATTTAGTATTGCATATTACTGAAACATCCTGAGGTCAGTTTCATGTGGGATGATTCAGATTCTAGGTCCACATCTCTACTACTTCTCACCTCTGCCTTCATATATGAGCTTTGTTTTTAGATTGGCTTCTCTCGGGGTCACAACATGATGTCATCAGTAACTGCTGTCATAGTTCCTCACTTACATCGAGAAAAAGGAGAGAAGGGATATCACCTCATAACAATCTAAAAAAGTCCTGAGTGTTGCACTGATTAGACTACCCCTGTGCTAATTCCTGGCCAGGGATTATCACATGCTGGTTGGATGACGTTCATGTTACTTGAACTAACCCCTTAGGGTAAGATAGTCAAGAGTCCCCACTAGAGTTTGGGATGGGATCTACTGCTACCAAATTACATGGCTGGTACAAAGAAGTATAGTAAAAAGGACGATGGAGAGGCATCCACCATGGAGTAGTCACTACATGTATATGCCACAGTTGAAAGTTTTCATGAAAACCCAAACTTTATAACATAATGAAGAGACTGTTTATGGATTATGATCAAGTATAAAATAAATATCCACTATTCTATGCTGGTAGAAATAAATGGTATAGTTCAAGTTTTATTGAGTGTACCAGATCCATACCTGGCCATTATAATTAAAATTAGGAATAATTAAGTGAAAAGTCTTTTACTGTGATGGCACAGTTGATTTAATATAAATAGGTAATATGAAAAGCATTGTTTGTGTCATCAAAGAGCAAATTTCTTAGTAACTATTTTCCCAAGGTTGTTTCCATACAGAGAATTAGGGTCTGTCTAGAAAAACAAAATATGTGGTTACTGACCCATCCCAATAAAAGTAGAAAAAATAATCTTATGGACTCAAAAATGTCAAATTTCAGAAATAAAAAAAAGTACAAGGAGACTCATGATTGACTAAATAAGTCAAAGACAATAAACAAGCAATAGTGCTCCCTAGGCTAGCACATTTAGTCATTGTTATATAAATTTATATTTTTTTAAAAGATTTTATTTATTTATTTATTTATTTATTTATTTATTTATTTATTTATTTGTCAGAGTGAGAGAGAGAGCATGCAAGCAGGGGAAGCAGCAGGCAGAGGGAGAAGCATACTCCCCACTGCGCAGGGAGCCTGATACGGGACTGGATCCCAGAATCCTGGGCTCATGACCTGAGCCAAAAGCAGACGCTTAACTGACTGAGCCCCCAGGTATCCATAAATCTGTATTTTTAATATGAATTTTCAGGGATGAGAGGAAGAACAGAGGTTGAAGAGAGTACAGATAATTTTTCAGTTGGTGAAACTATTACGTATGATACTATAATGATGGATACATAACACCAGCAGGACAGAGTGAAACTTCATGTAAACAACTGCTATAAAAGTCATTTAGGAGGGAAGGGGATCCCTGGATAGAATGTAGAATGTGACAAAAGAACCTTTATTATGAATGTATTAATTAATCTCCCTGAAAGGAGTGAGGGAGAAAGTTGCCAGCCTAAGCAAGGCAAAAGTGGGCTATCAGTTCAGAAACCACTATAATGTATATTGGAACTGACTAATTAAATAAGTGGATGGTTGATGGTGGGAGCCAGGTATCTTACTGTTGGAGGGGAAGGTTACAGAGAATCAAGAGGAGGCTAGAGTGTTTTATGCGGTAATGCATTAGAGCTGGGGACACCAGTATAAACTGATATTTACCTCAATATAAATACAGAGTTATCTATAGGGCTATTTATACATATGTGCTTGCATATGAATTAGTACACACACATATATTTACTCGCTTGGTCAGCTGAGAAGGCCTAGAAGCAATAACATCTTAGTCGCAACAAGCAACTCTAGAGCCTAGTTCTTGGTTTCTAATACTACCTTCCAGTAAAAAGAACCAAAGATCATTGGGGAAATAGCTGATTCTAGGAATGAGGAAGAAAATATACAAGATGCATCTGGAGCATTTTACTGTGCCAGAAAATTAGGAAGTACTCAAAACCACCATAATGGGATATGTCAAAGGGACACAAGAGCCAACTGAAAGAGTTCTCAATGGTCAAAGCTGGAACAATTTGAGCACCAAAATAAAGATGTATTGGATTATGATCAATTATAAATTAAAGATTCATGATTCTATACTGATATAAATAAATGACTAAATAAATAAATATATGGGGGAGAACAGGCAAATATTCCATGCAGAATTCCAAATAGTTTCTGTAGATACTTTACCCTTGGGGAGGCAGAATACAATGGCAATGTGGCCTGTACATAGAGTGTAGCGGGAGAGAAAAAGAATACCACAGTGCAGCAACCTTACAACACTTCGCTAGGCCATCAGGATTAACACTGTAATAAATCATGGTTTTAGTATATGGATCCTTGATATGGTGTCCTCACACCATATTTTTTCTCTGTAGTCTTCCTCCCCAAAACTTATAACCCCAGTCTAATCATAAGAGAACACTAACATAAAAATACAAATAGACGGAGTCCACAAAATACCTTACTAGTACTGTCCCTCCCCACAAGCACACACGCACAAAAGCCTGTCAAGGTCATAGGAAAGGTCTGGAAAACTGTCACAGCCAAGAGTATAAACTGATATTTACCTCATTTACCTCAAGAGTAGCTGAAGGCAAGGCAACATGATGATGACTATAACATGGGGTTCTCAATAGGATCCTGGAAGAGAAAAAATATGTGAGATAAATTAGAAAGAAATCGGAATAAAGTATGGATTTTAGTTAATAATAATGTATCACTACTGGTATATTAATTGTGACAAATGTATGATACTAATGAAAAATGTTAATAACACAGGAGAATGGGGGAAGAAAATCCCCAACTATATTGTGATTTTAACCACTTTTCACCATTAGATAACTTATTTTCAATGGACAGTCAACTCTAAATTTGCCTGAATATTTAAGACAAAATAACACCGAAGTAGTTAGTGTGTATTTAAAAGAACACACAAAATACAGTAACAATTGGTTTACTAACTTTGTTGGAATATATTTAACAAAGGAAAATTTTCCAGAAAGATAATTTTATTGCTTTGTACATGGACTCTTTTAGAATGATCATTCTAATCATTTTTTAATTTTTTCTAAAAGGTAAAATTATCCACATTTTATTATTTGTTATGATTTAATCTTTTCCTGTCTATTCAGGATCTTCTTTCAGAACATCGCAGGTTATATATATTGTTTCATACGCCTAGCTGCAGATGTGTATTTTTGTCAACAATGGTTCTAAATAACAACTGATTGCTATGCCTTTATATTAGTTGTTTCTGTATGTTTTCTTCACATCTGGTTGTTATTTCACTCAAAAACATTCAACAAGTATCTGTTATGTGCGCACAACTAGCCAGGAATATTCTAGTACCATGCATATAGCAGTGAACAAAGCAGACAAAATTCTTGTCCTCATAAAGTTTAGATCCAATTATTTCATAGCATTCTCAGGATTTCTATTTCTGCTGATTTCTCTCCTCTCCAACGGGAATATTGACTATCTATGGTAAATTCATAAGATTTCTTTTAAATGTGGTAAGAAGAGCCGATCATTCACCTCATCAGATCGTAACCTTAATCTGATGCACAAGAAATTCTAACTCGATGGTCTCCGAATAGGAAATAATTATGTATATTTCTTTGAAGCTAAATGTCTTGTTCACTAATTTCTGGCAGTGCCACTGTGTTTAAATAAAAAAGGTAATTAGAACTCTATAAGTAGGCTCAGACTACCACCAGATAGGAAAACATGAAGCAACTCAATTTCCTGGTCAAGTAAAATACTTTTGTGAAATTTACCTTGCAAGCCTTCCCACATTCTGTTTATTCCTCTGTGGGGTTCTCCCTACAACCTTACCCAGACATTTTCTACTGGTCCTTTAAGATCCGGCACAGATATTACTTCCTCTGGAATGCTTTCTCTAGTTTCACCTGGCAAATGCACTGCTCCCTCTTCTGGCCTCCTATAGACATTGGTATGTACATTTATTGTAATACACATCACAATGTTTGAAATATTTACTTGGATATGTGGTTACACTTTTGACTCTGAGCTCCAAAAGAATGGAATGTTATGATATCCCTGCTTCCACCCTCTGGACATTTACAGGTTAAGACATGGAATGGGTTTCAAGATTATCTGTTAGAGTCGTATAGGATAGTGATGCAGAGTATGAGCTCTTAAGACCAGGTTCTTGGCCTGGCTCCACCACTCTGTGCTTGATACTCCCCTACCTCAGTCTTAAGGTCTAAAGCTTAGAGAATAATAGCTCTTATCTCTTAGAGTTATTTTATAATAAAAGAAATAATTGGCCTAAAATATCTAACAGAGTGCTTTGGAAAGCTTCACTATTATTAATGGTATTATTCTTAATTTTAACTAAGCTTACCATATTTGGTATGTTGTTAGTAAGACAACAATATTTACTGAGTCACCATTGTAGACAGAGAAATAAATTCCATTGGGAAAAAATTTAAAAACCCAATTCCTGTCTGAGATGAGCTCATAAACCTACAGTTAACTGCATGCAATTGTTGTAAATGCTGTGTGCCGATCTCTTGGCAGTTATGCAGACATATTAATATTAATTTATGTAAGATTGCATAGAATCTTACAAAATCTTATAAACAATCTATTTATATTATGTGCAAATATTTTTTGGAATGTGTTTAAATTAGAGGGATTTTTTTGACAGGGAGAATTGGGAAAAACCACTCTCTTCAAAATTTTCCCACTTAATATAAGGTGAAATTTGTACTTATTCTAAAGACATTAAAATAAATAGAAAATTCCTCACCTTAAGAATCATATATATTTTCTAGAATAAAGGAAATTGCTGAGGACACAGCCCCCAGATAAAATAAAAGCACAGGAGACTAATATAAACATGATTCTATTTGAATTATCAGAATACTGATACACCTCTGAATTTTATCTTGCTTATGAAGAACCTAATGAAAAGACAAACTGTTTAATATTAGGCAAATCATGTCAGTTAGTGGGACAAATTTTAAAAATGAAAGACCTTCGGTTTTGGAGTTAATGCTTAAATATTTAGTACTGAAACTTTAAAACTTGTGTCAAACCTTCATTACAAATATGGTGAAACTGTGGTGCGGTGCTGAGAACTCTTCCTTTTAAAATAATAAAATCTGAAAGCTTTTAATTTATTGTTGAGTTCAGTGTGCCAGCTAAATTTATCATAAACTCTTGAAAAAAGTGAAATAATGGTTTGCAGTTGCACCTTCCCAGATGAGGAGGCAGGTTTATGGCAAGAACCAGAAGTTGACCTCCCATCAGTCCTGATCAGGCTAAATCAGCCAGGGATGAGCAAAGGCTGCCTGGAGCTCAACTTTTAAAACAATGTGACAATGTAATAATTCCTTCCATCACAATGTTTCCTATCAAGAAAAAAAAAAAGCTGATTCCCAAATAATAATTGATCCCAGCATTCTGAGGCACAAGCTAGCCAAAACTTTTCTGATCTTTTTAATGCAGAATCACTACATATCAAGATTCAATTCCAGTTGTCTAGGGCTTTAAAGTAATGTGCAAAACATACTGCAGCCTCTGGGTTATGGTCTCATCCTTTAATTGGCTGGCTGAAGATTTGGAAATCCTTGGTCATGTTCACCTATTTCTGGTATCCCATTAGGAGTTCAGTAATCTGGACCTCTCTGCAACTGCCAACCAATCAGCGCTTAAGGAAAGTAATGAATCTGATGAAATGTGTGTGGAGAAAATCCCAGTCCCACAATTCCCTCCCTAAAAAGCTGCGGAGAGTACATACTTTTCAACACTTTCCATTTTCCCTCAACATAGAGTTTGGGCAAAGCAACAATGATGAAGAATACGACAAGCACTGTCCTCAATGGGGCCTGTACACCCAGGGAAAGTTATGGGACTCCCACAGACAGACAGTGATGGCAGTTTCACTGCTCACTTACAGGAAGGCTTGAAGGATAATAAAGACGAAAAAATATATATTACCATTAGCATGAGCAGCAAAGAATGAAAAAGCAACCATGTTGTTTTTCCCAGATTTTCAAAGTTTCTGCCATTTATAATTTAAAATTCTGTTGTTATTCAGAGTGTTTGCATGGCTCAATTGGTTAAGCACTGGACTCTTGATTTCAGCTTGGATCATGATCTCAGGGTGGTGAGATTGAGCCCCGCCTCAGACTCTATGCTGAGTGCGGAACCTGATTAAGATTCTCTCTCCCTCTGCCCTTCCCCTCACTCACACACCCACTCTTTCTCCCTCTCTCCCTCCCTCTCTCTCTTTCTTAAAAAAAAAAAAGTGGTTTTAAAATTTTGGTGTCATTCAATTGTACTAGAAGAAATTTCATTTATTTTATCTTTCAAGTTTTTATTTTAATTCTAGTTCATTTTCATATAGTGTAATACTAGTTTCAGGAAGAGAATTTAGTGATTCATCACTTACATGTAACATCTAGTGCTCATCACAAGTGCCCTTCTTAATCCCCATCTCCCACGAAGCCCAACCCCTACCCACTTCCCTCTCTCCAGTAACCCTGTTTGTTCTCTTTTGTTAAGAGACTCTTCCATGGTTTGTCTCTCTCTCCTTTTTCTGTTCCCTATGTTCACCTGTTTTGTTTATTAAATTCCACATATGAGTGAAATTATATATTTGTCTTTCTCTGACTGACTTATTTTGCTTAGCATAATACATTCTAGCTCCATCCACATCATTAAAAATGCAAGATTTCATTCTTTTTGACAGCTAATATTCCATTATATATACCTACCACCTCTTCTTTATCCATTAATTGGTTGATGGATCGATTATTTGGGTTCTTTCCATTATTTGGCTATTGTGGACATTGCTGCTATAAACTTTGGGGTGCATATGCCCCTTTGAATCATTATTTTTGTATCCTTTGGATAAATACCCAGTAGTGCAATTGCTGGGTGGTAGGGTAGTTTTATTTTTAACTTTTTGAGGAATCTCCACAATGTTTTCTAGTTGGCTACAGGAGTTTGCATTCCCACCAACAGTGTAAGAGGGTTTGCACTACAAGAAACTTTAAAACCTAAACATAGGTAAAAGTACAGAGGGTCAGTCAAGGAGGAAATTAAGCGTCCAATTGCCCTTATGGCTTCATCATTTCCTCCTGCAAAACAGAACACTTACAACATATAAACCCTACTAGAACCCATTTTTTTCTTTCTTTTTTCATTAACTTGCCAGCAGCTGAAAAACTACCTTCACTTTCTATACTGTACTGGGGTATATGTCTATATATACTACTATGTATACAGTAATCATTACAAATTATCTTAAGCTGACAGAATAAATTCTAAACATTAACATAAATTGTGGCTTTAAATACTAATTTTCACTTAAAATGTACTTCACATGCTTTTTATGGATCAAATATATATATTTTCCTATGTTGCACTCTGCATTTTAAATAGAATTCTTTTTAAAATTTTGCCTATTGCTACAATATTCCTGATAAAAGAGACAAGATGACATTATTCATGGGATTTAGAATATTGTAGTAAACTCATCAAAAGAATATGTTTTTGAAAACACACATAATAAGACACAGGGACACATATATAAAGTAGGACATTTGAATTACATTAAAAGACAAATATAGAAACTCGCTAGTTGAGAAGCCATAAATTTAAAGGAAAGCATGAATGTCTGGAAAACTCAAGAAGGTGCAGACAAGAGCTCTGATTGTTTGGACATTTGCTGTAAACGTTCCAAAATGTTCTTAGATAGCATCACCACCAATTTTCTTTGTATATCATTGTAAAGCTTACCCTCTACCGTTGCTCAGAAAAGATATGAAAGATCTCTAAGCACACAGCATAGAATTCTAACTTCAAAAATAATACAGTATGTGTGCATTCATACTGATCCATTTACTATAGGAATAAATTCAAATTGACAAATACTAATGGAGAATCTCATCCGTATGTGCAAGGAAGAGTGCAAGTCCTCAGCTTCTGTGGGATCTGTCTGGCACTAGCCACGGTCTAATGGTCCAATGGAATGACTCCAGGCATTCAGTCTGGCACTACAGTCAATGCTGTATATCAAGGCTTATCAGTGAAACAATTACATCACAAGGAGAGAATTTTAAAAATATATGCTGAATTTAGTACATTACACTTTTCTAAAGCAGCAGTCAAGAAATAGTTTTAACTCAATGCATAGTATTAAGTCAACTAAACTTGAACATAAATACTTATTAGATTCATATTTTGTACCATTCCAATTTGGGTTCATACTGCAATAATGATATGTTGTTAATTTATTTCTTTCAAGGAATGTGAAAGTATCTAACTGAATTGATGAAGTAAACATCAATTTGAGTTTAGAGTCTGGGAAATTATGTGCCCTAGTTTTGCTGGGACTAAGACAATGAGAGGAAGCAAGGGCATTTCTTAGAAGATCAGCTTCAGAGTACTATAATTTTAGATAAATATTGTTCAGGTAAATGACTCACTTCTAGAATACAGTTTAGAGCCATTTCAAATGCCTTCTTCTTACTAGATACCTCATCTCTGTTAAAAGAATGCATATGTGGGGCACCTTGGTTGGGCATCTGACTGTTGGCTTTGGCCCCAGTCATGATCTTATGGGTATTGGAATCGATTCCCAAGTCTGGCTCTAAGCTCAACGGGGGATCAGTTTGAAGATTCTTTCCCTCTGCCCTGTGCCCCACTCTCTCTCTAAAATAAATAGATGAATCTTTTAAAAAAAAAGGTGCATATATATGAAAAATCACCATCTGATGTTCATAGCTTTCATTAGAAACTTAAAACAATTTTCTAGGTAATAAGGGAATAAACTGCTTAAATAGAACAAGTGAAGTCCATGGAATCTTTCAAGCTTAGGGATCCTGGTTTGCTGCTTATAGCCTCCATTTTGCTTCTTTGCTTTTGCTCTTATTTTAATTTAATTTACCATTATTAGTAATATAATATCCAATTTATAGTATTTCACAATATTTAAAGTGACTCTTGAAACAATGCTCTGGCAGAAGAACAAGAAAATAAATTTAGAAATGTTCAGGAGCATTCATTCTATACATGCATAAATTATTGTGATAGCAACTCATGTCACTGAGCTCTGTCTTTGCATCTTTCCAGTTAAATAAATATTAAAACTGGGGAGATCATGAGGGAAATCTATTTAACTCCATGTTGCTTGTGTTTTACTCATCTTATTTTATTCTTCCTGGTGATTCTAGTGAAGGTATACGAGGAAACTAGTCTTAATCAGAAATATTAAAAGCATAAATTAAAGGTTATGTTAGGAATTTGTAAATTTAAAGCAGGACCTTTTTTCTTATATAACGTAGAGTTGACCCTTCAACAACATGGTTTGATCTGTGCAGGTCCACTTACATGTGGGCTCCCCCCACCAAAGTAAATGCAGTACAGCACTGTAAGTTTATTTTCTCTTCCTTATGATCTTTTTTTTTTAAGATTTTATTTATTCATTTGACACAGAGAGAGAGATTACAAGTAGGCAGAGAGAGAGGAGAGAGGAGGAAGCAGGTTCCCCGCTGAGCAGAGAGCCCGATGTGGGCCTCGATCCCAGGACCCTGGGATCATGACCTGAGCCGAAGGCAGCGGCTTTAACCCACTGAGCCACCCAGGCGCCCCCTTATGATGTTCTTAATAACATTTTTTCTCTAGCTTACTTCACTATAAGAATATAGTATATAACACACAAACATGCAAAATATGTGTTAATTGACTGTTTTTGTAATCCATAAGGCTTACAGTCAACAGTAGGCTATTAGTAGTTAAGTTTTGGGGGACTCAAAGTTATACGTGAATTTCTGACATGCAGGCAGTTAGCCCCTCTAACCCCCAAGTTGTTCATAGGTCAACTGTGTTCAGTTCATTCTATGTATTATTACTCTCTGTTTAAAAAAAATCTTATAAGTAGGGGACAATAGAAAATGTTAAGATGATCAAACAAAGAGTAAAATACATCCCTATTTCTACTGTTTTCAAGAATTCTATTTTGTGATTACCAAAGAACACTTGAAGCTACATATACAGGTATATTTTTTGAGTGGATAAATTTCAGAGCAAAACTATTATTACATGTTAGAGTTATGCAGGAAATTATTAAGTTATTCCCACCAGTGTCTCAGCACATAATTCATCTAGTTACCCTAAAAAATATAATTTCTGAAGTGATGCATGCCATGAAAGAAAACTTAAAAAAGTAAACACTAAGATAGCTTTATATTTTACCTTATATATTGCAATAGCATATAAAATATATATTCATTAAATTTATTTGTGATATTTCATTCATTGAAAAAACATATGCTAAGTATCATTAATGTGTCATACAGTGTCTTAAATATTAAAATATTAACAATAAAAACAACACAATATTTGTCAAGGCTTATTATCTGCCAGGTATATACAAAGCTATGTACATAGATTATGTCATACAATTTCCATTACAAACCTTCAAGTTAAACACTGTTCTCTAAGAATCTGTGGCAATTTGCTGGAGATAACAACTTACAACTGGTAGAATCAAATTAAAGCTCAAATAGTCTTACTTCAAAGCATTTTTTTAGCTTATTCATCACTACTTCAGGAAAAATAAAAGGATGTATATCCTTACAATGCACTTATGAAGAATTAAAAAAGCAACATAAGAAAATGTGATAAATTCTGCTAGCGAGGTTGACACAAGTTACTACTTAAGTACCTAAGAAGTTGCAAAGTTAGGAAAGACTTCACAGAGAAGCCAATTCTTAAAACAAGTTGTAAAAGATAAATCATGTGTACCAAAGAAACGCCAAGGAGAAACAGAAAGTATCCTCCATGATGTGAAAATATAATAACCCATGAAAGACATTTACAGTAAATAGATTGTTCATGTTATAAAATGGTAGTACAGGTTCAAGCAGACATGTTATAATACCCAACTAATTGTGGATTACAAAAGATGTTACCATGAAATTTGTACCAATATCTTTTAATATATCCAGAGCTTACCTTCTGAAAACCAAACCCTGAAGTATAACATAACTATATTGTCTCCTTATACACATTTTCTAATTGTATCTCATAACAACTCTTTGAAGTATATATTATGATTATCCTATTTTATAGATGAGAAAAATGAGGCTTTGAAAGTCTGTCACTTTTGTAAGACCACGGAGTTTCTAGTATGACTGTCACCAAGCCTATGCTTTTCACCACTATGCTCTGCAGGAAAAGAAAAGTTTGTTTACATGAATCCAAAGTCTGTGTTACTTAGTCCTCAACTAAGTCTTACAGAAAATTAGAGGAACTTTCTCTCCCATCTGAGTAGTCTTATGATTCAAAGTTCAGCAAACTACAGTCCAAGGGTCAAATCCAGCTGGTCACCAATTTTTGTAAAGAAAGGAGTTTTCTGGAACACAACTACTCTCATTCTTCCACATATCTTTGGCTGCCTTCACACTACAAGCAGCAATTAAGTAGTTGGAACACACACCTTCTGGTCTACAAAGCGTAAAATACTATCTGGCTCTTTACAGAAAATATTAGCTGACTTCTATAATCACTTGATTGACAAATATAGGGAAGTGGTGATATAAAAGTGTTTTGACTGGTGGAGGGTCTTTGCCATATATCAGCTCATAGATAGGAAGCATGCCAAGAAGAATGGGACTTACAGAATAGACATGCATAAAGCAAGGGAATTAAGATGGAAATTAAGGTAAATAGTTCATCCACAAAACACTCACATGAGCACCTTAATCAGGCCAAGGTGCCTGTTGACCTTTAAGTTACTGAATGAAATGAACACCCTGATGTGATTTTTTTGACCAGCTCTGTGTATACATATCTATGAAATCCTTCTATAAGGGTCTACAGTTGTTATTCTGCAAAGTTATTCATACTTTTCATGTAAACTTGAATTGTACAGGCTATCAGAAGAGGAAGGTCCCCATTTCACTAAAGAGCTAATTATTTTCCAATTTTAAATAATATGTGGTCTTATCCAAAAACTTTTCAGGTAGGTTTAGAATTAAGTGACCCTCCATTTTTAACTCAATCATATGATTTTGGTCATTAGCTCTGATCACTGATTTGCACAGCAGTTAGCCCCTAGAAATAACTTGAAAAGTGAAATTCCAATGGAATATTGATTTTCCCCTATAAGGTGTTTGTATCCAGTGGAATTTAAACATTCCCGCTTTATAGAGGACTTAAGCTTAGATAATAAGTTTGTGTATGCACATGCACAACCTTCCACACACATACACACCATCACATACCAAGAAGTTCCTCTGAAATTTTTAGCATCCTATATTATTGGCACATTTCCAATGAATTTTAAAAAGCAGCAAAAATTCCTAGTTGATGATACAGTTTCCCAAATCACTTCAAAGCTCTTCCCTCAGCCACTAGTTCTTAGGACATGAAAGAAGAGAGGGCACTTTTAATTTGAAGAATGGTCTATAAAGTTCATATGGGAGGGAGAGAGAATTTGCCAAAGTGATTAAGTCCATGTGTGAAGGACTAAGCAAACCCTTCAGGCATTCTGTCACACGTTATTTTCACTTTTTTTTTTCAATTTACACAACCATGTGGGTGGCCACATGTCTATTTGTTTTCCTTGTTTTTCAACAAGTGAAACTAGAGGTTGAGAAGGGGAGGTTAGAGGGGCATGTTTTTTAACTCATAGAAGTCATGGTTTTATTATTTTCAGATTGAGCCAATGTGCACTTGAACAAAGTTCTCTCATTAGCTGAGCCTGGAAACATATGGTAATTGTGCTTATGAGGTTACTTTTGTGCAGCTTATATATTTCTGAACATTTTTATCTTTCATTTTGCTTATACAATGCTGCACTTAACACAGCTTGCATTCTAAGACAAACAGAATGAGAATACCAATCTTTACATGAGAATTTCATAGAGAGAAAAAACAGAATCCTTATCATGGAATGCTAAAACTGTTGCTTCTAAAAAGGCATTCACACAACTTCCTTAATTTACATTACTTAAGGAAAAGTAAGTAAGTTGGCTTTGGTGAATGGTCTTGCATTTTAAGTGCCATTAACAATGAACAATTTGTGGAAGAAAATTTTGAGAATTTTGAGAATTCTGTGATGTATACCTTGTAAAGATCCTATGAGGTACTTAGTAAAAAAAAAAAACCGGCCTAAGAATTCAGCAATTGGAATAAAATGTATGAAAAGTTTTTAACAAACTGGTATTTGGTGTCAGTGTGTTTCTCATTTTAAAGATCATATTTCAGTATAATTTTTACATGACTTTAATAATTCATTCTGGCAAGAAACGCCAACCAAGAATTTCCACTGTTTTATTCAGCTCAATTTCACTTTTATATCTCTGCGAAAAATAATGAAGTGAGGTAGGGGAAACCATCTGAAAATAAAAGCCTAACATTCCACAGTGTAAAATAGTGGCATACTATCTCAAGGCAATTTTTCATTTTGCACATATATGACTTTATTTGACCCTAGTGAGTTTATCATAACTTTTCTTTTCATGGAATGGTATCACGATCAGTCCTGCCAAGAGCCATCTTTTATTTTGTTTCATGTTACTTTTCTCCTTCATTTCTCATCACAACTTTTACCTCTCCCACATATACCTTTAAATGTGCTTCTTCAATTTTCTTGCCTGTTCAGAAACCCTCACAAAAGACAGGTGTCCTGTGTATGTGTTATGCATTTTAATATACAGGGATAGCACTTTCTATCATTATACTGGTTTTCAAATTCTTATTCAAAAATCAATTTTGGGCATCAACACAATTTTCTGTAGATATTTGTACTTTGATTGTTTCTAATAGTTTAAAACAGTTTGCATATACACCCACTAAACTTAATCTATGTGTTCCCATAATGATAAATACATAGGTAATCAGTATCTCCTCACTACCACAAAGAAGCTGAATTCACATCCTTCATGCTTTTGACTTCATGGACCTATTCAAATAATTCTCTGGAAGATATGCCTACAATTTCCATATTGATGCATAATTTCATTGTTTTGTCCATTGCTCTATAGAATGACTATATTTTTTTATTCCTATAAGCAGATCATGAGGCTTGTTGCTTCCACACATCTATACATTCACTTGGTATTATTTGACATGTTCATAGTTGCCAAACTGACAGATTTAAATTGAAAAACCTAAGTGTAAGACAGGAAACCACCCAAATCCTAGAGAACAACCTCCTGACATCAGCTCCAGCCACTTCTTACTAGACATGTCTCTGGAGGCAAGAGAAACAAAAGCAAAAATGAACTATTGGGACTTCATCAATATGAAAACCTTCTGCACAGCAAAGGAAACAGTCAATAAAACTAAGAGACAACCCACAGAATGGGAGAAGATATTTGCAAATGACATATCCAGTAAAGGGTTAGTATCCAAAATATATAAAAACTTATCAAACTTGACACTCCCCAAAAATAATAATAATAATCCAGTTAAGAAATGGGAAGAAGACATGAATAGACATTTTTCCAAAGAAGACATACAGGTGGCTAAGAGACACATGGAAAGATGCTCAACATCACTCATCATCAGGGAAATGTCAATCAAAACCATGATGAAATACCACCTCACACTGGTCAGAATGGCCAAACAACATAGGAAACAAAAGATGTTGGCGAGGACACAGAGAAAGGGGAATGTTGGTGGGAATGCAAATTGTGGAAAACAGTATGGAAGTTCTTCAAAAAGTTAAAAACAAAACACCCTATGATCCAGCAGTTGCACTAGTAGGTATTTACCCAAAGGATATAAAAATACTGATTCAAAGGGGCACATGAACTCTGATGTTTATAGCAACGTTATTAACAATAGCCAGATTATGGAAAGAGCCCAAATGTCCATTGGCTGAAAAATGGATAAAGAAGAGGTGGTGTGTGTGTGTGTGTGTGTGTGTGTGTGTGTGTGTGTGTGTGTATTTTCTATAATGGAATATTGCTCAGCCATCAAAAAGAATGAAATCTTGCCATCTGCAATGACATGGATAGAGCAAGAGAGTATTTTGCTAAGTGAAATAACTCAGAGAAAGACAAATACCATAATTTCACTCATACATGGAATTTAAGAAACAAAACAGATGAATATAGGGGAAGGAAGAAAAAAAAAGAGAGAGGAAGGCAAACTATAAGAGACTCTTAACTATAAAAGAACAAACTGAGAGTTTCTGGAGGGGAGGTGGGCAAGAGGATGGATGCTGGGGACTAAGATGGGCACCTGCTCTGAAGAGCACCGAGTGTCATATGTAGGAGATAAATCATTAAATTCTACTCCTAAAATGAATATTACACTATATGTTAGCCAACTAGAATTTAAATAAAAACTTGAAACCAAAAATATAATTAATTAATAATTAATTAACTGGCAGACAAAACTTTCTTTTTCCCTCTTCTGGTTACTAGTATGACTGAAAATCACCCATTTTTCTGTGATGATTAGCCAATTTATATATTCTGTTTTGTGAACTATCTATTCACAAACTTCACCTATTTTTGATTTGAGGTTTCATACTTTTTCTTGTTATTGTTGATTTGCAGAAGTTCCCTTGTGCTTTCTAGATATTAAAACTATATGCATTTAAGAACTCTCTAAATCCATCATTCATGTCCTTCAGCATACATTTAACATGGTCACATCCATAAGTTTTAATTTATACTTGGAACATTTTATCTTAAGAAGTCTTTCCCCACATCATAGGTACAGTCTTCTGTCTCTATGTGTATGTGTGTGTATTGCACACACATACATATTTCACTGTATTACTTTTCATGTTTAAGCCTTAGTTATTTGGATTCTATTATGTATATTCTGATGTATAGATTCAATTTTATTTTTTTTTATTTTATACTTTCTTTAGTAGGCTGTTTTCCCAAGACAATCACACAGCACATCTTTGCCTAACTTTGTTCAATGATTTGTGATGCTATCCTTGCCACAGATCAATTTCTCCTATACATATAACTCTATATGATCTCTGTAATATTTTCCTTTAGTCTATTCAAATGCTACTATTTTTACACACACTGGTATGTTTCATCTGAAGTATAACAAGTATTCAAAAGGTTCATAAAACATGAGCGTACAGCTAAATGAGTAAACCTGATTAAGAAATAAAATAATACTAGCACTTCTCCCATTCAATATATCATTCCTCCTGCCAAAAAGAACTCGCCTGATCCTTAACACTATGATTATTAAAAATGTTTTAATTATCAAACATGTGGTATGTGTTGGTAACTATTTATTTACAGCTCAATTCTACTGGGATAGAGAACACACTCTGTATGATTTCACTCTGTTGAAATTTGTTGACACATATTTTGCTCCCTAGCCTAAGGTTACTTTTTACAAATATTTCATGTATAATTTAATATACTACAAAGCTAAAATAATTAAAAGAGTATGATACTGGCACAAAAATAGATATGGATCAATGGAACAGAATAGAGAGCCCAGAAATAAACCCATGCTTAAACTGTCAATTAATTCACAACAAATGAGGCAACAATATACAATGGGGAAGAGACAGTCTCTTTGATAAATGGTGTTGAAAAACCCGCACATCTGCATAAAATGAATGAAACTGGACCACTTTCTCTTTTTTTTTCTTTTTTTTAACGTATTTATTTATTTATTTGAGAGAGAGAGAGAGAGAGAGAGAGAGAGAGAGAGAGAAAGCCAAAGAGAGGGAGAGGAGAAGCAGACTCTCCACTGAGCACGGAGCCTGATATAGGGCTTGATCCTAAGACCCCAGGATCATGACCTGAGCTAAAGGCAGAAGTTTAACCAACTGAGCAAACCAGGTGCCCTGAAACTGGACCACTTTTAATACCACATACAAAAATAAGTTTGAAGTAGATTAAAGATCTAAATGTAAGACCTGAAACCATAAAACTCCTAAAAGAAAACATAGGCAGTAAATTCTTAGACATCAGTATTAGCGATATCTTTTGGGGGGATCTGTCTTGTCAGGCAAAGGTAACAAAAACAAAAATAAGCAATTGAAACCACATCAAACAAAAAGCTTTTGCACAACAAAGGAAATCATCAACAAAACCAAAAGGCAACCTACTAAATGGGATTAGATATTTGGAAATGATATATCTCAAAAGACATAGAAAGAACTCAGACAACTCAAGAACAACAACAACAAAAAACAAATAATACAGTTCAAATATGGGCAGAAAACATGGCAGACTTTTTCCAAAAAAAGATACACAGATGGGGGCGCTTGGGTGGCTGTCAGTTAAGTGTCTGCCTTTGGCTCAGGTCATGATCCCAGGATCCTGGGGTAGAGCCCTGTGTCCGACTCCCTGCTCAACAGGGAACTTCTACTTCTTCCTCTCCTCCCTGGTTGTGCTCGCTCTTGCTATCTCTTTTGCCATGTCTGTCTCTCTTAAATAAATAAATAAATAAATAAATAAATAAATAAATAAATAAATAAATAAAACCTTTAAAAAAAAGATGGCTAACAAATACATGAAAAGATGCTCAACATCACTAGACACCATGGAAATGCAAATCAAAACCACAATGAGATATCACTTCATACCAGTTAGAATAGCTAGTATCAAAAAAATAAAAAAAACAAGAAATAATTGTCAGCAAGAATGTGGAGAAAAGGCAACTCTCATGCACTGCTGGTAGGAATGTAAACTAGTGCGACCATAATGGAAAACAGTACAGAACTTCCTCAAAAAATTAAAAAATAAAAACCCATAAAATTCAGCAATTCCACTGCTGGGTATTTAACCCAAGAAAACAAGAAACACTAATTTGAAAAGATATATGCACCCCTGTTTTTATTGTAGCCTTACTTATAGTAGCCAAGATATGGAAGCAACCAGTGTCTAATGATGGATGAATGGATAAAAAGATGTGGTATAGATGGTATACATATATAATGGAACATTACTTATTCAGAAAAAAGAATAAACTCTTGCCATTTAAACAATGTGGATGGACCTCAGGGCACTGTACTAAGTGAATTAAGTCAGACAGAAAAAGATAATTACCATATGATTTCACTTATATGTGGAATCTAAAAAACAAAACAAATGAACCAACAAAACAGAAACAGACTCATAGATTCAGCAAATCAACAGGTGGTTGCCAGAGGGAAGTGGGGGTTGGGAGATGGGTGAAATAAGGGAAAGAAATTAAGAGGTATGAGCTTCCAGTTATAAAATAAGTAAGTCATGGGGATGTAAAATACAGCATAGGAAATATAGTCAATAACATTGTAATAAATTTGTAAGGTGACAGATGGTAACTATATTTATTATGGTGAGCATTTCATAAGGCATATAAGTGTTAAAATCACTATGTTTTATACCTGAAAATATAATATTGTATGTCAATTATACCTGAATTAAAAATACATTAAAACTTTAAATATAAATGAATAAAAACGTATCTTCTGTTTGTCTCTCTGCTTGCTCAATCTTCTATATGTGTAATGATTTTTTCTTTATTTTATCAGTTTCCAGAGGTATTAAAATTTCCCACTAAATGTGTGGCAATGTCTTTTGTAAATTCAAGTCCTCTTTTTTAAAGATTTATTTATTTATTTTACTAATTTTTAAAAATATTTATTTATTTATTATTTTAGAAAGAGAGAGAGTGGGAGAGGGGCAGGGAGAAAGAATCCCAAGCAGACATGATGCTGAGCACAGAGCCCAATGCGGGGTTCAATCTCACCACCTTGAGATCATGACCTAAGCTGAAACCAAGAGTTGGATGTTTAACTGATTGTACTACCCAGGTGCCCCTCAAATCCACTTATTTTTGCACATTTTAAGAATACGTTATTACATGCATAGGTATTTTGAATTTACACATCTTTCTGGCATGTTAGTCTTTAATGATTATGAAATACTTATCTTACTATTAAATATTGATTTCAGTCTTCCATCTTACCTTTTGCTTTCTGTTTGTAATTCCTATCTTGTGTTGGCTCTTCTCTCATTTCATAATTTGTTTTGAATTAAATGTTTATTTTGGATTGAATTATTCTATTATTAACCTCTTATGTCTTTTATAGTCACTCTAGAGATTACAATATATACCCAGGCATGCACTTATAGATGAATATCCATGACTACTTAAATCAGTACCTTATTTCCTCCAGAAAAATGCAAGAATTTTAGAAGTCTTTAACTCTATTACTGTCCTCCCCCTTCCGACTTATATTTTGGTGTAATGTACTTGAAACTCTAAAAATGTTTTAAACCCACAACCTATTACTGCTTTTATAAAAGTCAAAATTCATTTAGATTTATCCATATATTTGCCTTTATTATTGGTTATCATTACTTCTTAATGTTTGAGATTGCACCTAGGATTATTTGCCTTCTAGTTGAAGGAACGTGTTCTATTATCTTCTTTACTGAAGGCCTAATACTGATGAATCCTCACATTTTCTGTTTGTTTAAAAAATCTTTAGAGAAAACCAGAAGAGCAGGAGTCCCACTCTAAAAATCCAGATCAACTGCAAAATAAGTTTTCTTGACCTCATGAGAGAGATAATCACACAGAAGCCAAAAAGCATGAATTCTAGAGGTCAGGTCCCTTTGAGAAAAGACAGAAAGTGTGAACTGGGTCGTCTCTGGCAAAGCATAAGAAGAGCTGTAGCTGCCCGCCGTACAAATGGGTAAGGAAAAATAAGCTGAAATTTTCATTGATCTCTCAAGTCTAAGTGTATGACCACAAATAGAGCCCCAGAGTACCTCTGACTCAGTACACTCACACTCGGCTTCCCATGGATCGCTCCCAGGTGTGCATATGAAAATGGAAGGCAATGAGCAGAGAAACCCTTGCTCAGTGGTGCAAGCACCAGTCAGAGCATGACCACTGCCGTGAGAAAGGCAAAAAACATCACTGCTTAAACACAGGGAGCAAAAGTCCCAAACTATGGGGAGAGGATCAGGAATCCCTGCTGCTCCCATAGCACAGGTAAGAACTCTTTATTTCATGTTTATTTTTGAAGGATCTTTTTCATTGACCAAGTTGACAGTTATTTCCTTCATAATATTAAAAAGATAATTTTGTGATTTTTCTGGCTTCTACTATTTCTGTCAGTCTTATTTTTGCTTCCTTTGATAGTAATTTATCTTTTACATTTTTAAAGTTGAATTGCTGTCTTTGGTGCTCAAAGTTTTACTATGTTTTTTAATCATTCTATCCTCTCTTATTTCTTAAAAAATGATTTTTTAAGCTAAGTGCTCCATTAAGTATTGTCTTAAATGTAGTTCACAAAATTTTATATGTAATATTTTTACTGACATTCCATTCAAAGTACATCAGAATGTTATTTGTAATGCTCATTGTTTGTTTTTGTTTCCTGATCTGAGGGAATATCTTAGCTATTCCTTAGTTATTGTTTCACTTTTATTGCAATATAATCAGATTTCATAATGCAAACATAATGTCAACACATCATAATATAAATGTCAACACATCATAATTTTTTTCCTTTTGCATACATATAATTTAAATTTGAAGAAAATATATACACATAAATGAAGTGTAGTTCAAGTCATTTATTTTTTCAGGCATTGTCATCATGGATTCATTAACAGAAATATTATAATAAAAAATTGCTAAATTGAACTGATAGATCTTGGCTGGTGTCGTTTCACTGTTTTAAGGATAACTAATCCTGAAGAAGTTTCATTATTGGTATCTCAGACTTCAGTCTCATTCAGTTCTTCCCACCACAACCAGTGTTTTATCATTATAAAGTAGTTCAAGTTATTTACATGCTCAAAACCCTTCAATATCATCCCATNATAAATGTCAACACATCATAATTTTTTTCCTTTTGCATACATATAATTTAAATTTGAAGAAAATATATACACATAAATGAAGTGTAGTTCAAGTCATTTATTTTTTCAGGCATTGTCATCATGGATTCATTAACAGAAATATTATAATAAAAAATTGCTAAATTGAACTGATAGATCTTGGCTGGTGTCGTTTCACTGTTTTAAGGATAACTAATCCTGAAGAAGTTTCATTATTGGTATCTCAGACTTCAGTCTCATTCAGTTCTTCCCACCACAACCAGTGTTTTATCATTATAAAGTAGTTCAAGTTATTTACATGCTCAAAACCCTTCAATATCATCCCATTGCACACTATTAAAAATCTAGTATCTACAAGGCCCCATATCATCTTGCCCTGCCACGCTTCCCTCCCCTATCACATGTCCCCATTGGACAGGCCAAGATCCTTTCTGTTTCAGTGATTTTCTATTTGCTGTCCTTTCTAGATAAGTCCATAGGACTTCCCATGGTAAGTCCATGGGAAGGTCTCTACATCTTCCAAGGCAGGCCTCTTCTTACTACTCAGGTTTTGGCTAAGCTATCCAATGATAGCTCAAAGGAGCCTACCATGACCACTCATTCTAAAATAGCTATCTTCACCTCCCACTATTCATCACAAACTTATATTTAATTTTATTTGTAGCATTTTTTACTATTTAAAATATTTGATCCTTTCCTTTATTTGTTTAGTTACATATCTTCCACTCCTAGAATGTAGCATATTAAAAAAAAGGTGTCATTTCTGTCTCATTCCATAACAAATATACTTAATCCATCAGAGAAAATTATGGTTGATATATAATAAATGCTCTGCTAACCCTTTACATTTGTGGATATCCACAATTTTATTTTCTGCTCTGTATTGAGCATATTCTGTCTCTATTAGACAGAATGTAATCAAAGAATTATTACAACCATTTCTTGAGACTCCATATGTTTCCAGTTATTTTTGTCCTGTCACTTTCCCCGATTTCCATCTGGAAATACTCTCTCGTGGTGTTCTTCCCCAGCATAATAAAAATGCCTGTGATTCTTCATCAAGTTTTTGATGGTGGGGGAACAAGATTGGCCCTATGGTGATAATAAATATCTTCCTCCTACTTCTGTAAATGTTTGTAACTTTTAACAATGTAAAGAAAAATTCTTCGAAGCCTAACTCCATTTAACCTAACCAGTCTGATTCTTTTTTTTTTTTTTTTAAAGATTTTTTTATTTATTCATTTGACACAGAGAGAGAGAGATTACAAGTAGGCAGAGAGGCAGGCAGAGAGAGAGGAGAGAGGAGGAAGCAGGCTCCCTGCTGAGCAGAGAGCCCGATGTGGGCCTCGATCCNTTCTTCGAAGCCTAACTCCATTTAACCTAACCAGTCTGATTCTTGAATACTAACCTGTGCTTTACTCCAGCACATTAGTTTTTGTGTGTGTGTTTTCTGAGGATACATACTCATTTCTCTTTTAACCACAGTATGTTAGTTCAAGACCTATTTGCAGCATAAATTTTTCCCTATTTCAGCCTACCTGATGTGCAACTTCACCCTTGTATAGGATGCACTTGTACCTCCATTTTAACAGTTATTTTAGTTAGTGTTTTAACACTTAACTAATTCTATTTCTTGGTATAATTAGATGGAGTTCAATGCAAAGTAAATTGAATTCCAAACATCCCACAAGTCATCTGTTTATTCATTGACCNATTTTAACACTTAACTAATTCTATTTCTTGAACAAGTCTTTTTTCTTGGTATAATTAGATGCAGTTCAATGCAAAGTAAATTGAATTCCAAACATCCCACAAGTCATCTGTTTATTCATTGACCCACACAAACTTTTATGAACACAAATAACTTCATGTGAGAATAAAATGTGTTATATAAACAATAGTCAAATTATATATATTAATTCTAAAATATTTTATGGAGAGAGAGTACATTTCTATGGGCTATGGGCTTTTGATAGCTTTACTGAGATATCTCATTCACATATAAAATTAGATATATTTAAGGTGTACTATTGTATAAATTCTATATATTTAGGGTATATAATTTGATGTTTTAAAATGCATATACAGGGTGCCTGGGTGGCTCAGTGGGTTAAAGCCTCTGCCTTCAGCTCAGGTCATGATCTCAGGGTCCTGGGATCGAGGCCTGCATCGGGCTCCCTGCTCAGCAGGGAGCCTGCTTCCTCCTCTCTCTCTGCCTGCCTCTCTGCCCTACTTGTAATCTTTCTCTGTGTCAAATAAATAAATAAAATTTAAAATAAAATAAAATAAAATAAAATAAAATAAAATAAAATGCATACACATTGTGAAATGATCACCACAATCACATAATTAATCTATCTCTGCATAGTTATCATTTGATTGTGTATTTTAGAAGATTTAAGATATATCTTCTTAGCAAATGTCAAGTATACAGTATAATATTGTTAACTATCATCATATGCTATACACTAGATCTCCAAAAATTATTAATTCCACATAACTAAACTTTTGGTGTTTCCCACACACATACCCCCGCAAGCCTCTGGTAGTCACCATCCTACTCCCTGCTTTTATGAGTTCAACTTTTTTAGATTCCGTATTTAAGTGAGATCATGCATATTGTCTTTCTGTGTCTGGCTTATTTCACTTAGTATAATGCTCTCCTAGTTCATCCATGTTGTCACAAATGGCCAGATTTCCTTCTCTTGTAATGCTGAATAATATTCCATTGCATGTATATAGCACCTTTTGCTTTTCATCTATCAGAGGAAATTTAGTTTTTTTCCACATCCGGCTATTATGAGTAATATTGCAGTTAACATAAAGGGCACATACTTCTTTGCAATTCTGTTTTTGGTTCCTTTGATTATATCCAGAAGGGTGATTCCTGAATCATATGATAGTTCTACACTAAATTTTTTGAGGAAACTCCATACTATTTTCCATAACAGCAGTAATAATTTGCAACCAACAACGTACAAGGGTTCCTCTGTTTTCACATCCTCACCAACACTTGTTATTTTTTGTTCTCTTTTGATAATAGCCATTCTAACAGCTTTGAAGTCATATCTCACTTTGGTTTCATTTGCATTTCCTCAATGATTACAACAGTTGTGTAGATTTTCAAGTACCAGTTTGCCACTTAGATTTCTTCCTTGGAAGTATCCATTCAGGTCCTTAATTCATTTTTCAACTGGGTTATTTGTATTTTGGTTATTGAGTTGTATGAGTTACTTATATAATTTTGATATTAACTCCTTATGAGACATATGGTTTGAAAATATTTTTTCCCATTCCATAGGGAAACTTTTCATTTTATTGATCATTTTCTTTGCTGTGCAAAAGCTTTTTAGTTCGATGTAATTCAAGTTGTCTATTTTTGCTTTTGTTGCCCGTGCTTTTGGTGTCCTAACCAAAAAATCATTAGCAAGATCAATATCAAGAAGGTTTTCCCCTATGTTTTCTTCAGGAGTTTTATAGTTTAAAGTTTTACATATGAGTCTTTTATCTGTTTTGAGTTGGGTTTTTGTATATGGTGTAAGATAGGGATCCAATTTTGTTCCTTTTGCATTTGGATGTCCATCTTTTCCAATACCCTTTATTAAAGAGACTATCTTTAATGTGTTATTATCTGTTATAGACCAGTTGACTATAATTGTGTGGGTTTATTTCTGGTTTCTCTATTCTATTGGCCAATACGTCTCTTTTATGTTGTTACCATGTTTTGAATACAATAGCTTGATAACACAGGCATACCTTGGAGATACTGAGGATTTGGTTCCAGGCTGCCACAATAAAGCAAGTCAAATAATCTTTTTTGATTTCTCAATGCACATAGAAGTTATTATATGTGTGCATTTAAGTCTATTAAGTGTGCAGTAGCATTATATCTAAAACACAATGTACATACCTTAAAAATACTTTATTGGCAAAAAAAATACTAACTATCATCCGAGCTTTGAGTGAGTCATAATCTCTTTGCAGGTGGAGGGTCTTGCCTAAGTGTTGATGGCTGCTGACTGACCAGGGTGGAGGTTGCTAAGTTTGGGGAGGTTGTGGCAATTTCACAAAATAAGACAACACTGAAGTTTGCTGTACCAGCTGACTTCCTTTTTATGAACATGCACTGCCACTGATAGTATTTTACCCACAAACTTTTTTTTTTTCAAAATTGGAGTCAACCCTCTCAAACCTTGTTACTGCTTTATCAACTAAGATTATGTAACATTCTAAATTATTTGCTGTCATTTCAACAATCTTCACAGCATCTTTATCAGGAGTATATGCCATCTCAAGAAACCTTTTTTTTTTTTTTAGAGAGAGAGAGCACATGAGTGGGGCACCGAGGGAGAGGGAGACAGAGAATCTTAAGCAGGCTCCACACCCAGCACAGAGCCCAAGGCAGGGTTCGATCTCATGATTCTGAGATGATGACCTGAGCTGAAATCAAGAGTTGGATGCTTAATAGACTGAGCCACCTAGGTGCCCATCAAACCACTCTCTTTGTCCATCCATAAGACCAAGTTCTTATCACTATTATCATGAGATTGCAGCATTTCAGTCACATCTTCAGGCTCCACTTTTAATTCCAGTTCTCTTGCTATTTCTACCACATCTGCATTTCCACTAAGTCTTGAAACCTTCAAAGTCATCTATGAAGGCTAGAATCGACTTCCAAACTCTTGTTAATGTTGATATTTTGACCTCTTCCCATGTTTCACAAGTGTTCTTGATGGCATGTAGAATAGTAAATCCTTTCCAGAGGTTTTCCAATTTACTGCCTGGCTCCATCGGAAGAATCACTATAGGTAGACAGTTATAGCCTTACAAAATGCCTTTATTAAGTAATAAGACTTTAAAGTCAAAATTACTCTTTGATTCATAGGCTGCAGAATGGACGTTGTGTTAGCAGGCATGAAAACAACAAATTGTCCATCTCCATCAGAACTCTTGGGTGGCCAGGTGCACTGTCAGTGAGCAATAATATTTTGAAAGCAATCTTTTTTCTGACCAGTAGGTCTCAACAGCAGGCCCCAAATATTCAGTAAACCATATTCTAAACAGATGTACTATCACCTAGGTTGTGTTGTCCCAGTATAGAGCACAGGCAGAATAGATTTAGCATAATTCTTAAGGGCCGTAGGATTTCTGGAATAGTAAATGAGCACTGGCTCTAATTAAAGCCATCAGCTGCATTAGCCCCTAACAAGAATCAGCCTATCCTTTGAAGCTCTGAAGCCATTATTGACTTCTCATCTCAAGCTATAAAAGTCCAAGAAGGTGCCTTCTTCCAGTATAAAGCTATTTCATCTACATTGAAAATCTGTTGTTTAATGTAGTCACCTTCATTAATTATTTTAGCTAGATCTTCTGGATACCTTATTAGAGTTTCTACACTGGCACTTGCTGCTTCACCTTGCCCTTTTATGTTATGAACATAGCTTCTTTTCTTAAACCTAATAAATCAACATCTGCTAGCTTCAAACTTTTCTTCTGCAGCTTCCTCACTTCTCTCAACTTTCATAGAATTGAAGAGAGTTAGGGCCTTGCTCTGGATTAGGCTTTGGCCAAATGCAATGTTGTGGTTGGTTTTACCTTCTAATCAAGCAACTAAAAGTTTTATTGTGTCAGCAAGAAGTGTGTTTTGTTTTCTTAGCAATGGTGTATTCACTGAAGTAGCACTTTTGATTTCCTTCAAATTTCCTGCAAATTTTTGTTTGCATTCACAATTTGGCTATTTGGTGCAAAAGGCTTAGTTTTCAGCCTGTCTTGGCTTTTGACCTACTGCCTTCCTCACTAAGGTTTAATGTTTTCCAGCTTTTGATTTAAAGTGAGATACGGGCAATTTGAAAACTTTGTTTCACTTGAGTCCATTATAGGGCTATTTGATTTAATTTCAAATTCATTGTGTCTTACAGAATGAAGAGGGGGAGGGAGAAAGACGGGGAAACAGCTAGTTAGTTGGTGGGGGAGTTAGACACACAAATTTATCAATTAAGTTCACTGTCCCATATAGGCATGGTTCATGGACCCCCCCAACAATTAAAATAGTAAAATCAAAGAGTACTGATCACAGATCACCATAATAAGTAATAATGGAAATTTTGAAATACTATGAGAATTGCCAAAATATGACACAGAGACATGAACTAAGAAAATATTTGTTTATATATTTCGATGTTCTAACATTTTGTGCACATATTTTTAAATTATTTCTTCCAATTAAATTAACAATTTATCTTTACATAATAACTTTTTTGACTCGTGGGACAGTTTTGACTTAAAATCTATTTCATCTTATATAAGTTTAGCTTACTCTGCCCTTTTTTTGGTTTTTGAATGGAGTAACTTTTTTTATCCCTCACTGTTGGTTTCTGTGTATCCTTATATCTAAAGTAAGTTTCTTGTGGACAGCATTTCATTGGATATTACCCACTCAACTACTCAGTGCCTTTTGATTGGAAAGTTTAATCCATTTGAAAAGATTGTTGATAAATGAGGATTTACTATTGCCATTTTGTTAACTGTTTTTGTCTGTTTTGCAATTCTTTTATTCCTCTCTTGCTCTCTTATTTTATTACTTGATGATTTTTTAACAGTTTGCTTTGATTCCTTTCTTTTTATCTTTTGTGTGTCTACTATAGTTCTTTCCTTTATGATTATTTGAGACTTGCATAAGTCTTCTCATAAAATTATAACCATCTATTTTAATCTGATAACATTTAAGTTTAATTGCATACAAAATCTCTGTACTTTTACCACAACCCCCACACTTTCTTGAGTGTGTTCTTGAAGTCAGAGTTTACTTCTTTGTATATTATGCATCTGTTACCAAATTTTTGTCACTTTAGTTATTCTTAAACGTTTGTCTTTTAACTTTTCTATCAGAGATACAGTTAATTTGCATACTGCATTACAAAATTAAAATATCTTGTATTTGACTATATATTTACCTTTATTACCTTTACCAGTGAGATTTACTTTCATATGCTTTCACATGGATGTTTAATGTGCCTTCTTTTCCATTTAAAGAAGTTCTTTAACCTTTTCTTGTAAGTAAGGCAAATCTAATGGTGACAAAGTTCCTCAGGTTTATTATGGGAAACATTTTATCTCCCTTCCTTTTTAAAGGACAGCCTTTCAGAATAGAGTATTCTTTAGTTAACAGTGTTTTTTTTTTCTTTCAGTACTTTGAATATACCATTCCTCTCTCTCCTGCCCTGCAAGGTTTATACTGAGAAATCTACCGACAGTCATAAGGAGAGGCTTTCTTTATATGTAACAAGTTGCTTTTCTCCTGCTGCTTTCAAAATTCTCTATCTTTGACTTTTGATAGTTTCATTATATTGTGTCTTGGTGTCAATCTCTTTATGTTTAACATATTGGGGATTCCTGAGTCTGGATATCTATTTCTTTCCCCAATTATTTGGGGAAGTTCTTTGTTATTTTTTTAAAATAAGATTTGTGTCCCTTTCTCTCTCTCTTCTCTTTCAATACCATAATGTGTATATGGGTTCCTTTGATTATGTCCTATTAAATGTGTAGGCATTCATCAGTCTTTTTTATTCTTCTTTCTTTTTCTCCTTTGACTAGATAATGTCAAATGACCTACACTTGAATTTTTAGATTCTTCTGCTTGATCAAGTCTGCTATTGAAGCTCTCTATTGCACTATTTAGTTCAGGTTTGTATTCCTCAGCTCCAGAATTCATTTTATTTTTTTTTTCATGTTTTCTATTTCTTGTTGAACTTCTCATTTTGTTCTTATATTATTTCCTGATTTTATTAAATTATTTGTATTCCTTTATAGCTTGCTAAGCTTCTGTAGAATAATAATTTTGAAATCTTTGTCAGGCAACACATGGTTTACCATTTCTTTGGTGTCAGTTACTAGAAGTTTATTGTAATTTTTTTTTTGTGGCATCATACCTCATGATTTGTGTCCCTTATATCCTTGCATTGGTACATGCACATTGGAAGAACCAATCATTTATTCCAGACTTTATGTACTAACTTCAGTAATGAAAGACCTTCACCTGAGGGGTGGGGCTACAAAGGCACTGATTAGGGGACTTTACAAGATTCAGTGGTACCATGTCTGACAGCATACAGGTTTCTAAATGTGTGGTGGATGGTAGCTCTGGGTCTTGGGGTCACAGTGACCTGGTGGGTCAGACTGCTATGGTCTGAAATGTCAGCAACTCTGTGGCCCTTGGTGCCAAAAGCAGTGTGGTGTACAAGGTGGCTATGGGGGTCCTCAGCAACCACTCCAAGTCCACTGGTGAGCACACCCAGGTAGGCAACAGGGGTTCAAAACCAGTGGCATAAATGTGTGTGGCTTCTAAGGATAGCTGTGAGCATGTGTTAAGTGGTGGGGACCAACAGCATGTATTTGGGCCAGGACTGGTGGCAGGGACTGAGGCAACTTGTGAGTGTGCACATGCTGGCCACACTGTTTCCTGGGACTGAGGCACCTGCAGTGGCATTAGGTGGACTGGCTAAAGAAAGGTGGCATCTTGGGCAGCTGTAGTCTTCGATGGTAAAAAAAAAAAAGTGTAGAACTTTCACTGGTGAAATGCAGAAGATCAATAGTGGCTGGAACGGTTATTCACTGGCACTGGCAAAGGCTTACTAGAAAAGCTACTGGGATTCTCTGTAGAATAGGTTGCTGTGGTCCACAATAGTGAATACAGCAGGGTCTTCAGTGGTGAAAGCTACTGGATGTCTATGGCAGCCACAAGGGCTCTGAGGTCCTCAGTGGCAAGGCTACTAGGGTTCTCTGCAGAGCAGACCACTGGGTACCATGTTAAACCTAACATATGACTGACACTGATAGTCCCCACCCACCCTTCTTTGTTTCTAGCAGTTTCCAGACATCTCAGCTATGCCAATTTCCTCAGCAACCTGAGTCGGATAAATAAAAGCAGATTCCTCAGGCAGTACCCCCACAAGACTAGGACTGGTGGTCATTCATTCTGCTCTCCTTTTCCCTTGTCAGGGAAACTCATGGTGTTAAACTGTATCAGCACAGGGGATGGGATAATGCACGCAAAATGAAACTGTGCTTCCTACACTTTCTGTGTGGTTATTCTTAGGGTTTTATTTTGTTTTGTTTCCTCCACTGTGTTGCTGCAGCTCCTTAACTGGACTCCTGAGCTTTCCCAGAGCTATTTTCATTCATGAATAGCCAACTGTTTTCTGTGAGATGAAGGCTGCGATCTCTACTCCGCCATCTTGCTGATGCCATGATCTTCTCTCCTAAGATGTGTGTGTGTGTTTAAAATAATTCCAATGAAACTTAGCAAGTTTTAGTGGCTATTTCCCATTCTGCTCATACCCTGCTAAAAAGAAATTATTTTCACTAACTGCAATCACACCAAAATCTGTTTTGTTTGACTGACAAAATAAAGTTCAAATCCATGTGGCATTCCTACTATATTAATATTAAAAGAACAAACTAAAAAGTCTATATTAAAAATTATGTAGTTGGCTTCTGTGTATTTCAGGAAGAAAGCCACATTTTCTACCAAATTCTCTTGATATAAGCTCAAATAAAACTTAATAACTACATTAATGAAGAAAACAAATTTTGCGTTCTGTGCCTTTGGCAACATAGAACAAACCTAGATTACAAAATAAACTAAAAATTCCTGGCTCACATTGAGGTCTTTCATCCATTTCGAGTTTATCTTTGTGTATGATGTGAGAAAATGGTCAAGTTTCATTCTTCCATATATAGCTGTCCAATTTTCCCAGCACCATTTATAAAAGAGACTGTCTTTTTTCTCACTGGATATTTTTCCCTGCTTTGCCAAAGATTATTTGACCATAGAGCTGAGGATCCATATCGGGACTCTCCACTTTGTTCCATTGGTCTATGTGTCTGTTTTGCAACAGTACAATGTAATCTTGGTGATTACAGATTTGTTCTAAAGCTTGAAATCAGGCAATGTGATGCCCCCCCGCTTTGTTTTTCATACAAATTTTAGGATTGTTTGTTCCAGCGCTTTGAAAAATGCCAGTGGAATTTTGACCGGGATGGCATTGAAAGTATAGATTGCTTTGGGCAGTATAGACATTTTAACAATGTTTATTCTTCCGATCCATGAGCATGGGATGCTTTTCCATCTTTTTGTATCTTCTTCAATTTCTTTCATGAGCGTTATGTAGTTCCTTGAGTACAGACCTTTTACCTCTTTGGTTAGGTTTATTCCAAGGTATCTTATGGTTCTTGGTGCTATAGTAAATGGAATCAATTCTCTAATTTCCCTTTCTATATTTTCATTGCTAGTGTATAAGAAAGCAACTTATTTCTGTGCATTGATTTTGTATCCTGCCACATTACTGAATTGCTGTATGAGTTCTAGTAGTTTGGGAGTGGAGTCTTTCGGGTTTTCCCCCCCAAAAAAAGTGATACGTAAAATGATAAATAAGTGATACATAAAATGATGACATAAACTATCATGTCATCCTTGAAGACAGAGAGTTTGACTTCTTCTTTGCCAATTTGAATACCTTTTATTTTGTTGTTGTTGTTGTCTGATTGCTGTTGCTAGGACTTCTTATACTATGTTGAACAACAGTGGTGAGAGTGGGCATCCTTGTAGTGTTCCTGATCTCAATGGGAAGGCTGTCAAAATCCTAGAGGAGAACATAGGCAGTAACCTCTTTGACATCGGCCACAGCAACTTCTTTCAAGATATGTCTCCAAAGGTAAAGGAAACAAAAGTGAAAATGAACTTTTGGGACTTCAACAAGATAAAAAGCTTCTGCACAGCAAAGGAAACAGTCAACAAAATAAAGAGGCAACTCACGGAATGGGAGAAGATATTCACAAATGACACTACAGACAAAGGGCTGATATCCAAGATCTATAAAGAAATTCTCAAGCTCAATGCCCAAAAAACAGATAATCTGTCAAAAAATGGGCAGAAGACATGAATAGACACTTCTCCAAAGAAAACATACAAATGGCTAACAGACACATGAAAAAATGCTCATCATCACTATCCATCAAGAAAACTCAAATCAAAACCACATTGAGATACCACCTTACACCAGTTAGAATGGCCAAAATCAACAGGACAGCAAACAACAAGTGTTGGAGAGGATGTGAAGAGAGGGGAACCCTCTTTCACTGTTGGTGGGAATCCAAGTTGATGCAGCCACTTTGGAAAAGAATGTGGAGATTCCTCAAAAAATTAAAAATAGAGCTATCCTATGACCCTGCAATTGCACTACTGGGTATTTACCCCAAAGATACAGATGTAGTGAAAAGAAGGGTCATACATACCCCCGTGTTCATAGCAGCAATGGCCACAATCGCCAAACTGTGGAAAGAGATGAGANTGCCAAACGGTGGAAAAAGCTGAGATGCCCTTCAACAGATGAATGGATAAAGAAGATGTGGTCCATATATACAATGGAATATTACTCAGCCATCAGAAAAATGAATACCCAACTTTTGTATCAACATGGACGGGTCTGGAGGTGATTATGCTGAGTGAAAGTCAATTATCATATGGTTTCACTTACTTGTGAAACATAAGGAATAAAATAGAGGACTCTAGGAGAAGGAAAGGAAAGTAAATTGGGGTAAATCAGAGGGGGAGATGAACCATGGGAGACTATGGACTCTGAAAAACAAACTGAGGGTTATGGAGGGGATGTGGGGAGGGGGATGGGGGAGCCTGGTGGTGGGTATTAAGGAGGGCATGTATTGCATGGAGCACTGGGTGTGGTGCATAAACAATGAATCTTGGATCACTGAAAAAGTAAAGCAAAAAACAAAACAAAACAAAATAAACTAAAAAATCAGTAACCTTCCTAGTATTCCTAAATATCTCTATATTTTGTGTTCTTCAGATGTTTTGACTTTTTAAATCATGTGTTATATATCATATAACAAAATGACTAGGCATTTATTGCTTGGACTATTTTAGACTCAAAGATCATTTTGTGCTAATTCTATGTGTATTGTTTACTGCCACAATAATATTTGCTACTACATAATGTAGAGCCTTGTCAAAAAATAATTTAAAAAAAAGAAAAAAACAAAAAAAATAAGAAAAATCCTCAGTACTTCAGAATCATTAAGTGTCAAATCTAGAAAAGAAGTGGGAAAATTATATTATTGAAGGTAAATTAACAGTGCTGTTTCCTAATACTTACTTTTAATATTCAATTTCTCAAATGATTATAATACACAGGAATGTTTCTCTCTGTTTCTTCAAGTTAAAGTGCTCTAGAAATCATTTAATGCACTGTCTGCTTCTCTGAATACTTTCAGATGCTTTCAATTTCTTTAATGAAAACATATTGAATCTAGTATTCTTTAAATTGACAAGAGAGAAGCAAGGAAAACAGTGAAAACGGAAGACAACATGAAAGAAACTGGAATGAGACAAACAGGTTGAGGAAAGGAACAGCACAGTTGATTATATGTAGATGTAGGATTTTATTATTTTTAAAGTACCTACTTATTTTCATGAATATTATTTTGATTTCTTCCTCTTAAGTTTTGTTTCTCAAATGATAGTGCATTGCTGTACAGTAAGTACCTTTTGGTGAAAACTTTCTATTTGTATTCCTTTTGGAAATTTGAGTTACTTAGTTTCACATATTCTAGATAGTATGGTTGGATACAAACTGATGAAATCATAGCAATTTATTGACTCTGATTCCATGCACCATGCCTCCTTGCATGCCTGAAGATATGCTACACAACAAAGTAAATAACACATGCATTACAGTCTCAAGGAAAGATGCTCAATAGGGAAAATTGTTCAATATCCAAGCCCTTCACTATGCCCTAAAACACTGCTATATAAAACAGAGTGTCAGGCGGATGGTGAAATAAATGGATCAGCAGGACTCCATCAGTTGTGACATGTGGCATCAGGAGATGACTATTTATCACTGTTGTGTTGAACTCCTGACACTGTTTTCTGCTTTGGCTTAAAAATTTGATCCCTGTATCTCAGATCTTTCCAACTAGCAAGGGGTTTTCAAACACTGCCAGATATTTTTGTTGTGAGAAAATGGTGTGTTTTCAAATGAAATTGTCCTTAAGGGAAAACTGACCTGGGAAAACCTTTTGTAAATTATGTCATGGAAAGAAAATGAACTGTCAGAAAAACATGTTTTTCTTGACTATCCCCTGCTCTATTGTGATAGTGACATTTTTTTCGTGGTGGCATTACCTCCAGCATAGGTTAGATTTACAATTATCTTTGGAGAAAAATTGAATTATGATTACTTTGGGGCAATGGAGAACTGTTTATATATTTGATTTATATTTTATTAGGGTTTATAATTCCTTATATATATACTATAAGTATGAATGATTCTTTAATAAGTGCATGTTTATATAAATAGGTTGGATCTCTTGAAGTTTGTCTATATTTAATATATGATGTACTTCTTACTGCAATATCTAATTATTGTATTAAATAAAAATAATAAATATGAAACAATTCTTGTACATATCAGTTCTACTAATAAAAAACTTCTTAGCTTAAAATTAATTATTATTTTTGCAGTCAAGAATTTGGTGAAACTAAATCAGATTCAAATTAAATATTCTCCTAAATTAGATATTTTATGTAGTTTCTAACTATCATTTTTCCCCATACATCTTACATACCTTAATAAACTCTATGGAATCAAAATAGTTTGTTAGACCAAATAAATAACTGTAGTGAAAGAAGACAGGATTACATAAATTAAGAAAAAATCATATCAGAACAGGGGAGGAAAATTTAGAAGTGCAAATCAAACAAAAATACACAAACAACTCCAGATCTGAGATGCTGCAAAGTTCATGTAGCCTCTAGAGATCTCATAAAGATTATGTTAATAACATAATATATACTATCTTTAAAGCATTACATTGAAATATTTTTAAATCTCCTGTGTTTCTGATTAATGCTTTGTTTTACACAACTATGCAGGATGATACTTGACTCATGAAATCAATAGAATATTTGCAGTATTTATCACTAATAATTATATAAATACTAGAATTCATGAAGATCAATAACGTGTAATGAATAAATTCACATAAATGAATAGGCAAGCACATACTTTTTTGCCTAATACAGACATACAACTTTTCAGATAATAAAAGTTAGAAACATGTGGACTTCATTAAAGAAATATGTGTATTCAAATAATATGCTAAATAAATATTACTCAAAAATTTACATTTACTGATAAAAATTTATCTTTCAAATATAATTTATAAATTATATCCAAAGTAGGGCGCCTGGGTGGCTCAGTGGGTTAAAGCCTCTGCTTTCGGCTCAGGTCATGATCTCAGGGTCCTGGGATCGAGGCCCGCATCGGGCTCCCTGCTCAGAGGGGAGCCTGCTTCCCCCTCTCTCTCTCTCTCTGCCTGTCTCTCTGCCTCCTTGTGATCTCTCTCCCTCTGTGAAATAAATAAATAAAATCTAAAAAAAAAATTATATCCAAAGTACAATAATGTGAGTTGACAAACCCCTGTGAAAAAAATTCATAGAATAATAGCAAAATATACAAAATCACAGTTCAAATCAAAACAGTTCTGACAAAATTATACCAATATCTATAATCTCTTTTTAGACCATAATGTTATTTTAGAAGTTAGGAAATAAAGCAAAAGATAAATGTATTATATATTTTAATACATATATACTTTTTATACGTATATACATATGTGTATCTATGAAAAGGGTTGCAAGAAAAAAAAGTATTATTAGATATAACACTTAACCAAGGCTTAATTCATGCATGCTTTCTTAATAACATCCACACATTCAAAACATCAGTAGCATTTTTGACAGAACTAGAACAAATACTAGTAAAATGTGTATGGAACTACAAAAGACTTCAAGTAGCCAAAGCAGTCTTGTGAAAGAAAAGCAAAACTGGAGGTAACACAATCCCAGATTCTAAGAAATACTAGAAAGCTCTGGTAATCAAAACAGTATGGTACTGGCACAAAAGTGACACATAAATCAATGGAACAGAAGAGAGAGCCCAGAAATAAACTCATATATGTCCAATCCATCTACAACAAAGAAGGAAAGAATATACAATGGGGGGAAAGACAGTCTCTTCAATAAATGGTGCTAAGAAGACTGGACAGTTGCATGCAAAGATCAAACTGAACCACTTTCTTACACCAAATGCAAAAATAAATTCAAAATGGATTAAAGATCTAAATGTAAGACCTGAAGCCATAAAATTCCTATAAAACAATATATGCAGTAATTTCTTTGACCTTGGAATTACCAGTACTTTTCTAGCTATGTCTTCTGAGGCAAGGGAAACAAAAGCAAACATAAACTATTGGTTCTGTACTAAAATAAAAAGCTTCTTCACAGCAAAGGAAACAATCAACAAAACAAAAAGACAACCTACTAAGTGGAAGAATATATTTCCAAATAACATCTCCAATAAAGGGTTAATATCCAAAATATATAAAGGACTTATACAATTCAACACCCAAAAACCAAACAATCCAATTAAAATATGGGCAGAAGACATAGACATTTCTCCAAAGAAGACATACAGACGGCCAAAAAACACATGAAAAGGTGCTCAACATCATTAATCATCAAAGAAATGTAAATCAAAACACAATGAAGTATCATCTTACACCTGTCACAATGGTTAGATTCAAAAAGATAAGAAATAACAAGTTTTGGTGAGAATGTGGAGAAAAATGAACCTTTGTATGTTGTTGTTAAGAATTTAAATTGGGTCACTGGTCAAAACAGTATGAAAGTTCCTCAAAGAGTAAAAATAGAAATATTATATGATCCAGTAATTCCATTACTGGGCATTTACCCAAAGAAAACAAAAACACTATAATTCAAAAAGATATAAGCACACTGTGTTTATTGCAGCATTCTTTACAATAGCAAGATATGGAAACAACCTAAGTGTCCATCAATAGATGAATGGATAAAGGTGTGGCATATATACATAATGGATTATTACTCAGCCACTAAAAAGGTGAGATTTTGGTATTTGTAAAACCAGTAAGTCAAAAAGAGAAAGACAGATATCTTATGATTTCACTTACACGTGGAATCTAAGAAACAAAACAAATGAATAAACAAACAAAAAGCAGAAATAGAACCATAAATATAGAGAATAAATTGATGCTTGTCAGAGGAGAGGGGCTGGGAGGATGGGAAAAATGCATGAAAGGGGAGTGGGAAATACAGGCTTTCAGTTATGGAATGAATAAGACAGGGATAAAAGGAAAAGCATAGGAATATAGTCAATAGTATTGTAAGAGCATTCATTGTATGATGATACATGGTAGGTATACCATACGGTGACAAATGATAACTACACCTATAGAGAAGATGAATCACGAATTATATCATATACCTAAAATTAGTGTAACACTGTGTGTCAACTATACTTCAAGTAAAAAGAACTCACCCTATTGAGAAGAGCTTAGAACAAGGAATAATTGGATCAAGTTGTATTGTTTTTAAAAATGCATATTTAAATAAATCTTGTGTTCCATAATTAATTAATTAATTAATTAATTAAAATAAAAAACTGAAGACCGCCTGTTCTCAGGTTGGCACAAGAAATAGAATTTCTTGTAAAGTTGAGAGTAAATCCACAAAAAGATGATTATATATCTAGGTCATATACCAATGAATCTGTTCTAGCTTTTTCTTATCTTCGATATAATTATATTTTGAAAACTAACATAGATATATAATTTGGGGCATTTATAGTCTCCTGTACATTCATTTAATTTAATAAACAACATTAAAGAATAGGGAAAAATAAAATCCCAGATGCTAAAATTATGCTATATTCAACTAGATAGAGATATACCAGAATAGATATCTTCCAGTTCCATCCAATAGTCAGTTATTCTTAGATTTAACAAAAAATAATCTGCAGTGTGACAAGGTTTATTTAAAATAATTTCATATAATTTTTCTTTGTTGAATTAATTAAAGGAACACATCATTTTATTGTTTATTATATGCTAACTCTGGTGTTCAGAGACTCAACATTCAACATACTAAGATCCTTCAAAAGCTACAATTACATTATATAACACGCACCTAAGAAAACAAAATTCAATGAAAATCTGGATTACAACATTTCTGTACCTTGCAATTTTTTAAAAGATTTCCACAAACTCCTAAACTCAATCAAAATAATTAGTAAAACTCAGAGTGAAAACAAACTTTAAGTATTTCTTGGTGATTATTCTTTGTATATTTAGCACAGAGGTATAATTATAAAACTAATGGAGTTAGTGTTAGAAAGACTGGAATCAACTCCCACCTGTAACTATTACAAAGAAACTTACTTAATTAGACTAAAGCTAAGTTTACCTATAGGTAAAGTGAGTATAATGGTATCTGCCATACCTCCTTTAGAACTTTTCCAAAGATCAAACAGATTCTAAGGAAGCACTATATGAACTGCCAAACAATAAATATAAATTATTATTTTATTATCATACTCATTAATAATGTAATAAAATATTTATGCTTATATGTCACTTATACACTTCAAATGCTAGTTTATTTCTATAACTTTTCAGTGCCTGGAAGTCTAGAAATTATTTTCTTAATTACTGTAATATATTAAAATTATACAGCACACCACTTTTAAGTAAATATTCTAATTCAGTAAACAAGTATTTATAATACTTTAATCCCTTACGTATCTTTTTTCCGGTGTTACCACTCAGAATTCTCAGCTAACCAGTGTATTTTTTTTAAAGAAATAATACATAGTTTTTACAGTTTATCAGTCCAGTATTCTTCTGCTGGGCCAATTTACGGAAAATCATAGAATAGAGGGTGAGGAAAACTTTAGTCATGGAACTACCATGAAGTACGATAGATTTTTAAAATATTTGTTTTTTGGAGAGGGATCATTGCAAACTGAAAAAATTAGCAATAAAATGGGTCCCTAGTAGAAGTAAATCGAATCCTCCCTCAGGCTTTCCAGGATTCACATAGCTAAAGCTATGCTAAAAAGAAGCTTACAATTCCAAAATTATAAAACACCATAAGCAAAAGGTTGGCAAGCATAACACCAACAGAATTAGACCACCAAGAACTTCAAATAGTAATCCTCTCAGATGAAACTATAAAATAAGTATATTTAAAATAATTAATAAAACATAATAATCTTTTAAAAACACAGGAAAAAGGAAAACCTCATAAAAAGATTGGAGATTTGGGAGTAAAACAGAAGCATAGCTTAGAACACAGGGAGACAAATAAATAGAAAATAAGAAAAAAGCATCAAGGACAGAATGAAGAAATCCAGATAAGATTTTGAAAATGACAGACTGCATAGAATACAGAGGCAAAGTTTGAAAAGATAATGGTTGAGACATCAACACATTCACGAGACTGCTTAAATACTTCATGAAACAACAAGAACTAAATAAATGAAAAGAATCTAAAGCTCTATTTATAGCAGTAAAAACTACAGAACCACAAAAGAAAGGAGCACTTAAAAGTAACTAAAGAGAAAAGACAAATTACTAGGAAAGAACTATAAAAAATAAAATGACTCTCATAGGACTCTCATAGTAGAAATCAGAAAAAAAATGGAATAATACATTCAAAGTGCTGTAAAATAATTTTTGACAATTAACGTACACTCAGAAAAATAATCAAGGTGAGAATGAAATTAAGTACTTTCAGGTAAACAAAAATTGAGACAATTTGCCATTAGCATAGTTACTCAAAAAACTACTTCAAAGTACATAGGACTAAGAAACCAGAAAAAGAACAATATTAAAAAAGGAAAATTAAAAATCCATATCACTTATTAATATAAATACAGAAGTCCAAAATAGCAATTTAAATTCCACCCTATATCTAAAAATGATCATTAAGGGGCACCTGGGTGGCTAGTTAGTTAAATGTCTGCCTTCAACTCAGGTCATGATCCCAAGGTCCTGGGATCAAGCTCCACATTGGGCTCCCTGCTGAGCGGGGACCTGCTTCTCCCTCTGCCCCTCCCCCTGTTTATACTCGCTCTCTTTCTCTCTCTCTGTCAAATAAATATATCTTTTAAAATATGGTAATTAAAAATGACTATCTTGTCTTTATCTTAGGAATACAAACACTGATTTTAAGATAGAAATTCTAGAAATGGCCTTTACAACATTAAAAAAAGGGAACATAAAAAAAGGGAAATGTGATTATCCCATTAAATATACTTAAGACTCTGATAAAATTAAACACTTATTCATGAAAATAACTCTTATTAAACTGATAACATAGGAAAATACTTTTTAACTTAATAAATTTGGTAAACCTATAATCATTCATAGTAAGAAACATTAGAAGCTACCTTTTAAAAAAGGTAAACACACTATTTCTATTCAACATTGGCATATACTGTAGGGATAAAGAGATAAAACTCCACACCATATTAACATAAGTGAAGATAGAATATGATCATAGGTACAAAAAAAAGAACAGACAGCATAAAGAACAAAGTATAAAATGACAGACCTGTATCTAATCATACCAGCAATTACATTAATTATAAATGGACTAAGTTTTCCAATTAATAAGGAAATTATCATGCTGGATTTAAAGAGCAAAACTCAGGGCGCCTGGGTATCTCAGTTGACTAAGCCAACTCTTGGTTTTAGCTCATGTCATGGTCTCAGGGTCATGAGAGCAAGCCCCTGTTGGGCTCCTCTGAGCATGAAGTCTGCTTTAGATTCTTTCCCCCTCCCTCTCACCCCTTCTCTGCTCTTCCCCCTGCTCATACTTTCTCTTTCTCTCTCTCAAATAAACAAATAAGTAAATAATATCTTTAAGGAAAAAAAAAAAAGGAAGACCCAACTATATTCTATGTGCCTTTGGTACAAAGGCACAAAAAAGTTAAAAATAAAAGGCTAGAAAAAGATAAAGTATGCACAAAGTAAAGCTAAGAAGTCTGGAGTGGCAATATAAAACAGACTTTATCATGAGAAGTACTGCCAGAATTATAAAAGAATGTCTCATAATAACAAAAAGCCAAAGTGCACATAACTAAACATGCAAACACACAAAACAATATAAATCAAACTTAATATTTAAATATATAAATAAAAATGTGTAACATAAATATATAATAAACTATATATATATATATATGAATGTATGTAGTGAAATGCAAATATTGTGGCTGGTCATAATAATAACATGACAGTGTTCATAGCCAGGAGGAATAGAAAGGATGGGATGTGGAGAATGGAAATATAAAAGGCTTTCACTTTATTTTGTAATAATTAATTGATTGACCAAAATCTCAGGCTAACAGAACTCTTTTTTCATCCTGGCTAAATCTCAAAAGCGATATTAGATTAAAAGAATAGGCAAGTTTTAAAAGAATGCATGGAATACAATATAATTTATGTGAAATTATAAAACTTACAAAATAATATGTGTATTCTTTATGAAATATACATATGTTCGAAAAGTATGAAACGTTTGTCAAATGATACATACCAAATCTAAAAGAGATTCCCTCTGGACGGGAAAAATTTTAGTATAGGAAAAGGGACAAAGGTAATTTCAATCATAAAAGCAATTATTTGTTCCTTAAAAATAATCCTAAAACATGCAAACACTATATACCATTCAGATGTCACCTGCATAGAAAAAGATGCATGAGCACGCAATATATCATTTTCTATACTTTTCAATTTTCTTGCAGTATGTGTGTGTGTTTTTATTGTATTAGAAAGAAGAGTAAAAACTAGTTTCACATTTCAGCTCTGTCAAGTCCTCACCAGGAATAGTGTAAGCCACATGAACCTATTTTCTAGCTTCTGGAACACTTTGCATTTCTGTTTTGCTAGCCTCATAAACAAAATATCATTATGAATGAGAATAAATTATAAAAACTACTCGAGGTCCATCAATGCTCCAAATAAAAGCTTTCGTCATCTAAAAATGCAAAACATCTGTTTGTAATTCCACTTCTTCTAAGCATCAAAACCATTACTATATCTAATGTAGTTATTAACTTTAAAGTAATCACCTCCTACAGTAAAGTCCAAGCATGACTTCTCTGGCAAATAAATTAAACAATTCTATTCAGTTGTTTCCAAAGCAAAATAGTTTCTTGGTCAGTTCATACTGCTAATTATTATCCTCATGATAATGAAATAATCACATTACAGGAAAGAGGAAATCCCAGAATCACCATTATCCTGAAAAATTGAATTAGATGAAAATCAAATGTGCTAACAAAACAAGGAAGACTTTGTAATATTATTAAATCAATCTTTTTCAATACAATATATATTTTATTCTCATTTTCATATTTTACCATCTAGAGGTAAATGCTAATGTTCCAATCTTTGAAGAGTCACTAAGACAGGTTTATTACTTATGCATTTACTCAACTCCATCATCATTCTGTCTCCCATTTTATGTTAAATAAAAGAGAGTCAAATAACATCTACCTATATTATAAATTACCTATTTCATGCTCTATATCTTTGTGGATGGTGGGTTCATGGGTGAATACATAGGTCAAAAAATCACCAGGCTGGATATGTTGAATCCATAAATCCAAAATAAAGTTCTCCATGACTACCGACTGCCAACCAAAATTTCTCTCCCAGAAGTAACTATGGTTAGCAATTTACTTTGTATACTTCTGGATCATTTTAGACACATATGTGTATTGTCTCCTTCTTCTCCATCTCTCTCTTTCTCTATCTCTCAGGCTTTCCCTTCCTCTCTGTCTCTGTCTCTCTCCCAGCCCCTCAGTCTCTCTCTCTCTTTACCTCTCCCACTCTCTCCTTCTCTCTCTCTCTCCTTCTCTCTAATTACATAAGTGGCATCATGTTCCAGGTATTAGCCTACAATTAACAATTTTCACTATGTCTTGAGGATATTTAACTGTCAATAGTATTCTGTGTTTTGTTTACCTACTCCTTTACTATCTTGTTTATTCTTATGCTACATCATGACAAATAATATTTCAATACTTTTGTTGTACATGGCTCCTGGGGACACACAAAGTGTTTCTCTAGCATAAACATAAAAAAATTACTGGTTTTGAGGTACATGAATATTAAATTTGAATAGCTATTGCCAAATTACCCTCTAAAATGACTATAATAAGTTATACCTTTACCAACGGTGTATGGAATTGCATGGTTTCCTATGGTCTCAGAAATATTTGTTCATTTGTTTGTTTATCAAACTAAAAGATTAAAAAGATAAACATGAATTTACCGCCAGTAAAATTAAGAACTTTTAAAAAAATTTATTATTGGTATTTTCTATTTCTTATGTAAATAACCTGATCAAAATTTTTGCTAATATTACATTACCTTGTTTTGTTTTGTTTTTAAATATTGCTTAGAAGAAATTTATATATATTCTGAATAGTAACATTTGTCATTATTAGGGTACTGTCATACCATATTTCCAATAATATCATAATATTTCCAGTATTAATAATATATAATTTCTCCAATTCTTATTTTTAATTTACCTTGAATTCCTAAAATTAAAAAATGACTATGTAACTACTTTTATCAATGTTTTCTTTCTTTTAGAAAAAAATTTTTACCCACTTAAGAACTTCCTTACCATAGGGTCAAAAACATTTCTGCTTTATTTTCTTCAAAACCTTTACAATATCACTTACTCATTGCCATATTTATCTATACACCTTTATCTTTAATGCATCTGGTGCTTATCTTTTACATGTATGAATGACTTGGGTAGGTGTTGGGAGACAATTCTCCATAGGTCTCTCATATCTGCATGTCAAGTGAGCAAAGCAATAACTTCCCTTTGTCCGAGGTTATCATCAAGAATACTAGTACAGTGAACAGTCTTGGTATATGAAGATAATGCTTCTGTACAGCGCAAAGGTCAAGCATGCTTACTGCCCATTATAAAAGAATAAGTTCCTTAAGAAAAGGATCCCTCTCTGTAATGCAGCCCACTTTATAGCATATGGTCTTTCATCCTCTTTGTGAAAACCTGTGAGAAATGAACCCTGGGGAACTGACATTCACTATTGAAGTGAATGATAGATGTACTTCAGCTCTGACCCCAAAGTGTCCAAAGTCACTGAGGATACTGGATGTGATACCACTAAACTCCCATCTATGATTGTCTAGAGAACATGAACAGAATGATGTTAGAACAGAACATACTTAATAGTTCTACATTCAGGGCACCTGGGTGGCTCAGTGGGTTAATGCCTCTGCTTTCGGCTCAGGTCATGATCTCAGGGTCCTGGGATCGAGGCCCGCATCGGGCTCCCTGCTCAGCGGGGAGCCTGCTTCCCCCTCTCTCTCTCTGCCTGCCTCTCTGCCTCCTTGTGATCTCTCTCCCTCTGTGAAATAAATAAATAAAAAATCTTTTAAAAAAAATAGTTCTACATTCAAATAAAATGCATATCTAAATAATGTGATTTATATTAACTTTGAATTCATATCTAGAACAGAAGTAAAATGGAAAATTGAATAGGTAAATTTCCTTCTCAAAGTATTATCTCCTATGCTGGTCACATCGTTTTTCTAATTTCTGCTTCTAATAGGACATTGGTAAAAGGCTTTGGAAAACTGGAATAACTACATCTTTCAATTACATCCCATTGCACCTTCATTATATAGATACTGTCTATTGTATTTTTATTTAAAGGGTATTAAATCTTTGTCTCTACCATGTTCCAATATTTGTTTTGATTCTGCCTTTGAAGATTTAAATGTGCTGAGATGACCAGTAATTGGACAATATATGTGACCAAGCATTCAAAATTCCAATCCAAGAAGGAGTATTCTTGAGAAACTTCTGAGTAAAGACAGCATACAGTAATGGAAAAAAGACTAATAACCTTAATTCTAGTGTGTGCTACCACAAATGTAGGAGTTCATATGACATACATAACTAATCTTGTTTTTAAAGAGGGAGAGCCAAAAGCCATTTTAAATCATCAAATATTGATGGCCAGCCATGAACTATGAATCCAAGCAGAAAACATGGCAAAAACTGACCTAATTTTCTTCAAAGAAGAAATAAGATTTCTAGAGGTTTCTTTTTAATCCTTTAATCACTGTCTTCCTGCACATCCCACTTCTTGGGAGTTGAGGAAGTTGAAACTTATTTTAACTGGGCAATAGAATTAGGAGGAAAATTTTATACGAAGCTAATTAAAATTATAAACTTACAGTAGAGAGCTGGGTATAACTGATTCTACACATCATAGCCAAACACAACAAGGAAAGCTAAAGATTTTTTCTTTAATTTAAGAGTAGGGGATGAAGAAAGTTGAGACAAAGAGACCTCATGGAGGAAAAAACAAGCATATGGAAAAAGTTACTTAAACATAAATGCTAAACTATACCAGAATGTTCAACAAGCAACTTATTTTTGCAAAGACCAGAGAAAGTAGAATGCAAATGAAACCAAAAAAAATGAAGATGAGAAAAACAAAATCAAGTCAAAAGAGCTTTTGAAAGCTTAACTCTTACATCTATGTAGAATTCTGTGACTTAGCAAAAATAAATTAAATCTTCAATAATTTTAAAAATATCCTATGCATCATAAAATCCAGTGTACAGACTGACATCATTTGAAGTGTGACTGCAAACATAGTGTCTTAAAGATTTGCATGGCTTACTAGATGAATTAAAAATAAATACAGTTTTGATTCCCTAAATCTTCTTAAGAGCTGGTAAGTATTTTAGTGAGCAAATTTTTTTTAAATCCTTAAAGTATTTAAGTGAGCTATGCTTTTGATGACAGCATTCTGCTACAAACAGCTGACTTTTTTTTTTTAAGATTTTATTTATTCATTTGACACACAGAGAGAGATTACAAGTAGGCAGAGAGGCAGGCAGAGAGAGAGGAGGAAGCAGGCTCTCTGCCGAGCAGAGAGTGCGATGCGGGCCTCGATCCCAGGACCCTGAGTTCATGACCTGAGCCGAAGGCAGAGGCTTTAACCCACTGAGCCACCCAGGCGCCCTATAAAGTGACTTTTAAAGAAAGTTAATGTAATGCACACTAAAATCTTTCATTTTGACCTGAGTACAATGTAGCAGCTTTTTCACATAGATTGTTTATGGTTTCCAATTTGGGTTGTGCGCCTTGATTGATTTTTTAAAATTTTACATCAGTAAAATGTACTCTTTATGGATCATTTTATATAGTTCTATGGCCTTTGACAAATGCAAAGAGTTGAGTAACCACCAACACAGTCACAATGCAAAATATTTCCATTACTCCAAAATTCCTTCATGACATCCTTTTGTCATCAACCTGGGAGTGTTTTTGAAACTATATACTGACCCAGTTGTGTAGCTGGCCCTATCTCTAAATATTTCAGTTGTGTAAGAAAATATGTTTTTTTGTTTTGTTTTGTTTTTTTAGTTTGGGTCATGTTGTTCGCCTCTTGGATCTAAAAAATCCCTAACTGATGTGAAACACAGAGAATAATAAGATTATTTAGCTTACAAAAGAGAGATTTTGGAAAATGAAATTTATCTTTGTAGTATTACAGAAAAAATAGAATATAAATCCAGGATTTTGTGAAAATAATTAAAACATCCTTTGGAATGTGGACTAAAGTATGTACCTTCTAAGATTAATGACCTAAGATTTATAATTTTATGAAGAGATGATAAAAGTAGCATGAATGGAGAATTTAAAAAACTTGAGTGAATAAGAAGTTATACAAAGAGCAAGTATCAAGGTGACAGAACACTATGGAAAAATATGAACAATATCAGAAAAAAAGTTAAGAGAATCAACAAGGGAAGAATATGAGCACAGCATGGTTGAAATAGTCCCCATCTTTGTAGCTGTGAGACCTAGACTTCAATTTCATTTTTCCTATAACCTTTACTATGTGTTTTTATGACCATGAGCAAACCATTTAAATCCTCTGGTATCCCAACAAAAAAGTAATAATAATAATAAAATTCTTATTTACTTTATGTAGCTTATTTCAAGACCAAATAAGATAATCCATTTGATAGAGTATTTTTGAATTATGAAGCTTTAATGAACATATTATTTTTCCTTATACCTTTGTTATAACAAGTGGAATTTAAAGAATGGCTTAGACATACAATATTGGAAGTGGAAATATGTACCAAAAGCTTGGAATAACTTTCAAGATAGAAAACAAAGTTTTGGTAGTTGTGTATAGGAATCAGGGCATTTTTTAAAAAACTAAGGTTAGTTTTAAATGTATGTATAATGGTCTTTTTGTGCAACCCAGGTTTGAATGAAATTACATCACAGTGTTCAGTTCATCTTTCCACTATTCTCCCCAAATCCCCGTTAGTCCCAGGAGTAGTAAGATAGTATCAAACATCTCAGGAGGTTCATTTATATTCTTCTTCCCTGAGAGCCAGGGTAGATTTTCACATTATAGCAGAAAACTCTCCAGTTGGATGAGGATGCCCCTAGTAGTGAGAAGAGTGTTCATGGATGACTGACAAGTCCCAGAGCTGTGCTCCAATCGCAGCTGTCTTATTCTTGTCGGAGGCAAGGAAAACTTAGACATTTGGAAGAAGAATCTCCCTTCTCAACTAGGGAGCTTAATTGTCCAAAAATATGTTAATAAAAGTCTATTAGCAAACCAGAGAGGAGGTTGGGTATTCTATAGCTGGGATCATTTCCTATTCAGTGGCAAAATGAGTAGGGTGTTTTGTTTGGATTGGAGTTACATGAAACATGAATATCAGGAAAATTCATTAAAACTCTAGGTCTGAGAATATATATAATAGGGTAGCTGAGCAACTTTACAGTTTTATATATCCAGGAAAAGGTAAATTGAGACAGGGCATGTGATTCAAAATATATGTGTATCCTGAAGAGTTGTTATACACAGAACCACTAGCAAACACACACACACACACACACACACACACACACACACACACACACACACACACATCCAGGCTTCCCTGGAATATATTTAGAAGAATGATGATGTTATAAAAGGAAATTATCCAAAAGGCCTCAAAAAGGAATTTTTTTTAACTCATGCATCTCTCTAACTTTGTGACACTGGAGTAACAGACATAGAGGTTCTGATGAAGAAAATATAAATGTATCACTAAGTGTCACAGGAAGCTCAAATAATGAGACACCAACAAAATAAAACAAAGCAAATCAAAAACATGTTAAACACTTAAATACAGTCACCTCATACCTTTCTACTCAATGTTCCCAGCACCCTTCCCATATAACACGCATGTGCCCATGCATGAAGCCAGAGCGACAGGGTCATCAATTTTGAGTAAAATAATAATGTGGTAGTGACATATTGCCGAACACATCCAAAAACAAGTTTTGTTTTGTTTTGTTTTGTTTAGCTAAAGAGGTTGTATTATATACTTGTTTGCAATCACAATATATTCTGGTGACTTTACTGATTTGCTCAGATTTTACTTGAAAGTGTACTATCAGTCACTGTTTATTGAAACTCTGCTCAGTACGCCAAGTCAGCCCTGAGACCAAAGAAAAAGAGCCATATCTGACTCCTGTGGATCTATAGAAGGAATGGGAAGAAGAGGCCCTTGTTTCCTGATCTCCCCAGCACTAAGCAAAAATCATTAAAACAGTTTCGCAAATGGCTAGAACTCAAATTGTCTCAACGTCAGCAACCTATATGTACTCGAGAGATTACTCTGGTGTATGTGATACACATGCTTATGATCGAGTTCTTCCCATCACTATTTTGCTGGCCATCTTTGGCTAATGTTCCACCAGGAAGAGCCAAGGAGAAGGTCCAGTCATCTGGAACTGGCATCATCTGGGAGTGCTGAAGGCCTCAGAGTAAAAGCTGCAAATTTCTGCAAGAATGGCTGGTGTGAAATCAGGGGCAGTGCAACCCTATGTTTCATTCAGGATAGGGAAATGAATCTTTTAAATGTTACTCCCAACTCTCTCACTGGTATCTAAGCATAGACCCCAGCCAGGAAGAAAGTCTAATTCTTCCACTCAGCATATAAGGCTATGTCCAGAAACAGTCTGTCATCATCTTATTTATTGTTACTGTTATTATTGTTTTGCTGACAGGTTCCTCAAAACTACCTTTTTTTCCTCTTTGTCAGTTTCCCAGCTATGACCAAAGCATGAAGTCTCTTCCAAGAAGTTCCTCAATGCAGTGAAATGACCTCCTATTGGGGCCTGTCCCACCAGTTCACTGAATACACCCAGATGTGCCTGTGCCTCAGGATGGGCTAAAGGACTGGACAAAGGCTGAGATTCCCATTATGCATCTTTATGTTTTGCAGCAGATGATTGGACTCAGCTCCCACAAAGGTTAATCTTTTCATGTTCATCCCATACTAAAAAGACCTTCTTGGCAAACCACTGCTTGCATTGGTGAGAAAAGCCATAGTTTATATTTCCCAACCAGAATGTTCAAATTAGAATATTAAAACTTTGCTCAGTTAGATGATTTTAAATTTTTTTCCAAAACCAATTAACTTATACCTTCCTTAGTGAATCTTTCTCTGACCTCTTAAATTATTCCTACATGCAGTTGTGCTAATTTTGAATACATACATTCTGCCATCATTATATATACCGCAATGTATGCTTTATTTTATTTTTTAGATTTTCATTTTGAAATCATTTCAGACTTATAAAGGTTGCAAAAATAATATAAATAATTCCCATTTACCCTTCACTAAACTCCAGAAGGTAAGAAATTACACAATAGGAAAGTATCAGAATCAGAAAAGTTACAGTAGTACTATACTATTAAATAATCTAGAGAAACTACTTGTACCATGAATATTCCTTTTATATTCTGGGATCCAAATGAGGTCTTATATTACATTTAAATGCCATGTCTCCTTAGTTTTCTATAATCTATTACAGTGCTTCTTTCTTTGTTTAGGTTTCACGACCCTGACACTTTTGAAGAGAATGGCCAGTTATTTTATAGAACAGCTTAATTGCTAAGTTTGACTGTTTCCCCCAAAATTGATTAAACTCAGATTTTGCATTATTTTCATAAGAATTCCACAAAAGTGATACTATGCTCTTTTTAGTACATCAAATCAGAAGATAGGGCATGGAAGTACATCTGTACTGGCGATAACTTGGATCACTCAATTAAGATGGTATCTATGAGGTTACTCCACTGTAAAATCATTACTTTTCCTGTATAATCTTCTTTTAGGTACATATTTTGAGACTACATAATAATCCTGTGAACCATGCTTCTCCTGACTCTTTCTAGTAGCCATTGATGAAACAATTATTACTATGGCATAGTGATTTCAATTTCCATCCTCCCTTCTTTGGAATTTTACTCCGAGAGAGAGCACCCCTATTTTATTTATTAATTTATCTATATTACTGTGAATTCACAGATTTTTAAAAAGATTTATTTACTTTCAATGCATATTACATTTAAACATGGGTATACATTATACAGAAGTTATTTTCTTACAAACAGGAAACTATTGAAATTAAAAATTACAGTGAGATAGAAAAAATATTTTATTTACTTATTTGAAAGAGAGAGCACAAGGGAGAGGAGGAGAGAGAGATAATCTGAAGCAGACTTCTGCATTGAGCATAGAGCCCATCACGGGGCTTGATCCGACAACCACGAGATCACGATCTGAGCTGAAACCAAGAGTGAGCCACAGAGGCTCCCCAAATTCACAGATTTTTATTTGGTTTTATGAACTACACTCATTTATGTAATTATTTCTTCTGCTGTTCTGATTATCCCAGATTTGGCCATTTAGAGCTCCTTCAAGCTGGTACTTGTGTCCTTTCAATATGAAGTCTTATCTTGAACTTTCCCTGACCAAGACCTGGATCAAACACTTCTCCAAGCTGGTCCCATTCTTTCCATTGGAGAATGGTATTCAGAAACCAAAATGTGGAAGCTAGCTTGTCTCATTGCTACTGAGGTTTTATTGCTTCTCACTGAGCAAAGCTAGGGAAAATTATGTATATCCATATACAGACAGTCCTCAATTTATAACGGTTTGACATGATTTTTCTCAACTTTATGATGGTCTGAAAGTGATATGCATTCAGTAGCAATCACACTTCAAGTTTTGAATTTTGATCTTTTCCCAGGTTAGAGACATGTGGTATAATACACTCTCGCTCATGATGCTGGGCAGTGGCAGCCAGCTACAGCTCCCAGGCAACCATGTGATCACAAGGGTAAAAAACCAGATACACTTACAACCATTATATATCCATATAAAAAGGTCTGTTTTTCATTTTCAATATTACTGAAAGAAATCAATCATTATTCAATAAATCACATAAATATTCAATACCTTATATAAAATAGGTTTTCTATTAGATGATTTTGCCCAATTGTAGATTAATGTAAGCATGCTGAGCACACTTAAGGTAGGCTAGACTAAGCTATGATGTTTGGTAGGTTAGGTGTATTAAATACATTTTGACTTAGGATACTTCCAATTTATGATGGATTTATAAGGATGTAACCCCATCATAAATTGAGGATGATCTATATACATATCTCTGTCAGTATTTCTAAACACACATATCTGATTCCAATCCAAACCCACAAAGTCGAATTGAGTATTTTCTCTTTCCATTTGTTTTTTTTTTTTTAAGATTTATTTATTTATTTGACAGAGAGAGAGAGAAATCACAAGTAGGCAGANTGAGTATTTTCTCTTTCCATTTGTTTTTTTTTTTTTAAGATTTATTTATTTATTTGACAGAGAGAGAGAGAAATCACAAGTAGGCAGAGAGGCAGGCAGAGAGACAGGGAGAGGAGGAAGCAGGCTCCCTGCTGAGCAGAGAGCCCGATGTGGGCCTCGATCCCAGGACGCTGAGATCATGACCTGAGCCGAAAGCAGAGGCTTTAACCCACTGAGCCACCCAGGCGCCCTTCTCTTTCCATTTGTAAACTGTTTCTCTGATAGAGAGAAACCTAGTTTTATTATCCACAATATGTTTACATATAAAGTAGNCTCTTTCCATTTGTAACCTGTTTCTCTGATAGAGAGAAACCTAGTTTTATTATCCACAATATGTTTACATATAAAGTAGCTTCAGAATTGCTAATCCATAACCTTAAGAAGAAAAATTTACCAACTATAGTACTATATTTGTATATATTCATTTTTGTCTTTAGTTTTAAAATATCAAGTCAAAATGATATTTTCTAAATTAATTAGGTTAAGTTTTTTCTTTCCTACCCCCTTAGTGTAATTGTCTATAATATGGTTATGTTTATTACTTATTATTTTTATTCCAGTTTAGATTCTCCTCATCTCCTGGTTGATTTTAGTTATTTGTTTGTATTTTACATATGTGAAATATAACCAATGTACTAAAAGTCAAACTAAGCAAAACATATGCTTGGAATATCTCTTTTTCATCATTCCCTCCATATCATTCTCTCCTTCTCATTCTTTCCATCTATTTCAGCCATCTCTAACCAATCTCATCAATTTTTGGTTTAAACTTCCTGTATTTATTTTTGTCAAATAAGCACACATATTTTTTTCAAAAACTAGTATTTTTATTTAATAATTAGACTTACTGTTTTTCTATTCTCTAGCTCCTTAATTTCATCTTTTATCTCTATTGTTTTCTTTTTTGTGCTTTCTTTTGACTTACATTATTATTCTAATTTTTAATTGAGTAATTAATTCATTTTAATATTTCATTTTACTATTAAAGTATTCCATGATTAGAATTTTTTAATGCACCCCATATATTCTGTACTTTTTAAAAAGTACTGTAATTTGCATCTTTACTTTAACCTAAAATTTTAATAAGCATTTTTTACATTTCTAGGTTAAAGAACTTTGATGGTTTATGATTTTATTAAAAATTTTTAGTTTTGGGCGCCTGGGTGGCTCAGTGGGTTAAAGCCTCTGCCTTCAGCTCAGGTCATGATCTCAGGGTCCTGGGATCGAGGCCCGCATCCGGCTCTCCGCTCAGCAGGGAGCCTGCTTCCTCCTCTCCCTGTCTCTCTGCCTGCCTCTCTGCCTACTTGTAATCTCTCTCTCTGTGTCAAATAAATAAATAAAATCTTTAAAAAAATTTTTCTAGTTTTGTTTTATTGTGATTAAGGAGCCTTTCTTATAATATTTCTATTTTATGGGCTTTACTGAAGGTTCTGTGTGTATATGTGAGTGTGACCTAATACATGTACACTTAGGTAATGTTACACAGACATACATAGACAAATATGGAGGTATTCTCCTATAAAGGTATAAAGTTTGATATATATCTATAGAATTTACCTTACTGATTATGTTTTTTAATAATTCTACCTTCTTACTTATTTTGTATGCATTTAATCTAAAAAAAGGGAAGGAGACCCTGATAACCAGAAACTCGATCTCAGTGTTGAAGCTCTCCCCGTGTTCTCATCTAGTCCTGTTGGTCCACTGTTAGACAAAACAACCGGCTTCCTGACGAGGTCATTTTGTGACTGTGATGAAAACAACAACAACAAAAAAGGCTATTTCATAATTTTGTCTAAGCAAAGACTTAAAAGGAAAGTCATTATATAAACCATAAAATGGTAAATATTTCCCTTTCCAGTTAATATGAATGGCTTCTGTCCTTTTACCAGTTACTGCCGTAGACTCACTCCACTGCCCTCCTTCTAGATAAGATTAATTATTACAATAAAATGCAATAAACTACAAGTAGAATTACCTCCACTTCCTGATAGTATTCTTCTATAAATTCTTCCCATTTTGCCTAAATAAGCCCCAATTTTAAATTAAGTCTTTTCTAACACCCCCGTATTGGCACACTGTATGTTTCCTCACATGTGCAGTTTCCCTCAACGCAATGAGCATTAAACTCAACTTACTAGGTTACAGGTTTTGTTGGTTATCCTTAGCAGGAAGGTTTCACATGCATCATACTAAGAGTAGTATGTTAAAGTCTCATATTGTCTGTTTCTATCTACGTTGTTTGTTTCATAAAAGTGGTTATTATGCTGTTGGATGCATAAATATTTGTAAGCATTATAACATCATTGTAATTTATGATATTTAGTATCACTTAAATGATTTTTGGCTTGTGCTTTATATTGGCTGAAAAGAGGACTGCTCTCCTGCCAGCTCATTGTTCCCATTGCCCTGGTATACTTTTGTTCATACCTTTATTTTAAGCCTTCCTAAACCACTTTATTAGAGGTGTATCTTTATATACAGCACACAGTTGAGTCTTACTTCATGAGCCAAATTGAAATCTTTTTTTTTCTTTTAGTGGTTAAGTATATATAACTTATATATGTGACTTAACTTTGTCATAATATTTTATAAATAATATGTATTATGCTTGTTATATTTCTTTCTCTATAAGATAAATATATTTATACACACACAGTAACAGTATATACACACAGTATTTAGGAAGGTTTAACTTTTTGTTCTGGTGAACATATTTGTACACATATATTTCTGATGTCCTTAATCCCGTTTCCTTATTTTATCTTTTACTCTCTAGTTTGTCAGTTTTTAATGAGATCCTTAATTCCCATCTATTGCCCATCCAGCAGCAAATGAGCTTATTCTACTTTCATTTGGCCTTTCCCTAATTCCCTATTTTTATTTTTATTTGTTTTTAAAGATTTTATTTGTTTATTTGACACAGAGAGAGATTACAAGTAGGCAGAGAGGCAGGCCGAGAGACAGGGAGAGGAGGAAGCAGGCTCCCTGCTGAGCAGAGAGCCCGATGTGGGCCTCGATCCCAGGACGCTGAGATCATGACCTGAGCCGAAAGCAGAGGCTTTAACCCACTGAGCCACCCAGGAGCCCGCTAATTCCCTATTTTTAAACTGCACTTTTCTACTTTGTTAAAAATAATATTTGCCCATTATTATTTCATCTTAATCTCTTTCTTTTAAACTTTGATGTTTATGTCCATATGTATATGTGTGTATGTGTGTGTATACTCCCTTTACTGTAGTATTCTAAATCATCTCTTAAAGGATGAAACTCATCTGCTAGTATATCTTAAAAGAAAAGTTCATGTACATGGAGAAATTTTTATGTTTTGTATGTTAAAATTTTTTTCTAGGGCCTTGATGCTTGAAAGATCATTAGGTTTGAAATAAAATCCTTGGTTAGCATATTTTTGAGTTTTTTTAAAATTCCTTCCCCATTGCTGCCTTGCTTTGTATGATGCTTTTGAAAATTATGACACCAGTCTAATTCTTTTGCTCCTTTTAACATTTGATTTTTACTTTATCTTTGAAATCTAATAGTTTTATAAGGATACATGTTGGGGTTGAAAATTCCAACTTGATTTTCCCATGTACTTTATAGGAACTTCTCATTTATAGATTCAGGGCTTATTTTTATTTCTGGAAATTATTTTAGATTATACCTTTAAATATGAATCCTGCTACATTATTCTGTTCTCTTTTTCTTCTGAGATACCAATTTTATAAATGTTATCCTTCCTTTCTGTATTTAAACTAACTTTCAAAATAAATAAACAAACAAATAAATAAATACTATTTCCTTTATCACATTTACATTCTCTTAATTATTTCTTAACTTTCTTCAAAGTTCTTTGTGAAATTTTTATTTGAGTCTCTATTCCCTGATGCACACTTTATAACTTAACTTAGTTTTCATACCCAGAAGAACTTCCCTAATTTAAATGTTCACTTTTTCCATTTTTGTGTTTATTTGGCCTATAGTTTTTAAATTTCTGATTCAAAATATTTCTTTATATCCCTAAGTATCTGTTCCAATATATTTAATTCAGTTTGGAATGTTGTCTTACAGGTTTCATCTGTTTCATAATTTTAGGGTGGGAGTAAAATTTTAATCAATTGGATGTGTAGGATCACATTTTGTGATTTTTTTGTAAGAACTCTGTACGGTTCTAATTATTAGTTTCTTATGACACAGGGGAAAGGATTCCAGTTCGATAACATTCTCTTCTATCAACCCAAATATTTAAGTGGATTTTTTTCTGACAAAGAGTAAAAGTTGTGTGTATTTCAATTACTTGGTTCCCTTTTATTTTGCAGGACCTAAGTTTCTCCCTTTGCTGCTTTTTCTCTTTGACACCCAGTTTCTAAAAAATTGCTTCTTGCCTTCTATTTGCATTTTATCTTCATCGAAAGCTATGCATCTTAGTCTACTGTTTTATATCATGAATATTTTAAAGTCTCTTTTTTGTAGCTTTTCTTTGACCAACCAAGACATTTTAAAAATATTTTCATATTGGGGTGCCTCAGTGGTGCAGCTGGTTTAGCATCTGACTCTTGGTTTCAGCACAGGTCACGATCTCAGGGTCCTGAGTCCATCCCCACATGGGGCTCTGCACTTGTGGAGTCTGCTTGGGATTCTCTCTTTCCCTCTTCGTCTGCCCCTCCTGCTCCTGCTCTCTCTCTCTCTCTCTCTCTCTCTCTCTCTCTCTCTCTCTCTCAAATAAATAAATAAATAAATAAATCTTNCTTAAAAAAAATTTCATACTAAGGATGGGCTATTTTTCTGGTGATGGCTTCAGATCAGCTGCAAGCCTGTGTCTAGCCCCATGTTCCCCATTCCTCACAATTAATCTCATTCAGTATCATTGCTTGACTCCCACTACCACTTCTGCATGAGATCATTCACTGGGATTTGGTTTTCTTTATCTACAGTTATATTAAATTTGGGCATTCTGTCTTTTAGCTATGCTGAAAGTGCATATTTTGTGTAATTTGACTTTTTTCTTAATGTTATTCTATATTATTTTTGGAGGAAATATTGGGAAATGCATAACTTGACTGCCTCTATTTTCTCAAATATTTACATCTCTATTATAATCCCTGCCAGCCTATGATGACTTGCATGCATAGAAGAATCTTTGAGAAGTATAAAACATATTTACCAATTGGAAGTTACTGGTATACTTAACTGATGACAAGTTAGAATGAAATACATTTCGATGGGTTTTCTTAATACTTTGCTTTTAGCTTAATAAATGTGAGTATTTATTATTATTATTATTTGTTGTTGTTTTTAACTTGGCTAATTTCTTTGGCACATAGGTTGGTTCCTGCCAGTATTAAAGATGCCAGTATTAGAGTGGGCTGCCTATTCAGTAATACTTTTTCTTCTTCCATGTCTGCTAAGTATTGAGTTTTGTTCTGGTCTTCACCATTCCCCTGTTTGAACTGTAGAAATAATGATTTCTTTAGGCTAAAGAGGATTATCCCATTCCTCTTGACTGCCTACTGAGACTTGAAAATAATTCTGCTAGAGAGATCCAGGGAAAGTTGATGATAGATAGATAGATAGATGATAGATAGATAGATAGATAGTAGATAGAAAGATAATAGGTAGATAGATACAAGGAAAATGCAATCCTTTTTCTACCTCTACATTTTACAGTATGATGATGAGATATTTAGATCTACTATGATCATGTTATAACTATAAAGTTAACTTACAGTCTTAATATTGAGTGAAAAGAACCTGCGTTGTTGATTAGGTCATAAAAATATTAACTTACAATTTTAACCAAACTGAGTCTACCTTACCTCCAGACTTTTTATTATGCCAAGTAATAAATACCTTATTGTTTAGGATAAGTTGAGGCTAGTGTTTAAAATTATTTGAAACTGATATTGCTAATAAATTTAATTCATCTTATAGTTGTGTTTTATTTTTTCATGCTTCTTCTTTTACCAGTGTAATTGTAGAAGGGAAGACCAGATCATCTATTGAAGCTTCTTTGGATAGACATTACAAAAAACAACACACACTACAGCCTAGATAAATGTTGATTTTAAAAGGAATATAAAGCAAATAGAAAACATAAAATTTTGCCACAAAGCCACTAAGAAATCTTAATAGTTCGTAAAATGTTTATTTTATTCTTAAAGAAATAAAGTCCCCCACCAAAAAAACTGACTACATTCTTATTATTTTGGCAAATCTTTTCTTTCCCACAGTTACCAAAGTTCCAAATTCATATCATAATTGATCATTTTGTTCTGTACACTAAATTGTTAGTTATAGTATCAGTAGCATCTCTTTCACATCTTCAGTATATTCCCTCTTTCAAGCTTCACTTCAACTACCCGGATTAATTTCATTAACCTCTATCAAAATGAATATTCTGTAAATTTTTATAACCCACTGTGTTCAAAAAGTAATAAAAAAAAAGCAGGAAACAAAATAGTAACACTCTTTGTTTAAAAGTTCATCAAATTGAAACTAAAATTTAATATCTGGGTTTTCATTAAACTATATTAGTCATAGTAACTTCATTTTATTGCAAATGTTTGCAATTAAGTCCACTAATAATGTCATCCCTTTATTTATTGAGATTAAAGATATACTATATGCAAAATACTGAAATTCTTTTCATTTTTTTGAAAGTTTTATCAACAAGGGGTGCTAGTGAGCTAGGCGGGAAAATGGAAGGCAAGTGAAAATAGTCTTTCAAGAGAAAAAAAGAGCTCACCTGTGTCCAATGCTTCAGAAAAGTCAAAGGAAGAGGATTAAGAACTGACTATAGGGGAAGGTTGAGGAAGATGGTGGTGGAGTAGGAGGACCCTAGGCTTGCCTTATCCCACGAACACAATGAAACAGCTATCAAATATTCTTAAATATCCCAGAAATTGATCTGAAGACTGGCAAAACAAACTCCACAACCAAAGAGAAGAGACCACATCAAAGAAGGTACAAACTGCAGAGATGCAGCTTAGGAGAAAAACAAATCATGGCTGCTGCAATGTGGAGGAAGCCATGGTCACAGAGAAAGGTGAGGGATAAACTAGTACACAGGGGAGCACATGGGGCAAACAAATCCCCATAGCATTAGGTGTGGAAAGCAAGATGGCCTGAATTTTGTGAGTTCTAGCAACCAACAGAGCTTAAAGCCTGGAGTTTTAAAAGTCAGCAAGCTTGGCTCTGAGAGAGCTCCAAGGACATTGGGGCCACTCTTAGAGAGAAGGCAGGGCAAACAGCCCGTGGACATACAACCTGTAAATAGCACTCTAAAGGACACCAGCAGCATGTGTGGGGAGGTTAGTTGCTCATCTTGGACTACGTTCCAGAGAAGCAGCATTCATGGAGAGACCCCTCTAGGAACAAAGGAACTGGCAGGCATGATTTCCCTCCCCTGTCCCTCAGCATAAGCACAGGGACACCTGTGGGAACCAACACGACACTCACTATCTAACTTGCTTCCATCAATCCTCACCCCTACCCCACTCTAAAAGAACTGCCTTTTCCAGTCACACTTCCCTCAGTACCAGTGGTGGGCCCCCTCCTCCAGAAGACCAGCCCAAATCCCTGCCAACACCATGTCTCTTGACCTGAGAGTTTTGCAAAGCCCCAGTTCCAGTGGCAGCAGCAAGTCTCATTTCACTAGCAGACCAGAGCATAACTAGTTAAAACTCACCACAGTCAGGGCAAGGACAAAACATTGACCACAACAGGCAAAAGTAGCCTCTAGATGACTGGCCTGAAGGATAAAGTGGCCAGGAAACAACAGTAGAGTGCATACAGTACACACTGGAAATACTCCTGGAAGTGCCAGGCAGTGGGGAACAGGGGATTCTATACTGCAGGGCACTACAGGACCTCTTCTTCATAAAACCATTACAATCAAGAACAGGAGACATAGCTGACTTTCCGAACTTAAGAAAAACAGGCACAGACTTAGACAAAATGAGAAGACAGAGAATTTTACCAAAATGAAAGAACAGGATAAGGCCGTGGCTGGAGATCTAAGTGAAACAGATATAAGTAAAATACATATATTGATGGAGAATTCAAATCAATGATCATAAGGATACTCACTGGACTTCAGAAAAGAGTGGAGGACATCATGAGACCATTAACACAGAGATAAGGAATAGCATAGCAGAGACAAGGGTCTCAATAAAATGAGAAACATACTTGATGGAATGAATAGCAAGCTGTAAGAAGCAGAAGAAGTTAATAACCTAGAAGACAGGAAAATGTAAGGTCATCAAGCTGAACAAAAGAGAGAAAAAAAAAAGAATTACGCAAAACAAGAACCCAACGACTCCATTAAATATAATAACATTTGCATTATAGGAGTCAGAGAAGAAGAAGAGAGAGGAAAGCAGACAGAATTTATCTGAAGAAATAATAGCTGAAAATTTACCTAATCTGGTAAGGAAACAGATATCCTGATCCAGGAGATAGAGAACATCCAACAAAATCAACAAAAGTAGATCCACAACAAAACATATTGTGATTAAAATGGCAAAAATATAATGAATGATAAAGAAAAAATATTAAAGGTGGCAAGACAAAAGAAGACAGTCATGTACAAAGGAAACCCCAAAAGGCTATCAGCAGGTTATTCAGCAGAATCTTTCCATGCCAGAAAGGAATGCCATGATATATTCAAAGTGCTGAGTGGAAAACCTGTAGCTAAAATATATTCTATCTAGCAAGACTATCTTTCAGAGTTTTGAGACAAATAAAACTAAAGGAGTTCATGACCACTAAACCAGTCCTGCAAGAAATATTAAAAGGGACTCTTTGAGGGAAAAGGAGAGACCAAAAGTGACAATACAGAGTTAGGAAACCAAAAAAAAAAAAAGGCTATAGGCCAATATCTCTGATGAACACAGATGCAAAATCCTCAACAAAATACTAGCAAACTAAACCTAGCAATATATGTTAAAAAAATCATTCAGCATAATCAAGTGGGATTTAACCCTGGGTTGCAAAGGTGGTCTGATATTCATAAATCAATCAGTGTGATACATCACATCAATAAGAGAAAGGATAAGAAGCATATAATAATTTAAATAGACACAGAAAAAACATTTAATAAGGTACAACATCCATTCATGATAAAAATCCTCAACAAAGTAGGTTTAGAGGGAACATACCTCAACAAAATAAAGCCCATACATGAAAAACCCACAGCTAACATCATCCTCAATGGGGAAACACTGATAGCCTTTCCCATAAGACCAAGAAAAAGACAAGGGTTTCTACTCTCACCACTTTTATTCAACATAGTACTGGGAATCCTACCCAAAGCACTAAGACAATAAAAAGAAATAAAAGGCATCCAAATTGGTAAGGAAGAATTAAAACAGTCATCATTTGCAGATGATATAATACTATATATAGAAAACTTGAAAGGCTCCACAAAAAACTGCTAGAACTGATAAACTATTTCTGTAAACTCTCAGGATACAAAATCAACATACAGAAATATGTCTCATTCTTATGCACTAATAATGAAACAGCACAAAGCGAAATTAAGAAAACAATCCATTTACAATTGCACCAAAAGTAATAAGATACTTAGGCATGAACCTAACCAAAGAAGTGAAAGATCTGTACTCTGAAAATTATAAAATACTGATGAAAGAAACTGAAGACAACACAAAGAAATAGAAAGACATTCCATGGTTATGGATTGGAAGAACAAATATTGTTAAAAGGTCTATACCACTCAAAGTAATCTACACATTCAATGAAATTCCTATCAAAATACCACTAGTATTTGTCACAGAGCTAGACCAAACAATATTAAAAGTTGTATGGAACCAGAAAAGACCTGAAAGAGCCAAAGGAATCTTGAAAAAGGAAAGAAAAGCTGGAGGAATCACAACTCTAGACTTCAAGCTATATTACAAAGCTATAGTCATGTAGACAGTATGGCACTGGCCAAAAACCAGACACATAGATCAATGTAACAGAATAGAGTACACAGAAATGGACCCACAACTATATGCTCAATTAATCTTTGACAAAGCAGGAAAGAATATCCAATGGGAAAAGACCATGTATTCATGAAATAGTTTTGGGAAAACTGGAAAGCAACATACAAAAGAAAGAAAATGGAGCACTTTCTTACACCACATACAAACATAAATTCAAAATGGATTAAATGTGAGACCTGAAACCATAAAAATCCTAGAAGAGAGCACAGGCTTTAATTTTTCTGACATTAGCCATAGCAACTTTTTTCTAGATATGTCTCCTGAGACGAGGGAAACAAAAGCAAGAATAAACCATTGGGACTACGTCAAAACAAAAAGCTTTTGCACAGCAAAGGAAATGACCAACAAAACTAAAGGCAACCCATGAAACAGTTGAAGATATTTGCAAATGATATATCTGGTAAAGGATTAGTATCCAAAATATATAATGAATTTATATAATTCGACACTCCAAAAACAAATAATCCAATTTAAAAATGGGCAGAAGACATGAATAGACATTTCTCCAAAGAAGACATCCATATGGCCAACAGACACATGAAAAGATTCTCTTCATCACTCGTCATCATGGAAATGCAAATCTACAAATGCAAATCAAAACTACAATGAGCTATCACCTCACACCTTGTCAGAATGGCTAAAATCAACAACACAAGAAACGAGTGTTGTTGAGGATGCCGAGAAAGGGAAACTCTCTTGCACTGCTGGTAGGAGAGCAAACAGGTGCACCACTATGGAAACAGTATGGAGGTTCCTCAAAATGTTAAAAATAGAACTACCCTATGATCCAGTAATTGCACTAGTTGGGTATTTACCCAAACAATACAAAAACACTAACTCAAAGGGAGACATGCAACCCAATGTTCATAGCAGCATTATTTATAATAGCTATGATATAGAAGCAGCTCAAGTATCCATAGATTGATGAATGTGACAAATGGATAATAAAGAGGTGGTATATATAGTGGAATATTACCATCATTCCATCAAAAAAGCCATCAAAAAAGAATGAAATCTTGCCCTTTGCAAGGACATGGATCCAGCTAGAGAGTATAATACTAAGCTAAATAAGTCAATCAGAGAAAGACAAATATCATATGATTTCATCCATCTGTAGAATTTAAGAAACAAAGCAACTGAATCAAGAAACAGGAGACAAACAAAAATAGGTTCTTAACTATACAGAACAAACTAATGGTTACCAGAAAAAAAGGTGGGTGGACCTATGGGTGAAATAGGTGAACTGGATTAAGTATAGACTTGTCATGATGAGCATCAAGTAATGGGTAGAACTGTTGAGTCACAGTGTTGCACACTTGAAACTGATATATATCACTGTATATTAACTATACAGAAATTAAAATTTTAAAAACAAAATTAAATAAAATGGAGGAGAGAAATGAGACAACACCTAAAGAGAAATGGGAGACTCGATCAAAGAATGTTTTGGTTATTTTATAATTTTTAAATTGGAAGCAATGATAGTTTTGGGGGCTATTGTGGGGTCTTTTTTGTTTGTTTTTTATAGGCTAATAGTAATAATCCAATAATGAGAGGGAAGTGATGAAGCAGAAGAAGGCAGAATTAGTAGTATGGTTTTTGAATAAATGACAGGAAATGATGTAATACAAAAGTATAAATATTGGCTTGGATATGGACAATACATCCACAGTAATAAGCAAAGCATCAGAGTACGTGGTTATAGATGATGGGACACTAATTTGGTGGGAAATTATAAGAGGTCTTTGATCCCCTCTTTCATTTCTGTGAAATTAAAAATAAATCAGGTGGTATCAAAAGTTTGGTCAAAGAGAAGTTATGGAAAAGAAAGGCATTCAAGAAAGAAAAGGTCTTGGGTAATATAGTATGATTGCTGGGGACCAGTAAAGAAACATTTGATTTTAGGTTTCACAACAGATGAATACAAGATACTTAAAATATGACAAGATTCAGGTGCAGCAAATAAGGCTAATGGTGTTTCCATATAAACTACAGTAGGTATATGGGTATCAATGTACAATTCCTTTCTTGTTCTGAAGGAATAAGAATACCATATTAAAAAATACACTTTCTTATACTTCTTATATAAAGTGCTGATTCACAGAACAGATATATTCTCCAATGTGGACATATCGTTTTATTTCCAGGCTTCTATTACCAACTTACCTATAAATATATCCAAGTCTCCTTTACCTTCCCTTTGTCACCCAAACACATATTTGATTTTTCAGATTTCTCATTTAAATCTTTTGTTCTAATCCCATATTCAGTTACAGGCCACGAACTTATGCATAAAAGAAAAAACTGGGGGCACGCCTGGGTGGCTCAGTGGGTTAAAGCCTCTGCCTTCGGCTCAGGTCATGATCTCAGGGTCCTGGAATCGAGCCCTGCATCGGGCTCCCTGCTCAGTGGGGAATCTGCTTTTCTCTCTCCCTCTGCCTCCCTCCCTAAGTCATGCTGTCTCTCTTGTGCTATCTCTCTCAAATGAACACATAAAATCTTTAAAAATAAAATAAAATATTTCCATAATTCAATCCAGTTTCTAGAGCTTACATTCTACCAGACTGTCAGAAATTAATGTCATTCAGTTAGGAAACCCTCTTCCAATTCTCCAGGTTTGTACCTAAATTCTTGAGAGATGACTTAGTGTCAAGATGTCATTTATCAACTAACCACACTGTTATGAGGTATGCCACCATGCCCTGCATTTTCTGACCTTGAGTCTTTAAGGTTGATGTTTAGTCACCTGTCTTTTCTAACCACACAACCCTTGAAGATGTAACTTGAGTCACCTCTTATCCTACTTGTCAAAGGCCTGGAGCAGTAAAGGCTGGGGAAGATAAGGGGTGGGGAGATAGAGAGAAGGGGAGAGGGCACTGAATTAAATGCTCTACATCTTGCTTTCCTTCTCATTTTCCACTTCCCTCCCCAATCCTAAAGAATCCATCAAAATTCAATAATGGAAAGAGTTTCTCTGCCTCAATATATATTTTTCCCTGTTATGTTTGAATCCATTCTGTATTCTTCAGTTTCCCTCAGGGGCTAAAATTTTGATACTCAAAACCCAGAAGAGATTTTTTTTATCTGCTTTTTTATGTGACTAATTCCAAAATATCTTTCTTTGGCCCAGGTCCAGAATTGCCAAGCTGCTATCCACACCACCTTATTGTGACCCAATTTTAAATAGCAGAGTGCCCAGGAGTTACTGAAAATAGGGCGGAGAGAAGAAGAACATTCAAAGTTTCAAAACTATGTTCCTACCTTATTAGTGTGATAACAATGGCTCTACATTGCTGGGCTAAGAGGTGAGAGACGGAATGTTGCAGTACAAACAGAAATAAGAACACTAGAGACGACTACCCTATGAAAACGTTAATGCAAGGAAGCAGCATAAATGCAGGGTATATTTACACTTGCACATTTTACTGCTTTGAAATTGTTTCAATTGCACTGAAAGAACACCAATAAAAAGAAGTGTTCTCAAAAAAGTAGAAATATCTATATCTATCTATATTAATGTGATTATATATATCATCACTTAAAGAGGGTATGCTTCACAATAAAATTGAGTCAGAAAATACTACAGTGCTTTCAGAATTTCAATCCCTGCTTTTAGTTCCAGCACATCTGCAGGAAAAATAAGTTTTGTGATTTCTTAGAGGCCTGTGGTTAACCTCACAGCATGGAATAAATTATCTACAATTCCATCCTTCATTAAAACACCCTTTCCATGAAATGTGTCAATGAAGTCAGAACCTGGCTGGCCATGGATCAACCAGAGCACTGACCATCCACTTATTTTTTTCCATTATATCCCTTAATTATTGCAAAATACAGTTATTCATTCCCAAGAGCTTTAAATTGTTTATGTTGTGCCCTCCGTTAAGAACACCTATAATGTTGTAATTTGAACAGCGTGAATATATACATGTATCAAAGTAAAATGCCATACGACACATATAAAGACAAATATCCTTGACCTCAAATGAGATTGAATGGCTCAATGATTTAATTTAATCGTTCCTCATTCAAACTGCACAAACATATTCCTCTGAAGCATATTTAATAATATTTAGAAGTCTTTAACTCCTAACCCTGCCCACAAAATCTGCAATATCTAAAGGGTGCCTAAGTTTGAGAGAAAACAAAGGAGAGTGTCATTCCAAAAGTTGTTTTGGCAATATTCTTCCCACATTTTCACTTCTGAGTACATGAAAATTACTCCTCTGCCATTCCCAATTTTTCCCTCTCCTTTCATTCTTCATCAGCCTGGTAAAAAGGAGGGAGTTTATATAAAAGAGCTTTCCACCCCATTTTTTTAAGTCCATCTCTCTACTACTGTGACATAATCAACCATAAAGATCCCAAAATTAAAAACATAGCACCCCCCAGTTGAATACTTGGAGAGATTTGACAAAGGCCAGTGTTCAGGCTGTAGCTGAAGACTATAGTTAGGAGTCCTTTCCTTCCAATAGCTGTTTGAGACAAACAGAGATATATTCAGTAGGTAATAAAAGTAACAAAATTTACATCTGAATTGAAATAGAAACCCAAAATTGAACTGAATGTTTTTATAACTAGAAATTCCATGAGGGGTCAGTGACTTTATTACCCTTTAAAACCTTTAAAATGGCTTATAGACCAATGTAAGGACAAAGTAAAAACAGCTACAAAAGTATTTATACAGCCTTTGAATGTTTGAAATATTCTAATGTCACTTCAAGAAGAGATCATATAATCTAGTTACCTTTCTCAAAAATAGGACAAACTTTTTTCAGGTACTTTAATTAAAGTGAATAACTATTAATAGCTTTTAATAAATAACCCCATCCATTTTACATAAATGACATTAAAAAGAAATATATTTTTCAAATTTGAATGATTCATTACTTTGAATAATTGTATTGATACATGTGCCAGAAATAATTATTAGGGTGCCAAACCATGTATAAAATTCAGGTGTTTTATTTTATTTTATTTTTTTAAGATTTTATTTATTTATTTGACAGAGACAGTGAGAGAGGGGATACAAGCAGGGGGAGTGGGAGAAGGAGAAGCAGGCTTCCCACTGAGCAGGGAGCCTGATATGGGGCTTGATCCCGGAACCCTGACCTGAGCTGAAGGCAGACGCTTAAAGACTGAGCCACCCAGGCACCCTCAGATGTTTTATTTTTAACTTAATATATACTACTTACCTCTTTTACTCTCTATATTATCCTGGACTTTATTAATATGGAGTTTTATAATATTTATGATGAAATTTCTAGTCATTAAATGCAAATTTTTCTTAACTTGTCATGGTTTCTACAGCTATACTTGGAGGTGTAGCTTGATGAAGAAAAATATTGGCTTTGTTGTAATGAGAACTAAGAACTCTACTTAATAAGATTTACTACCACACTGTAGGAAGGACTTCTAACATAAGCAAACATAATCAAATTGTGTCACAAACTATTTTCATATAGATTTTAAAACTTTCTGGAATTGAGTCTAACCAAAAGAGTCCTGGTATTTTTTTTTTGGCTCTGAGAGGAATCTTGGCTAAAGAGTACTATAATTTCACTCCCTTCTCCTGTTCCATAAGCATTCTTGTCACTGATATATGAAAGAATCCTTGGATACACTCCTGTTGTTCACATTTTCTTCAGAGTGGGGATTAGGAGTCATCTTCATTGATAACAGATTTATGTATTACATGCAACTTTCTTTACTAAACATTCTCTTTTTTCTTCTCTCTTTAAATGATGGAAAACTTACAATAGTGTTTTTGATTAATTGTCCTTATGCTCAAGTAAATTATTTTTCATACTGCAGTTTTTATTCAAATAACACTTCCATTATGATTTTGGAACTGAAATATATAAATGAGTTTATCTTTACTGCAAATGAATAATAACTAGGTTCAGGGAGAATAAAAGAATAAATTTTAGGCATAATGGCTAATATGGTAGGGATTCCTTAACATTTTTTAAATTCCCTACATTCACCAAGGGTTTAGTATAAAAGCAGTGAAGATGCAGATTAGGAAATTCTTTTTTCCTCTATAATTATGGAGTTATCAATCAGACAAAAATTTCAGAGTACTGCACATTTTAGATTATTGGTGGCATATTGATGGAACTAGGGCTCCAGAACTTCAAGAGTGCAGCTGTTCTCAGTAATTCTGAATGAAAGATGAATGTACCCTGGCTCAAGTATCTTACCTAAGTCCTTTTTCATTCCTGAAAGCCTTCAAAGACTTGTATCTTCAAAAATTTAGTCTGATACACTGAGATATCCTTGTATTTGATCCTAGATCAGGTCTTACCATCTTACCTAGGCTCTATTATCATCAAAACCCTAGACTATTCTTGGTGAGCACACATAATGAGTTAGCCCTTTTACTATCAAAATAACTTCTTGAAGCAAAAAATTACCTAAGTGCTTTCTTCTACTTTAGTGACTTTACATTTTAGGATGAACAAAAATCATGCCATGAATATTTAAAGATTGAGACTGTAAAGTCACACTCCTGATTCTGATTCAATAGGTTACAGGTAAGGCTCGTGAGTTCATTATTTTAAAAAGCCCACTAGAGGGGCACCTATGTGGCTCAGTGGATTAAGCCTCTCCCTTTGGCTCGGGTCATGATCTCAGGGTCCTGGGATCAAGCCCTGCATCAGGCTTTCTGCTAAGCAGAAGGCCTGCTTCCATCTCTCTCTCTGCCTGCCTATCTGCCTACTTGTGATCTCTCTCTCTGTCAAGTAAAATAAATAAAAATCTTTAAAAAAAAAAGCCCACTAGATGATTCTGATTTATGTGAAATATAGACTGGCCAATGCTTTGAACAGCAAAATATCCATTCAGAACACAAAATCTCATGTCTCTATCATTATGCCATTTAAAGAAACAATGGTATAAAAGTTTCTATTAGGGCATTTCTGTCCCAGAAGTTCTATCCTATTAAGCTCTGCAATAATATACTATTTTGGCTTAGAAACTCATGAAAGAATTCAAGAGCATTTGAAAAGAAATTGTCTTTTTTTTTCAAATGTTTCTTATGAGAATACATTTCTAATTTAAGACTTTATAATGGTGTCTCTAACACACAAGCTGGACAAGGGCAAAATAATTTCAATTATATTAACCATCACAATGATACATTAATTATAAAATTGTTTAAATTTCTCTGAGGGAAAATTTCTCTTTCATAAATAATAGAAATCCTGTATTCTAGTGTTAACTAAACTTTTGTCACAGTTGATCCTTTTTGTGTGGCTTGAACATGACCACTTTTCTTAGAATCATTCTTGGGTTTTCGTCTTAACAGTCCTTAAATGGATTCCATTTAAAATTATACTGTTATCTTCTAGTATGTTTCTCACAAAAAAAAAGTTTACGGTATATATTGCTGGTCCCTTGAAATGAGCTAAACTATATAAGGGTGAATGAGGTCTGGACATAGAGATGCATTTATTTATTTTTTATAATGTTTTATTTATTTATTTGACAGAGAGATCACAAGTAGGCAGAGAGGCAGGCAGAGAGAGAGGAGGAAGCAGGCTCCCTGCTGAGCAGAGAGCCTGATGTGGGGCTGGATCCCAGGACCCTGAGACTTGACTTGAGCAGAAGGCAGAGGCTTAACCCACTGAGCCACCCAGGCACCCCAGAGATGCTTTTAAAAGAAAGAACTACACAACAGTGAAGTGCCATATCATCAAATATGTAGTTTTTGGAGAAAAATTTGGTTAGCAGAATATAGTAACTATACAATAGGTAGACCAGTGGCTCTCAAAATTTTTGATTTTAGGATTCTACTTCATTCTCAAAAATGACTGAAAGAATTAGAATTTTATTTATGTAGGCATATACCATATTATAAATTTAAGGTGATACATTTAAAGATATTTATTCACTCATTTAAAATGCCCCCTCAGGTGGTAAAGTTTAATTCCCACCTCCCTACCCCAATCAGGGGCTAGACTTGGGAATCTTAGTAACTCACTTCCAAAAAAGAGTACAGAAACAGAAAAACGAGAAGCTTTATAATTGAAGTTGACAGGCACTACCTTAAACAAGTGATCAAGGCTAACATAGCAAGTGATAAATTATGTTGAGTTCCTGTGGTGAGAAGTTTCCTTCATTTCAGTGTTATCCCTCCACAAAACCCATAAACCAAGTCTAACCATAAGGAAACCCAAATTGAAGATTCTATAAAATACCTGACCTCTTCAAAATTGTCACACCTACAAAATAAAGACTGAGAAATTGTTCTAAAAATACAACTAAATGCAATATGAAAGACACTAGTGAGAAAACGGGTAAAATCTGAATCAAGGCTGGACTATAGTTAGCAGTAATGCATCAATACTAATCTCTCAGCTTAATAAATGTACCAGAGTATTAAGAAGTTAACATTATAAGAAACTAGATGAAATGCAGAAATTATCTGTACTGTCTTCACAACTCCTAATTCTAAAATTATTCCAAAATAAAATGATTTTTAAATGATTCAATAGTCTAAAAAAGAAAGCACATGATCATATCAAGAGATGCAGAAAAACATTTGACAAAATCCAATAACCATCCGTGATTAAAAAAAAAATCTCAGTAAACCAAAATCAGAGTGGAAAATTCTCAACTCGATAAAGACCATCCACAAAATTCCTATAGCTAAAATTATACTTAATGGCAAGAAACTCAAAGCTGCTTAGGTACAAAGCAAAAATATCCTCTCTTACCACTCCTTTTCATTGTACTGGAGTCCTAGTTAATAGGAAAAGGCAAGCAAGTAAGAAAGAAAGGAAGGAAGGAAGGAAGGAAAGAAGGAAGGAAGGAAGAAGGGAGAGAGGGAGAGAGGGAGGAAGGAAGGAAGGAAGGAAGGAAGGGAGGGAGGGAGGGAGGAAGGAAGGGTGAGTTCATATATTGGGAAGGAAGACATAAAAATGTCCTTGCTTGCAAATGCCATTATTGTCTATATAGACAATCCAAAAGAATCAACATGAAAATAACAAAAAATGAATCTAAACCCATACCTTGAACTCCTCACAAAAAATGAACTCAAAATGGAGCATAGAACTAAATGCAAAACACAAAACTATAAAACTCTAGGAGATAATGTAGGCAAAAATGTAGATGACCCTGAATATGGTGACATCTTTACCATACAAAACCAAAGAGATGATCAATGAAAGAAATAATTGATAACCTGGACTTGATTATAATTAAAAATTTCTGTCTGTGAAAGACAATGTCAAGACAAATAGAGGAAAGCCACAACTAGGCAAAAATATTTGCCGATCATATATCTAATAAGAAATTAATAGCCATAATATATGAAGAAATCCTACAACTCGACAACAACAAAAATGACCCAATTTAAAAAATGGTTAATATCTTGACTAGAGATTTCTTCAAAGATGATATACAAATGACTCACAAGCATATGAAAAGATACCCAACATCACTGATCATCAGAGAAATGCAGATCAAAACAATGAGATATTATGTCACATCCAATTAGGATGACTACTACCCAAAACGAGATTAAACAAACAAAAACAGAACAAGTGCTGGTGAAGATATAGAGAAATTACAACCAACGAGCAACATTGGTGGTATTATGAAATAGTCCAACCATTATAAAAACCAGTATTGGGTTCTTCAAAAAATTAAAAAAAGAACTACCATATGATACTATAACCCCATTTCTGGGATATATTCGAAAGAGTTGAAAGCAATTCAACAAATTCTACTATTCCCCCACCAAAAAATGAAAACAAATTTCTACAACCCAAAAAGAATTGAAAGCAGGGTCTGTAAGAGATATTTGTGCACTCATGTTCATAGCAGCACCATTCACAAAACCCAAGAGGTGGAAGCAACCCAAGTGTTTGTGAACAGATCAATGGATAAATACACTGTGGCATATTCACAAAACATTATTCACCCTTAAAAAGGAAGGAAATCCTGTCACATGCTACAACGTGTAAATCTTGAGTACATTATGCCAAGTGAAATAAACCAGTTACAAAAAGACAAATATGATTCTGCTTTTAGGAGATATCTAAAATAGTTAAATTCATTAAAACAGAAAATAGAATGGTGGTTACCAGGAGGTGAGAGGAGGGAGAAGAAGAAAGTTATTGTTTAATGAATACAGGGTTTCAGATTTGCAAGGTGAAACTGCTCCAGAGATCTGTTCCACAAAATGTAAATATACTTAACACTACTGAACTATACAATTAATAGTTAAGATGGTAAATTTTGTTATGTATTTTTAACCATACAAAATTAGGTGCTTAAAAATTAGTGAATGCTGAAACAAGATCAATAAAGCTTTCATACTCTGTAGTCTATCATGCCTCTTTCAATGGATATTTTATCTATGTATGATTTAATAACAACATACACTGATCATTTAAAAAATACTTGTTCAAGTAAATAAGTAAATAATACTTTTCCCCTGAAATATGCAGAAAATACAAATGTTGGTAGGTCAAGAAATCATATTAGTTAATATCACCATCAATCTTATCAGAATATTTTTTTTAGTATTGGGAAACTGTCAAACTCACACTGTTAAGGAAAAATTTTCCAAAATTCTCATTTTTTAATTTAAAGCTCAAGTTTTATCTTTGATACTAAATGCCATTTTTTTTGTAGTGGCAGGCTGATTTTGCTCATTTTCAAAAAAATATTTGTTAAATATCATTGTTCCCAAATCATAGTTGTCTATTACTTATTCCTTCAGTAAAATTTTTGTACCTTGAAAAATGGGCTGGTTCAGCACACAACTGAAATAAATCTCCCAATTTCTTTTCCCCAATGTAATCACTGCATTTTGGTACACAGCAAAAGTTCTTTATGCATATTTTCCATAGAATATTATAAAAAGTGAACAACTGGGCCACACACTAAAAAAATTAATAATTTTTACTTCTTTATCAAGGATATTCCTAAGTGAAACAGCCATCTAATTTAAATGTGAGGGCATGACAGTAAAGAATAAAATGACTAGTATAATTTGGTGTCACTGTCCTTGTTCACACAAGGTATCATCAGTTTTACTCACCATTGATTCAGTGTCATTAGTACAAGTTTTCTCAGGAAAAATCATGAGTTGAAAAAGTTATTCGACAATTTAAATAATATGCTTAATAGTAACTAGTACATGAAAAAATCCACCCTCAACTTATACTCTATTTAACAAATGTCTTGCTGCTACCGTTTTTAAGGAAAACATATCCAAGAAGCCCAGATTCCCTATCTCCAATCATTTCTGTCTACCCAATATCAAAGCCACAAGACCAGTCAATAAAAAAGAAATATTTCCAAAGAAACACAGAACCATTTGATTAATAAACATGGGATGTTTGCATAAAACAAAAATAAAATTTCAAAAGATTTAATCCCAGCTGAAAATTTAATCATCAAACCATAGAAAATATTATGGAGCCATGTTTCTCTTTCAAGTTATTTCTTAGAACTACTTGTCTATTTTCTTCAGTTTGCTCTTTAGAGGTAAAATGTATATATATATTATTTAGAGAAAAAAATATAGAATATTAATTGAGATTTCCCAATTAAAAGTCTCTAAGCTATAAGGAAATGAGAGATATTATAATTCTAAAGTAACATTTGGCCAAATCTTTAAAAAACTGAGTCATGAAATGGAAAAAAGGCAAAACCTGTATCAAGTCTATTTGTCTACTAGCATGCTTCAGCACTCTTTTAATATCCCAGTGGGTTTTTCTTTCAGACTTAAGCAATTCTATAAAAAGAGATTAGTCTTACTATCATTGTTCCATTCCTTATTACTAGCCCATCTGTCACATCCATTTTGTATTCTCTTCCCCCATGAATGTTGGATGAAATCCTTTCATTCCTTTCTCCATGTTCACAGTGAAATAATCAAAATCCTTTGGGATTAGAGAGAAAATGGAATAAACAATTTTTAAATATTGAAAAAAGTATGGATATTTAAGTACCACTAGTGCTTGTTGTTAAGCATGCACATAAAAGATCTCCTTTGTGACTAATCAGTGTTAAAAATCAACAAATAAAAGCAAAACAGCAAGTCCACTGATGTCTCTGTAGATATTTCCATTATAAAACCAAAAGTACAAGGGTACCTGGATGGCTCAGTTGGTTAAGTGTGTGAGTCTTGATTTCAGCTCAGGTCAGGATCTCAATGTCTTGAGATCGAGGCCCCACATCAGTCTCCATGCTCAGCAAGGAATCTGCTTGAAATTCTCTCCCTCCTTCTCCCTATGCCCTCTCACATTCTCTCTCTAAAATAAATAAGGAAATATTTTTTTAAAAAAGTATAATCCTACATATAACACATTAATTCAGTTTTTATGTTGGCAGTTAAATCATTAATTTAGTGAGTTATCATTTTGTTAGACTGTTGGCAGTGTCATAATTTCCTTTACTTTTGTCATTTATTCAGAGGACATTTAGCAAAGCCAAATGTTCGAGGTGATGTTATTTTCTCAGTACTCATGTGTGCTTTCCCAACCAATGTACTATAATAGCTTAGCCTATAAGATGTGCAAATGGGTTTTACATCAATAGTTGGAAATGCTATAACAAAGTATTTTTTTAAAGAATTCATCATGTCTATATTTCAAATACTCTATTACTTTTCTTTAACTCTCAATGACTTGCCTCAAAGTGATCTTAGAATGACAAAATTATCATATGTCATATAGCCTCTGGAAAAGTCCACTGTATAATTTTGAGGAAATGAGAATAACAGGTGACATCAGTGAAAATGATGGATTAGGTAGCTGCATGGCTGTCTGTCCATAAAAACATCAAAAACTCAAACAAAACTGTCACAACCAAATTTCTTAGAAATCTAGAGAATAGCCAAAGGTTTACAGTAACCAAGAAAATGCTAAATCAAGAAAAAAGCAATGTAAAAATGATAGGAATATACACCCATATACATAGCAGCCATAGTTCACAATAGTTAAAATGTTAAAGCAACTCAAGTGTCCATCTGTAGAAAAATGGATAAGCAAAATGTAGTGCATATATACAAAAGAATATTATTCAGCCTTAAAAAGGAAAGACATCTGACTCATGATACAATCTGAATAAACCTTAAAGACACAATGCTAAGAGAAATAAGCCAGTTATAAATTCAGAGAGATAACTTCATACAGACAGAAAGTAAAATGTGGTTGTCAAAGGCTGGAGGAAGGGGAAAATGGGGAGTTACTGTTTAATGGGTATAGAGGTTTAATTCTGCAAGATGAAAAAAGTTCTGAGGATGGATGGTAGTGATGGTTACACAACACTATGGAAAGGAACATTAAAAATGCATACTGAAATGCACTCTTAAAAATTATGAAAACGATATGTCATTTGCAAATATCTTCTCCCATTCTGTCAGTTGTCTTTTGGTTTTGTTGACTGCTTCCTTTGCTGTGCAAAAGCTTTTAATCTTGATGAAGTCCCAATAGTTCATTTTTGCCCTTGCTTCCCTTGCCTTTGGTGATGTTCCTAGGAAGAAGTTGCTGCGGTTGAGGTCAAAGAGGTTGCTCCCTGTGTTCTCCTTAAGGATTTTGATGGATTCCTTTCTCACATTGAGGTCTTTTATCCAAGGAGACCAAGCATAAGAGACTCCTAATCTCACAAAACAAACTGAGGGTTACTGGGGGGTGGGAGGGTTATGGTGGGGGTGATAGGGTGGATGGGTTATGGACATTGATTGGGGAGGGTATGTGCTATGGTGAGTGCTGTGAAAGATGTAAGCCTGATGATTCACAGACATGTACCCCTGGGGCAAAGAATAAAAACTAAAGAAAAAAAATTATGAAAACAGTACATTTTATATTATATGCCTTACACCATAATTTTAAAAATAAAAAGACAATATTTTGAGAACAATGTTAAAAACACAGACTGAAGCAAAAAAAGCAAAGTATGTCTCAAAATGATAAAAGAATAATCAAATTTTTAGACGGTGAATCAAGTCATTAAACCTAAGAGTAGTAAGAAAAAACATTAAAATTACTTCAGCAAGGAATATTTAATCATATTATAGATGGGGTGTATGACAAGATTGTGGAATTTGTATAAGAAATTAAAGAAATATTAAGATAGTATGTTTCTTAAGTATGTTTTTACAAAAATGGTATATGTAAAATATTATTTAAAGCATAGAATCCTTGCATACCAAAGGTTACTGTAAAACAAAAACAAAAACAAAACGAAAAAACAAAATGCAAGGTAAACTTTGTGGCCTTTTTGTTTGATCTTGCAGCACTCCTTTTGCTGGCCTGGCAGCTGTCTTGAAGATGGCAGACAACATTCCCATTCCTGGTTCCTGGTTCTAGAGAGAGCAGAAAAGACCTTTTTCTAGAAGAATTGTGTTTCTCTTTCATAACCTAATTAAGGAAGGGGAAGGACTGACCTAAGGTACTTTGTTTTACCTAAATCAAAATCACTCAGTTTGGCAAAGTAACAAGCATTCCTCAAAAACACTGTAAGACATGAACAACCCACAGTAAAAAAATTACAGTTGAAGGAAATAACAGAGAGCAGTGTGTCTTGGAAAGAAAATCTATAGACAGTGATTTTTCTTTTCTTTTTTTTCTTTTTGAAATTAGGGCATTCAAAATCACCCATGTATAATAAGGGAATTTAGAAAGTCACATGCATGCCCAAAGCAGAATGCATACTGTTGTGGACTGTATATTTTGTCCTCTCCAAATTCTTATGTTGAAATCCTAAATTCCAATGTCATGGTATTAAGAAATGGGAGCACTGGGAAGTGATCAGGTCAAGAGAACAGAGCCTTTAGAAATGGGCATTGGTACTCTTATAAAAGAGACCCCACAGAGCTTGCTAGCCTTCTTTACACCATGTGAAGACACAGTAAAAACACAGCCTTCTACAAATTAGGCACTCAGTTTTCACTGAATTTGCTAGTGTTTTAGTCTTGGACTTCCCAGCCTACAGAACTTTGAGAAATAAATGTTTCTTGTTTAAATCACCCAGTCTATGTTATTTTTGTTATGGTAGCCCAAGTGAACTAAGACACAAACTCAGAAATGACTTAAGAAGACCCTAAGCTTTCAGCTCTGACTGATCTTTAGGCTCAGTGCAAGTAAGAAGTGAAGACTAAGTTAGAGTGTAAACAACCTGATCATGCATTAAAGCAATTTCTCTCTCTCTCTCTCTCTCTCTCTCTCTCTCTCTCTCTCTCTCTCTCTCTCTCACACACACACACACACACACAGACACACACACATAATCAGCAAAGACAGAAAGAAGTTCAGGCTTCTTTTCTTTCCTTTCTTCCTTCTTTCCTACCTTCTTTCTTTCCTTCCTCCCTTCTTTTCTCTCTGTCTCTATCTCTCTTGGCCTCTGTCTCCTCTCATCCTCTTGCTCTCATTCCCTTTCTCAGAAACCCACATGACAAAGAATGACTTGAAAAAATTAGTTTAGAAAGTCACTAAGCACACAAATAGCTAAAGCATACAGCATAGAACAAAACAAACTTTAAGGAAGGCAAAGTATTTGATTTCCAGAGTTATCACATTGTAATTTTGAAAATGTCAAAATTTTAACAAAGAATTATGAAACATGCAAAGAAACAAGAAAGTATGTCTCATACACAGAAATATATATATAATTCTCCCTGAGGAAGCACAGATATTAGACTTACCAAGTAGAGAATATCAATAGTGAAATCAAAATTGCTAAAAGGAACCAAGCAAATTCTGGAACTAAAAACTAAAATAAACTGAAATGAAAACTCACTATAAGGTTTCAATTGTAGATTTGCACAGGCAGAAGAAAAAAACAGCTTGAATTGAAACTATCCAATCTGAGATTAAAAAGAAAAAAAAAAACGAAGGAAAGCACATCCTAAGGGACTTGTGAGATACCATCAAATGGACTTCACATCCATGAAAATCCCAGAAGGAGAAAAAAGAAAGAGAAAAAGGCAGCAAGGATATTTGAAGAAATAATGGCTAAAATTTCCCCAAATTTGATAAAAAGACATGAATCTACACATTCAAGAGGTTCAATTAACTCCAGAATAAACACAAGGAGATTCACACTGTGACACATTATAATTAAATTATCAAAAGCCAAAGATAAAGAGAGTATTGAAAGCAGTAAGAAAGAAACATCTTACACAAGGAATTATCAATAAGATTATAAGCAGATTTCTAGTCAGAAATCATGAAAACCAGAAGGGAGTAGGATATTTGTTAACATGCAGAAAGAAAAAGTCAATGTTTACATATCCATCAAAACCATCATTCAAAATGAAGAAAAAGTTAAGACATTTCCAGATAAACAAGAGCTGTGGGAGTTTGTCAACAATAAAACTCACCCCCCCAAAGAATGCTAAAGGGAATCCCTCAGACTCAAATAATAGCATGCTAGACTAGAAACCATTACCAATGGTTTTGTCAATCTTCTTTATTTTTTTGCTCTATATTTCTTTATTTAAGTTGTAGTCTTATTTTTTATTATTTATTTTATATATATAATATATATAAATATATATGAATAAATATAAATATATAAAAAATAAATCTTATTTATTTTATTAGTAATAAAATAAATAAACAAATAAATAAGAATAATAACCAATAAAGATGTACATGAAGGGGGTCCCTGGGTGGCTGTCAGTTAAACATCTGACTCTTAATTTCAGTCCAGGTCATGAAAGCAGGGTCATGAGATCAAGCCCCACATCAGGTTCCATGCTCAGCGGGGAGTCTGCTGGAGACTCTGTCTCTCTTCCTCTCCCTCTGTCTCTCCAGCCCCCCTTCCTTGTTCTCTTTCTCTAAAATAAATAAACAAATCCTTTAAGAAAGATATATATGAAGATAAATATAAAAGCCAGTAATATTGTATTTTACATTTACAACTTATCATTTCCTATGTGATTTAAAAGACAAGTGCATAAAATAACAATTATAAATATCTGTTATTGGGCATAAAATGTGTAGAAATTTAATTTGTAACAATTACAATGTAAAAAGACAGAGTTGAGTTATGTAGGAGAAGACTAGATGTTATTGAAGCCAAGTTGGTATCAATTCAAATTAAATTTTTATAAATTTAGAATGCTAGCTGAAATATTCATGGTTTACCACTTAGAACACATCTTTTAAAAATAAGCAAAAGGAGAGGAAAATGGAATCCAAAAGAAACACTATAAAAATAATTTAAACACAGAAGTCAGTATCTTGGGCAATAATGAACAAAAAAGGTATGACATACAGAAAACAAACAGGAAAATGACAGAAGTCCTTCCTCATCAATAATTATTTTAAATATAAACAGAGTAAACTCCCCCAAAGGCAGACTGACAGAATAAATCGGAAAACGTGATCCAACTGTATGCTATCTATAAGAGACTTATTTCATATCCAAACATACAAATTGATTCAAAGTGAAAGGATGGGTAAAGATATTCCATGTAAATAAAAACCAAGAGAACTGGGGTAGCTACATCAATATCAGACAAATTAGAATTTAATCCAAAACCTATTGCAGGAGACAAAGAAGGGTACTGTAAATTGATAAAAGAGACAATCCACGTCAGATAAAACAATCATACACATATATGAACCAAACAACAGAGACACAAAATAAATGAAGGAAACTGACAGAAACAGAGAAGCAGCCAGCTCTACAATAATACTAGAAATTCCAAACCCCACTTTCAATTAGATCAATAGTAAATAGAAAATTTTAAATGATATAAACCAACTTGAATCAACAGATGTATATTGATCATTCAACCCAACAACAGCAGAATTAACATTTTTAAGTGCATATGGAGTATTCTCCATGACAAATCACATGTTAGACCACAGGAAATCAATAAATTTTATTGAAATCATGCAAAATATCTTCTCCAGATACGATGAAATGAAGAAATCAACAATAGAAGCAAAACTGGAAGATCCCCAAATAGCTGAAAATTTAAATAATACACTCTTACAACAAATGTGTCAAAGAAGAAATCTCATGAAAATTCTAAAAATACTTAGAGAAAAAGATGAAAATAAAACACAGAAAAGTTTATGTAATGCAGCAAAAGCAATACTCAGAGTTAATTTATAGTAGTACACACATCAAATAAGAAAAAAGGTCTCAAATCACTAAATTAACAATACACCCTAAGGAACTAGAAAAACAGAAAAAACAAAACAAAACAAAAAACCAACAACCCTCAAATCTAGCATAAGGAAGAAAATAAAGATTATAGCTTAAAGAAATATAGAGAGAAAAAAAAAGAAGACAAAAAAGCCAAGAGTTGGTTTATTCAAAAGACCAACAAAATTGGCGAACCTTTAACTAGATTCACGAAGGAGAAAAGGCAAGATGCAAATAACTAAAATCAGAAATGAAATTAGAGATATTACTGCCAAACTTAGATATTCATAACAACAAATCAAATCAATAACTGAAAGCATTTCCCCCCCCCAAAAAAAGCCAATGATCAAAGGCTCCACTAATGAATTCTAGCAAACATTTAAAGAACTAGCACCTATATATAAGTGAAGAATCACTAAATTCTAGTCCTGAGACTAATATTACACTATACGTTAATTATAATTAGAATGTAAAAAAAATTTGAAAACATATAAATACAAAACAAAACAAAAAACAAAAATAAAGATACTTTTAATAATTTAAAAAATTAAGTAGAATTAATACCAATCCTTCTCAAAATGTTCCAGAAAGTAGAAGGAACATTTCCTAATTCATTCTATGAGGCCAGTGCTATCCTGATATCAAAATCAGAAAAAAAACCCCACACCATAAGAAAAGTAAATATTCCTTCTAAATATTGGTGCAAAAATTATTAACAAAATAGTAGCAAAGTGAGTCCAACAGCATATTAAAAGTATTATACACCATGACCAAGTGAGATTTATTCCAGGAACAGAGTGGCTCAACGTAAGAAAATCAACCAATGTAATACACCACATTAACAGAAGAAGGGGGGGGAACAAATGAATATTTCAGTTGATAGTTGACAGTAAAAATCATTTCTATCATTCATGATAGAAAATACTCAGAAAACTAGAATAAAAGGGAACTTTGTCAACATGATAAAAGGCATTTGTGAAAATTCCATTGTTAATATCATACTCAAAAGTAAAAAACTGAAAGCTTTTCCCCTATGACCAGGAAGAAGACAAGGATGCCCACTTTTAGTATTGTTATTTAACCTGTGCTAGCAATTATAGACAGGACAATCAGGCAAGAAAAAAAGATAAAAAGCATCCAGATTGAAACGGAAGAAATAAATCTATCTCTATTCACACATGACATGATCTTACATATAGAAAGTCCCAAAGAATACACACACACACACACACACACACACACACCCAAAAACTAGTTTTCTTCCACGCCTTCTGTCACTGACCACCAGGTCTCCTTGGTTTCCCATCATCCACTACCAACTCTCTGGATACATAGTAACATCACTAACCTTTGCGCTCCTTCACCTGCAGCCTTGAAAAGTGCTAGAGTTTTCCTCTGAACCCTCTGAGATGACAGAACACTTGTAGTAGATGTAGTAGAGATGGTCCCTTATTCTCAGGCCCCCCCAAGCTGGTGTTCGTTCAAGCCTGTGAATGTGCACAACTGCAATCCTGATCTATAGATACTCTTGACTTGTAGAAATTTCTAGGTCTGATTCAGTAACAAGTACCTCATTTCTAAGACACTCTAAAATTTTAAGGGATGCATTTTATGCTCCCTTCTCATATTTCCCACAGCAGGGGTGCCACAATTCTAGACACCCAAACAGTCTCCCAAAAGCATTCTTTCCAACTCCCTTTCAGACAACAGCACCATTTTGTCTCTGGGGGTTCTATAGCTCAGCAAGAGGGCCACTGGGTATCTGGGGAATAAAATGCTTATCTCCCCTCTTGGAAACCTCCTCAATCTTTCAACGATTTTCTAAGGGGCCTCATTATGGGCCAACTGGGGAGCAGATCACTCCCTTTCTTCCCACAGGAAAAGAAGAGAATCCGCTTTCACCATAAGCATTCTTCAGTACAAAGCTAAACACCTGAATCTGTAGTCTTCTAGTTACACTGACTGAGTGATATACTGATGGTGACATTGTTGGGGGAACGGTGGTAGAACAGAGCCTTTACTGGCGTTTTCTAGGGAAAGAGCTGGCCTCAACTACTACTGGGTTTCTTAAGAATAAGTGACATTTACAACCTTTCATCCTTAGAGTGCAATTCATGTAAACAAACGAATACCTCTTGACATGGTGCTGCAACTGTTTTATAGGTATGTGGGGAAGTGATAGCAACCCTAATAATTCTGCAATATGAATTTCAAGAAATATCTCTGATATTCTTTATTTAGAACTGGAAATTCCAAATTATGTTATCTTTTCTGAAAAACTTAATACATGTAATCCAATCAATATTTTCTCCTTCCAAGTAAACATTATGTAACTTTTTATCTTTAAATTAAAATTGTGCATTATTTTAAAACCTAAAATAGAGGGGCACCTGGGTGGCTCAGTTGTTAAGTGTCTGCCTTCAGCTCACATCATGATCCCAGGGTCCTGGGATCAAGCCCCACATGGGGCTCCCTGCTCAGTAGGAAGCCTGCTTCTCCCTCTCCCACTCCCCTGCTTGTGTTCCCTCTCTCACAGTGTCTCTCTCTGTCAAACAAATAAATAAAATCTTTAAAAAATAAAAATAAAAAATAAATAAAACCTAAAATATGAACACAGGTTTGAAATGAAGTTCTTTGGCCCTTTTCTAAAATAAAATTCAATTAAAGAACTTAGTTTATCCACAATGGTTTTAACTTACTGTAGTCACTACAATATGTGCAATCTTTGTACACATCTAGCTTTTATTAAAGGTAAAAATAGATTTAGTGTCTTATTTGCATCATCATGCTATATGACTATGATTTCCAGCAAATAAAATAAATCCCTAAAATCATCATTTCATGTTTCTTCTTTATATTACTTACCGAAATACTCTGACTCACGAAATTCCTAAATTATGCCCTAACTATGGAAAATATATTTTAATTATTAAATCAAATTAGAAATGAGTGATATTTTCCCTAAATTTCATTGTTAAATGGAGAGAGTGAAGCACTATTAGGAAAACTAATAATAGATAGACTAGTATGCTTTTGTTGTTCACAGTGATACTTGGTATCAGTGTCCAGGAGATCCTATTCAAGTTGTATTCTATGTGAATGGAACTGTGCCACAGAGACTGCCATTCTCATAGATTCTATGACAAAGACTACAATATGAATTGTGTCCCTGAGTGCTATGCAACCTGGCAGCTGTGCTCAGAAAATCTTTTCTTAAAAATTAATTTTATCAAAGCTAACAAAGTACACAAAGAGATGGGAATTTGAGTTTGAAAGAATAAATGTAAAGCCAGTAATGAGATTATTGCTCAATAATAAAGTCAGAGGGAAGTGAATTATTCATTCATTTCTGTATGATCATGTACCATTAAAGCATATAATATGTAAACAGAATCATACTGGACTACTACAAAGGATCACCTCTGAATTATATCAAATTAGGCCCATCATCCCAATTTCCATGCCTTCACTGAGCCTCTTCCACTAAGACTAGAAATGAAAAATAACAACAAAGATGGAAAGGGAGAAAAGGCTAAGGGATTTGGAGTGCATGTCGCAGAGGATAGAGGAAAGTCTCATGACCAAATGACACTTAAAAAGAAGGTCTTTTCTGCTCTTCAACACACAATTAACTCTTGCCAAAGCACCAGTTCTTGTTAATATAACAACAACTGCAAAATGGAAAATTTCCCATGTGTCAGGTACTGAACTTAAGTATTTATATATCTGACATTTATTTGTATCATCATAAAAAAAATAAAACCACAAAAAAACCTCTGATGTAGGGACGCCTGTGTGTCTCAGTCGGTTAAGGATCTGTCTTTAGCTCAGGTCATGATCCCAGGGTCCTGGGATGGAGCCCAGTACTGGGATCCCTACACATCAGGGAGTCTGCTTTTCCCTCTCTGTCTGCCCTCCCCTCCCCCCTCCCCAGCTCATGCACGTGCTCTCTCTCTCTCTCAAATATATAATTTTTAAAAATCTAAAAACAAAACAAAACAAAAAACCCACGATGTAGACATGTTTCTTGGGTTAAAGATGAAAAACTTAAGGTCTGTAAAGGTTTAAACATATGCTCAAAGTCATAGCCCTGGCAAGTGAACTCAAGAATCTATCTAACTGCAAAAGCTATAGATATTTAACCACGATTTAATTCCATCTTCCCATACTATCCTTTTTTCTCCTACTCCACTTATGTGTCCCATTCATTCACTGAACCTTTTTTAGCACTTGCCCAGCGCCAGTTACTATGTGAAAGGGATATAAAACTGAATAAGTCATAGTTAGCTTCCATTCTGCAAGCTAGAAGCTAGAATTCACAGTCTAGAAGGGAAAAAAAAGCAATACATACCAGGATATAAAAGTATGGTGTTACAGGTAGAAAGAAATATATGGGTGCATGAGGAAGCAACAGGAGATCTCAAGATACAAGAGTAGTAAATGTTTCCCACAAGATGAGATTTAAGTTGTCTTTGTATTACTTCTCTAAGCCTCTTTTAAGTCTTACTATAACCTCTACATATAAAAGTTTAACCTTGACCACTTAGAATATCCAAATTAGCAAATCCATCCTGCACTAGGCTTTAGTCGGTAGGCTTCTTCAACCTGGGAAATGACCATTATTTCCAATTCTAGAGATAAAAAAAATAAATAACTCAGTAAAAGATGAAAAATAGAGATTTTTTTGTTTGTCCCAACTTTTGTTCTTTGAACAAATAACACACACAATCTCTTTGATGTCTACCTACTTGTGATATCAACCAAGACTGTGATAGTGATAGGCCATCCCAGATTTTCATAAATGTCTTTACTGCAGGAAATAGCAGACTACACCATTCTTTCTTCCCTTAAGAGTGAATTGTTGGGGTGAACTGTAAAACACGCTCAAACTTAATGACACTCATTCTGAATGGCTGCCAACAATTCAGGGCATATACATGCCATACGCACACGCACAAAAACCGAGGTCAGGAATCAAATCTATTTACTAACTCACAAGTGGAATCAAGTTCCTTTTCTTGGCTTCAGTCTAGTGGCTGATGCTTGACCCACCATCACTGGCAGTGGCATGGACCATGCCTATATTAGATACTCAGAATATTCCTGATGCATATGACTTTTTATTAAAAGTAATAATCCTGCTCTTGCTTAACAAAATAAGACAGTTGCTTTTGCTTTTATAAAAATTTTATTTTTTTTTTATTTTTTTTATTTTTATTTTTTTTTTAAAGATTTTATTTATTTATTTCACAGCGGGAGAGAGATCACAAGGAGGCAGAGAGGCAGGCAGAGAGAGAGAGAGGGGGAAGCAGGCTCCCTGCCAAGCAGAGAGCCCGATGTGGGCCTCGATCCCAGGACCCTGAGATCATGACCTGGGCCGAAAGCAGAGGCTTTAACCCACTGAGCCACCCAGGCGCCCTGGGAGTGCAATTATTGATAACACCTGTATCTAGAGAGTAAATGGCTGAGGTATGGTGGAGGACAAGAGTGTGGTTTAGAACCTGAACTATTACCTGCATGGTAAGAATTAAAAGAAAAGAAGTATGAATTTATATAGTGACAAGTATGGATCTCTAAATGAATATTAAGTAAATATTAAGGAAACAATATGAGGAAAGAATAAACACTCACCAAAAACAAAAAGTGGATAAAATTTTATTCCACACAAAAGAAACAATATATAAAAGGCATGAAGGTAAAAAAAAAAAAAAAAGGCCTTGTTCAGGAATCAGGAAACTTGTGTATTTTGTTGTGACTAAAGACTATAGAGTGAAAACATAAAAGACAGGGTTACAACAGAAGTAAAAAGAACATATTGTAAAGTATCTCCTTTGAAAAAATCTGTACTTTACTTTCTAGAATTGTAATTCCCAAACACTCTTCTATAAATAGAACTCTTTTTTTTAAAGACTTTATTTATTTATTTGACAGAGAGAGAGAGATCACAAGTAGGCAGAGAGGGGGAAGCAGGATCCCCACCGAGCGGGGAGCCCAATGTGGGCCCGATCCCAGGACCCTGAGACCATGACCTGAGCCAAAGGCAGAGGCTTTAACCCACTGAGTCACCCAGGCGCCCCTATAAATAGAACTTTTAATTTATAAATGCCCAATGTGAATTTCCAAGAAGTAAATATATAAGGCAATTTCCCAAATGTACTATGTTAAACCCACCTATACTAGGCAATATCTTAAAATTGGTACATTTCCTGTGGCAGTGTTGCTTTTTAAACTTCTCCCCATCAAATAAATAAATAAGCTATTGGTTTATTTTTTTAATAGATCATGTGTCATAAAATATATGGAACTGTGTAAAAAAGAAGCAATACAATATTTGGCTATGCAATTCTTCCCCTATTAAACTCCTGTTAATAACTTACAGAACTACTGTTCCTTGACACAGTTTAGAAGAAAGTACTATAGGCATTCATCAGTGTCAAGCTTTGTTTATTTGGTAGGGAGGAGGGTTCAACTTTTACCTCCAAGGGCTAACTTTAACACTGACATAGAGGGAAATTAAAAAAAAAATGATGAGATTGGGCAGTAGAGCCCTTAAGAATTTCTCCAGAATCCAAGTACCCTCTTTAGAAAGACTCAATTAAACATCATCAGCTGATGAAATATCTCACAAAAGCAACCATATTATAAAAATAGTAATAAATGAAAAACCAAACTCCATGGTTTTCCCATGTTTACATCTAGTCGGAAGGAAGTAATTTCTCCCAGGTCTGACCTTTCTTCGCCACAGGAATTTTGAAAATAATGTATATATTTATGCAGAGGAAGAATTAAGGAAAAGAAAAACTGTTTTAATTGTTATTTGAATTATATTACTTATAAATTGAAAATAATTAAACTCAAGATAAAATTTATGTATAACTTTGTAAATTAATTATATAGGTTGTATCCTGGGTTATGCAGAAAGACAATAAGCCCAAAGCTAGGAAGACCCTAAAAATTTTCACGTCAGAGACTCTAAATGAATCTATCACCCTTCCTGCTCTGACATTAATAATATGAAACCCAGGTGATGTGAAGAGGAAGGCCCTATGATTAGATGGCATCCTTAGAGAATTTACTGTCTTATGAAAATAATCAATCTGGAATTGATTCTGGATAGTTTAGCCAGTATTTACCATGGGAGATGACGGTTATTAAATATAAAAATATAGTTGTAGACTTAGGGAAGTAAGTTTAATTCACTATAGTGTTTATTATTAAGACAATAAAGTGTGTTATGTTTTTCTTATAAAGATCCTTCCAGTTTGAAACTAATCTTTTTAATCTATGTTGATCTATATTTTACTACATCAGAGAGTCACACTCTCTTTCACAATTTGAACATTTTGAATTGGGCACACAGACAAACAATAAGAATAGATAATCACAAAGCCAATGGTATGACACATTTTGCTACCAATCGTTTTAAAGCTATATCCAATCATTTTAAAGCTCTGTCAAAATCTATTTTAAACAATCTATGAGGATATATTCAACAAGTTCACTGTGTATTTCACAAAGGAATATTGAAACGTATGGTGATAAATTCCTGGAAGATTTAGAACTCAGTTCAGGACTAATTCCTCTTAGCATCCTTCCTTCTGCTTATGCCTTCAAACCACAGATGTGGATGCACACAGCAGGCTGCGGGAAAGGTCAAAGAGTAAAAAACAGGATCTCTCAAGGTGAGCTTGCACCTAAGATGTTTGTCAGATTGTTCACTGATAGGCCCAGTAGAATATCATTGTGTTAGCATGTGTCCTCTTGTGATTGCTCTTCTTGACATATAAACAAATAGCATGGTCACTAAGAACTGTTTTATATGTTGAATCTTCTTCATTTCCCTACTGCCACTGTGCTTCATATTTTATTAATCATAAAGGACAGTTACTAAAAGTAGTTGAGATCCAGTTCTTAACCATGACCAACATAATATGTTGCTAAATGTGGACCTGCTAAATAAGCAAATGAATTATCAAAGTAAAGTGGCAAGTGGATATATGTAAAATAGGATGAGTACAGAGCAATGTAATGGAAAAACCATATGGATTTGCTGAATATGAAGCAGACATAATTTAATATCAGAGAAAATATGAAGATTGTCATTTGCAATTTCAAAGAAGAAAAACACAAAACTGACAAGTGGAAAATGATGATAGCATTGATAATAACACGATACTTTCAAAGTTACAACCAGTGGCAGTAAGAATAATCAATTCCCCTTTAAATACGACAAGGTAAAGCTAGTAGCTCTACTGTAAAAAAGCGGCACTATCCTCTATACAAACAGGCATGAAATTAGAAGGAAATCTGGAAACTTTCTTCACATTTAGCTGCTATAAATTCCCTAAAAGAATGCCCAGGTATGGGGCGCCTGGGTGGCTCAGTGGGTTAAAGCCTCTGCCTTTGGCTCAGGTCATGATCTCAGGGTCCTGGGATAGAGGCCCGCATCAGGCTCCCTGCTCAACGGGGAGCCTGCTTCCTCTTCTCTCCCTGCCTGCCTCTCTGCCTACTTATCATCTGATCTCTCTCTCTGTGTTAAATAAATAAATAAAATCTTTTTAAAAAATGTAAAAAAAAAGAATGCCCAGGTTTGAATGGAGAGGACAGGAAAAGTCATGTGATGGCTAGTGAGTTACCTTTCAATAAATTTGAAATATATGGCAAGGACCTTTAAATTATCATTTGGGAGTAAAATACAAAAAAAAAATAAATAAAGTATATATACAAGTGAATTACTGAAACTATTTCTTCTGGCATTATCTTAGACTCAATTTTTATCAATAACATACACAAAAATCAATTGCAATATTTTTGTGACATTCTAGAATAAAAACTGTATATTATCCAGCTTATATATGCTCCCTATGGATGAAATATATTACCAAAGGACTTTAAGCCATTTTAAAAATATATACAATCCACAAAAGACTAATAATTGCCATCACTGGAGCCATCCTAAAACCTATGCAGTAGAACTGAAAACCAATGTAAAGGAGCAGACCTGTGATTAAGATTGCAGGACCCTAAAGCATCTACTTTGAAGGTGAAAATACATTTTAACAAATATGTTCTGGCATGGTAGTTTTAAAAAATACTCACTTTATTTCATATTTCTACCTTTTATTTCTAAACCAGAAAAAAAAAGATAACTTTTACTTTCTGACTCAAATCCTTTGAAATGAGATAGGATAAAAACAAAGTTTAATTTTTAAATTGTATCCTTTTTGTCAGTTCTGTGAGTTGATTCCTAGCATAGTCTGTCATCAGCTCTTTTGTTCTATATTTCTTTTTCTCCTGCCTTTTCTTAGCTTTACATGGTCAAGATCTGGTTTTCCTTGCAAGTAGCCTGAGAGATTTAAGTTTTGTCATGGTTCACAAAACCAGAAAGCTAACATCAAAATCTTCTTACCCTAAACAGATTGCATACAGGTTAGGAACTTTAAACATAAAAATCAGCAATATGTTTTCAATTCTGGAGGGGCTGCAATGAAGTCTGCAGTCAATGACACAGTCTTGTCTAGTCTGTCACTGTGGGTAATGGTGCAGAAAAAAACAATATATGATGCATGACAGATGAAGAGTGAGGACTGAGAATCAAAACAGACAGAGAGCTTTGTTCACAAAGCAACTGAGCTACAGCAATCAATTTACCTATGACCAAGTGAGTGTGAGGATGGTGAAAATTCCAGGGACCGACTGCATTCCCATCTTGAGAATCATAGGATCCTGCTGACAAACAGAGCACAAAAACAGGAGAATGCCTATCACTTCCAGACAGGAGGATCTAGACCTCTTCATCAGCAGGCGCCAGGGTCCTCCCAAAGAAAAGGGGCTTTCTTTAGGCAAGAAAACATTTACTCTAAGAAAACATTTACTTCATCCAGTGTCAGACTGCAATTATGCTCAACATTTCCAGACATGGGGATTGAGTTTAAATACACCCTCTCAAAGTAGAACCTTAGCTAAAATATAGGGCTATTTGGCATATACTCTCCCTGATACAGCCCAATACGCTATCCTCCACCTTCACATTCTCATGCTGTGGGGAAATTGAAAAAAAAAAAAAAAGAGTGTCAATTTTTCTCATTCATATCAACGTTCCAAATGACTTTTAGAAGCTTACTAGGCTGAGGGGAAAGTATGCAAGTATTACTCCAATTTAAGAAATTAAACCCCCAAACTCCAGCAAAATTATCAAAGACCTTTTAGTGAATAAACACTTACCTGAAGGACTGTCTTCCACACTCCAAAATTACTCTAAGGAATAGACTTTTTTTAAGAGAGAGGGGAGTAATTAAGAGGTTGTAGAAAAATCCATACTCTTTTAGCAAATCTCCTTATATCATCAAGGTCTCCCTTTTGTTGAATTATTTGACAATACTAGAAAAGATCTTTGGACTATGAAAGTGATTTTTAAATTCAATAGGCCTCACACTGGTCTATAAATGACCTGTGAAGAGTATCACCCCAATGTCACCAAAAAAATTAGAATAAATTTAACAGACAAAAGATGAAAGTAAAAATAGTTCTGCATTAAATAAGATACTAGTTATCACAATCCAGAGTGTTAAATGGCCTTAAAGTGGAGTAAGACCAGTTGGTGATCATGAAATAGCTTCATCCCCATTTATTTAAAACATATTTATAGAACACCTACTCTCACATCCAAAGAAAACAAGGTGAGTAAGATATTAATTACATTGCGTCTGCTTTCTCTTTCATTCTCTCCTCCCTCACTTCATCTCTCACTTCAAGAATTTACCGTCGTACATGGAAAAGACTTAGAGACATAAGCAGGTACATTCAGTAGAATATGTTAAGTTTTATAATAAAGATACGAATAGTGTTCTTATAGCTTAGGAATGAGCAAAGTCTTCCAGAAGATGTCATTTGACCTAAATCATAAAGCCTAGGAGAGAACAAGGGATGGAAGACCGGATGGGGTAGGGAGAAAGTGATTCATAAAGTTAATGTCCACGAGGATCAGTTTGACTGCATGGCAAGTAATCACTTAGAACTTTGGTATAATGTTAAGTCAGTATCCTGAACACTCATAACATGAGAGACTTAGAAGTAATATTCAATTTTCAATAGCTAGTGGGATTAGGAAGAGAGAAAGTATATGACTTCCCCTTCTCCATCTTAAGTTATCATAAACAAAAGTAAATATCAAGTCATTAAATACCATTTTTCAAACTGGTAAACTATGACTTTTATATACTCCTTTAGCGATCCCTTTAATCTAAAAAATCTCAGCTTTCAAACTCCAATAGTTTGCAAGCTTTTCAATCACATTCATATGACTGGTTAATAATTAATAGTATCTCATGGCACAAAACTGTTACTTTGTTGGTTGTTAACATATCTACACACCTATGTGAAGTGAAGGACTAATTACTGTCTTTATTAACATTATTTTTAGAGGTAGAACTGATAGAAAAATATAGCAATACATTTAAATCGGTATGATTAAAGTAAAACTGTCTTAAATTTGAATCACATGAGGGGCACCTGGGTGGCTCAGTCAGCTAAGCGACCAACTCTTGGTTTCACCTCAGGTCATGATCTCAGGGTTATGAGATGGAGCCCCACATCGGGCTCTGTGGTTAGCATGGAATCTGGTTGGAACTTGCTCTTCCTCACCCTCTGTCTTCCCTCTGCTCTCTTTCTCTCTCTCTAAAATAAGTAAATAAATATTTACATACCAAAAAAAATGGATCACATGAGCAGCTGGAGAGAAATATCTTACACAAAATATTCTCACTGGATTCTGAAAAATACATACACAAAATAGTGCAATTCTCTACTGAATCTGTCTTTATGTTTCATCCTGCTTCTCTTCAGCATCTCTTCCATTTTTCCTTTCTCCTCATATCTTAGCAATTTGTCCTACATGTGTGTCTATTTATTCTAAAGACTATTAAAATAAAAATTGTATTTTCCAGTAATTTTTTGTAAATTAACAAATAGCTAGATGCATTGTAGGGTAAATACAGCTTCACAGTAGAAGGTGTGGAGCTTTGTGAGAAACTTCAGAAAAAATGTTTTTCACACCAGAAGAATATGGAGAATGTTTCACATGCAAATAGCCTAAGAAAATAACACAAGAGTAGTCATACCTTTAAAAAAAAATTGTACTATACTACAGGACCTTAATCTTTAGGGATTTATACTTTTGGTAAGGAAAACATTACATATTTTACAGTTTTAAGGAGTAAATTTTACATTAAAAATTCATTTAAAATGTCATATAACTTACTCATTTCAGTGAAGTCATTTTTTCAAGATTCATTAATCTTTCCAGTTACATGGGTCCATTTTATAAGGTTTTTTTTTTAATTCAAATACTATTCCTCAATCACTAAATAGAACTTTAGTGAAAAAAGTTAAGCCCTTCTAAAAGGTGAGAAATTCGTCCCTATATAAAACAAATGGAAAATTCACAAATAATATATAACTATATGAGTCATAAATATGGCACAATATGAATGTATTAATTTAAAAAAATCTTAAGATTGCTTGCAGAACATTTTAAGAAATGAGAAGCTGGATTAAAATAGTAATATTTTACATTTATACATTCTTTCTCTACTATTTTCATCTTATTTCCCAAACAAAGCTTTAAATGCCTCATGAGTTAGAACTTCTGCCCTCAGGGACCACCATCATGTCCATCAAGCAGAGCACTAGGAAAATATCAGGAACATACAAAGTTCTCATAAGTGTTGTTTATTTATTTTTTTAAAGATTTTATTTATTTATTTGACACACAGAGAGAGAAATCACAAGTAGGCAGAGAGGCAGGCAGAGATAGGGGAGGAAGCAGGCTCCCTGCTGAGCAGAGAGCCCGATGCGGGCCTCGATCCCAGGACCCTGAGATCATGACCTGAGCCAAAAGCAGAGGCTTTAACCCACTGAGCCACCAAGGCACCCACATAAGTGTTGTTTAATTAGAGTGTAGCTTATATAACATTGTGAGCTACCTTACACTTGATACTGTATAAAACATTTAAAATAAATTCCCTTCAGTTAAAACTTACTTTGTACGCATTTTGACATACTATGAATCGTATCATTTAGAAATAACTTAAGCAAAAAGATTGAATTTGAGCCATTTAGTTGATTGGGGACCATAACATCTATTTTTAGTTTGACTCAACCTTTCATTATTCAGACTGCTGTTTTGGTTTTGGTTAAATACAGCCCAAAAGTTTCATTCTGAATAAAGACTGTTCATGGAAATTAAGATCTTCACTCTGAAGCCAACAGGAATATTTTCTAATGTTTTATATTTTGGAGGAGTTATACATTTATTTTTACTAGGATTATAAATCAGGTTAAGAGGAAGTTATCAAAGCTGTTTAGAGATATGCTTGTAAAGAGTTAAGTTACTTTACAATACTAGTTTATAATGACTGAAATGATATTTGCAGTTGATAGTATAGATTCACTTTTCTTAGGTGAAAAAGAAACAAGGGACCCTTTCTTTATTTTTTTATTGTGTAAATAGGCATTTTTTATTTAAATTCAATTAGCCAATGTATAATACATCATTAGTTTCTGATGTAATTTTTTTTAAAGATTTTATTTATTTATATGACACACAGAGAGAGATTACAAGTAGGCAGAGAGGCAGGCAGAGAGAGAGAGGAGGAAGCAGGCTCCCTGCTGAGCAGAGAGCCCGATGCTGGCCTCGATCCCAGGACCCTGGGATCATGACCTGAGCCGAAGGCAGAGGCTTTAACCCACTGAGCCACCCAGGCGCCCTGATGTAATGTTCAATGATTCAGAAGTTGCGTATAACACCCAGTGCTCATCACGTCACTTGCACTCCTCTTTTATAAGCAATACACTCTTACAAGGATTATAAAACTAAACTTCAAGTTCCCTCAAAGTCCACACTCAACCTGGCAACTGTATAAAGACAAATTCAAGATCTTTCTATTTCAACTTTTGGTCTGGTACTCAAAAAATAACTGAAATCTTTTCATTTAAAATTGCAATGACCTTCCTAATGACAAATTTAAGACCAACATAATAATAGATTGGCATGTTTACAAATTAGTATTTTTGGCTGAGAATAAACTAGACCATATGGATACAGATATTTCAAACACCCAATTTGTTCCACATTTTTTGAGTTTGCAAGTCAAGAGACCTAGCTATAGGCTCAACTTCTAATAACATTTAACTGCCTTGTGACTGTTTGAAAGTCTTTTAATCTATCTATGACCCAATTTCATCCATCTTGGTAGGCAAAGGGTCTTGAAGAATAATATCTGTACATGAGATGACTGCATATTCAAATGATTTTTACTGTGAGGGACTGCTGCAAGGGACAGAGGATGGTTTTCACATCTGAGAATCTCAGAAGGATGACACGGAGAGGTTACAGAGCTTGCTGCAGTAACTCCCAAAGGCCCCTCGGAGGCAGAGGAGGCAGAGCATGGGAGGTATGGCATGGAGACAGGTAGGCAGGACCAGCGGGGCAGAGAGATCAGTGAGAACATCTGGAGGAACAGGCCTGTGGGAGTTGGGAAAAACACAACCTGAACTGTGTTCCCCTTGCTTCGGCCACGGGTCTGGTGAGTCTCAGCTATCATCTATAATCAGGACCATCCAGGGGAGGAATTACAGAATCAAGATAAAGAAGTAGAGCACGATGATAGAAATGAGGCCTGAAGGAAGAGAGCAAAGTAAGGTGAAAAATGAAAGAAATCATGTCTGTAGGTCTAGCTCCTTCGTCATTTGCAAAACTACAAGATGAAACAAAAGAAAGAAGAGTGAAAGTCAGAATATCTAAGAGACTTTGGGAAGAGAAAGGAGATCATGAAGAGCACCTTTAGGAACCTGCACTTCAAAGGGATGAAAGCAGTTGTTGAGCAAGCGCTATGTGATGGAAGCCATTAATGTCATGTGAATTCAAAGAAAATACAAAATTAATAGCAGATGATAATAACATTTTGCCAATTACTGATAATTTGTTATAATTGGAATATGAGATATGAGATGAGAACTTAGAGCTGAAAAAGAAGTTAGCTTAATCATAAGATTATGATTAATCATCTAAATCATATTGTGATGATTTTGATGAGTTTATTAAACAGATCTCAGATAAGGAGTTTATTTTCTTTAGGAATAATCAGTGAAGAGAAAGAAATTACAACTTGATTAAAGAAACTGTCTATGAAAACTGCACAGAAGTGCAGACAAGTTTCAGACTTTTATTCAAAGGAAGGCAAACCACGGGAAGGGACCTTTGGACTGAATTCACTGAAAATTATTGTCCAGCACAATGCCAGCTTCATGAGAAACATAATAAATGTTTGTTGACTCACCTTATTGACATATAAAACTTGATATTTTATTGCACATAATTTGATATGGCTCCCATTCTGCCTCATTTCTGGGGTCACAAGCAGACTTGGTCCAGTTCTCTAGAGAGAGCCAGAGGTCTATAACAGATGTGCGGTGGCAGTAGTCAGGTTCTGGAAGGCAGAGATTGTGCTGCACATCCTGGAAAGTGGAGGAAAAATACACTATTTACAGGGCAGTTGTGATACAGAGGTTGGGATCAAAGACTGCCCTGAATGGAAGAAGATGGGTGCTAGTGTCTGGATACTGTACCACAAAGTTACAGATCCCAGGCTATGTAGTCAAGAATAAGAAAAGGTCATGATATGAGGTAGGCAAGGCCCCAGTCCCATTAAGGCACATATCTATGCAAAGATTTGAGTAGAAAGAATGTTTGGTTTGCCAGGACAAGGCAAAATGGCAATAACGAGAACTGTGCAAGTGTCAGAGGGGGACAAGCAGGGGAGCTTTATGTTCAGTCAAACAGAGCTGAGCTAAAACTACTTCAACTCTTCCTTTTAAAGTCAGAATTTCCCCTTATGGCAGAAGTAGAACTGAGCTTGCACACTGCAATCAATTGGTACTGACTGTGAAGGTGGAAGTTTACAATTCTAGGAACTAGGTCCTGACAAATTAGATATTAATGTTTTGTGTCTTTAAAAATGACTCCTTGGAAATACAGGGAATAGAACTCATCTTTTACAGTGGAAAAATACAGTATTATCAATACAAAGTACTTAAAGATTTTACTGGGTTTTAGAGATGAGAGCAGACAGAGATGGCCTATGAAAGTCAGGCTTCGAATTAACTTGCTAGCACAGTAAGACTGCAAACTAAAGAAATGTGAGGATTTCAAAAAAATATAGGTGGGGGGTGGTATTGGCGATGTCACTCAGGTAGACATTTCGATGATTTTGTACACAATATGATGCCAATGAGTTTGCCATATGGGAAGTATCCAGCTATTTGTAACTCAAAAGAGTCAAAGGAAGGACTCTTCCAGGAATTTAGTGGACACAATTTCACAGAAAGCAGACTCTGTAAAAGATGGATGACTATGAAGGATCAGATGGGGAAAGGACTACTGGGGAGGAAAATTAGAGGACCCTGATTGGTGACAACAGAGGCTTGAGATAAACGTACCTGGTCAATAAGGTTCACCTCCAGGTGGCAAATGGCCAGGAATAGTACACTAAATGCATTAAGTCACAAAGGGGCACTATTGTAGATGACTCTGAAGGATAATGACTTTTCTATTTTGAAGGGTTTAGGGAGTCAGCACCATGCTAACTTTAAGCTACCACAATAAACATAGGGAACTATTCTGTACCTTGGTGATTTTTCCATCTGGTAACTCCACACACAGGGGTCTCTTCTCTTTTATAGTCGAAGTTGAAATCTCATGTAATAACAACCAAGATGTAGCAGAAGCTGGAGATAATGGTGGAACAAACGGGAAGGGTAGGGCAATGGGACCAGGGAGAAATCCAAAAGCAGACACAATGACACTGGTATGTTCAAAATCCTAAGTTGAGGGGCACCTGGATGGCTCAGTATGAGAAGTGGACGACTCTTGGTCTCAGGGTTGTGGGTTCAACCCCAAGTTGGATGGGGGTATTACCTAAATAAATAAACTTCAAAAAAATATCTTGGTTGACTGTTGGATTCACGGTTCTCGAGTTTTTGTGCTTCATAACTTGTTGCATGCACTCTTTTGTGTATTTCAAAAACTAAGTAATACATTTGAGAATAAAAGAAAATAAAAAAGAGTAGAAAATAAACTTAGTAAACATAAGGAATAAAATGGGGGACTCTAGGAGAAGGAAAGGAAAAGTGAATTGAGGTAAATCAGAGGGGGAGATGAACCATGAGAGACTGTGGACTCTGAGAAACAAACTGAGGGCTATGGAGGGGAGGGGGGAAGGGGGATGGGGGAGCCTGGTGATGGATATTAAGGAGGGCATGTATTGCATGGAGCACTGGGTGTGGTGCATAAACAATGAATCTTGGATCACTGAAAAAATAAAGTAAAAAAAAAAAGTTAAAAATAAAGCTACCGTGTAACACCCCCCCAAAAGAGAAAGTAAACATGTGGACTTTAGAGTTAATGAAAGACAAAAACAAAGGAAATAATTAAGTATAAATATGACCATATTTTTCCCAAAACATTGCCAGTTTCTACCTATTGTCTCCTTGTAATCATTAACAAAGCAATAGTGCCTTCATTTCAAAATTGTCCCATTTTGAACACTTGTCACCGAGATTCCTGACCATCAGGAACTGTGGCTTTGATAGATTTCACTGTCATGATTAGGTTATGTTACATGGCACATTTGGCTTTATGAGAGAGAAACTATCTGGGATTGATCCAACTTAATCAAGTGAGTCCTTAAAAGGGACAGGGCTCTTCCTGAAAAAGAGATTTGAAGTGTGACAGGAATATGATATAAGGGAGATTGTCCAATACTTGTAAAACAGATGGAAGTCACATGACAAGGAATACAGTCAGACTCTAGGGAGTTGGAAGTGATCCCTGGCTGACAGATGAAAGGAAATTGGGAACTCAGTCCTACAACCACAAGGAACTGAATTCTACCACAACCATGTTATCTTGGAAGAGTTCCAGATGAGATTGCAGCACTAGCTTGGTTTCAGCTTTTTAAGACCTGGAGTACACTGTGTCCAGACTTCTGACCTACAAAATTATGAGCTAATAAAGCATCTAGGTCTGTGGTAATTTGTTACATAGAAATTAAACACTAACACAGTTAATCCTAGGAACACTTGAATATTCAAATATTAGTTTCAGGCCACATGGTACAAGAAAAGTTACCAAAAAAGAAGTTTAAAAAAACTTAAGATTAAGAAAAAAGCAGAGTTCAAAATTATAACCAAGTGCTAAGTCTACATTAATGAATCTGTCAAAATAAAATGATACACAAGGAGTAGGAGTCTTTCTGAAAACTGAAAACTCTTAGACCAAAGCTGGTGATAAACAGCCTCATGCTTTACTTACAAAATTTGACATTTCAGGTTTGTGATTTGTGGTTCATGTAATTAACAAGAAATATTTCCATTTGATCACAGAAAAATTCCAAGTTGGCCATACATTCAGCTTGTGACAACTCGAAAAAATAATAATAAAGTGAAGTTACAGTACAGTGGTGTAGACACAGTATATTAGTAAAAGTTCATCTTATAAAATATGGTTATATTTATATTTGTGTTTATACTCCTAACTACATGGATATAACTAAGCAAAAAAAAGGGAGTTATTGCTTATGAAACAAAACTGATAATATAGCCCTATTATTCAAATACTTTTGTAGGTTTGCTGTTATAGCTGCATGAAGATAGTTATTCAAAAGAAGAAATCAAATAGTATGTGATAAGTACTTCAAAAGTACATAATGATTTTTGTAGTTTCTCTCTAGAGGCTCTTGTCTATGTCTATGACCCCTCTTGAACCTGAGTGGGGGACTTTGCGATTAGTTCAGTCAATAGAGTATCGCACAGGTAACACAACATGAAATCCAAAGCTAGTTGAGAAAAAAATGAAACATATCTTCACCTTGTTTGCTTGAGACCTTCCTGAGCTCTTGGAACCTAGTTACCATGCTGTGAGGAATCCCAAGCAGTCTGTGTAGAAGCTTATTTGAAAAAGACCCAAGCACCTCTCAGTCAACAGCCAGCACCAACTAGCCAGATACTGAGGGAGTCACCTTGAAAGGAGGTTTTCTAGTCACTATTTAAGCTGTCCCAATAGAGCAAACATTATTCATTTCTACCAAGCACTACACAGAATACAGAATAATGAATAAAATAAAATATTGTTGTTTTAAGCCATTAAGTTTTAGGGTTCTTTTATAATAATAAATAATTGGAACATCAACCTTAAAGATGCAGTTCAAAATTCATGTGCTCCTTATAACATTCCTAAAGTTCTAAGGCAAATTAGGTTGTTTCTTTCTTTCTCTTTGTTCCTCTTCCATTTGGCTTATATTTCTTTTGCAATATCTAAAACATAGTCTTTAATTCCACCTTTTGAATAACTGTCTTTCTCTTAGGCCTATGAGATCCTCAAAGGTAGTAACTGTTTCATGTGTCTCTCTGGTGCATGAGTCAATGAAAGGAACATAAAAAATAGGTACATGGTAAGTGCTTATTGTTTATTGAAATATAAGCTGCGTTAACGAAGGAATTAGAGAAAAGATGGCAATGATAATCTGATTGTTGTGTTGAAATGGTAATTGCTTTTCTTTGCCCAGAGGTTTTCCTCACTGGTCTTCCCTTCTGTTTATAATAGATTTGAAATGAGTGGAGACATTACCACTGAAGGTTATTAGAAACTAGTGTTAAGTCAGTTCTCTAGTTCAAGGGTCAGCAAAAGGCCCAGATAGTAAATATTTTCAGTTTTGAAGGCAACAGGGTCTCTGTCACTATAATTCTTTGTGGAGCTAAAGCAGCCATGGACAATACATAAATAAATGAGTGGGACTATGTTTCAATAATACTTTATCTACAGACACTGAAATTTAAATTTTACATAGTTTTTATGTGCCACAAAATAGTAATCTTTTTATTTTTTTCAACCATTCAAAAATATAAAACAAAATGAAACAAAACTTTCTTAGCTTGCAGGCTGCACAAAACAGGCAATGGTGCTCTGTGTTTGGTATTTGCCATGCGGACTATAGTTTTCAGACTGTGGATGGAGAGAGAAGCTCCACCAGAGTGGTGCTGCTGAGTCCCCCAAGCTGCCTGACTCTGCTCCAAAAGAGTTTCAATTTCCAGTAATTCCTCTGAGTATGTTAGCACCTGAGTCGCCTTTCAACTAATCCTTTTTTTTCCCAGTGACCCAAGATTCATTGTTTAGGCACCACACCCAGTGCTCCCTGCAATATGTGCCCTCCTTAATACCCACCACCAGGCTCACCCATCCCCTTTTCCCCTTCCCCTCCATAAGACTCAGTTTGTTTCTCAGAGTCCACAGTCTCTCATGGTTCATCTCCCCCTCCGATTTACCCCAATTCACTTTTCCTTTCCTTCTCCTAATGTCCTCCATGTTACTCCTTATGCTCCACAGGTAAGTGAAACCGTATGATAATTGACTTTCTCTGCTTGATTTATTTCACTCAGCATAATCTCCTCCAGACCTTTTATTTACTTATTTGTTTATTGCCAGTTTGTTTGAGTTGACCTGTTTTTGTATGTGTGTCCAAAAGGCACCAATGTGCATTTAATTTAACAATTGCAAGATTTTAGAATTAATTTTTATGACTTAGTGGCAGGAAAAGACTATACATGTGCAGGAAGAAAAGAACTCTCCTAGTTTAAAAGAAAACCATGGCTCAAGATATACGATGTGAAAATAGCTTCACTATTTTACTATTTCACTTGACTGTAAGAATACTAAAAGTAGCAACTGTGTCTAATGATTTGTATCCCCAAGTTCTCAAAAAATGATGAATGGATAAAATTTAGAAATAGAAAGTTCAGTAAAAAAATGAAGGAAAACATCTCCTGAGTGAGGCTTTTAAATCAAATTATCAGAGCAAGCCTTCAGGTATGAATACATTAACTAGGTTCCTATGTTACTTCATGCAGCTCAAAGTTAAAAAATAATTCTAGATGATAAATTTAAATATAATTTGACCTAATAGTGTCTCTATTACCACACTAAGTAACTACATGAACAGTTTTTTAGTCAACTTAGTTTTTGTGGTACATTTAATCAAAGCACATGAACAATTCAGTTGGCATGTGACTATTTTATCTTGTGGCTCCACATTTACATAAACCAGGAATGAGCTATCCAGCTGCACATAGAAAACTAGCCACTAAACAAATGGCATGAGAATAATTTGTTAATATGTTTTCTCCCAAAACAATTGTGCATATCCATACATACATACATAAATTTTCTGGGTAGGAGATTGTGACTTCACAGTACCACCCAAAATAATAATATAAATGCTTTTGAATATCTATGGTAACTATGAACTGGTTGTAATTATTAAAATTAATATTAGTACTTTCATTTTAGAAAATCCCTCAACTGATAACAGCATACTACCTAAATGACAAGCATCAGGGAGTTTAACTCTGTTTGCTATTTGCTGTGAGTCACATGTGGGTGATGTGGTATTTCATTTCAACTTTTTTTATTTCCTGTTACTGATTTTAAGTAAACAACAAAAGTCTATTAGAAACATAAGGAATACGCGAGTACACCCAATTCTTTTAGGTCAATCCTCTTCCTCTACTAGAGTCTAGATTTTTTTTCCATTTATTTTTATGCTTTTATTTTTATGCTCATGACTCATCTCTTCTTATACTTTTACATAAATAGATTATGGTCTCCTGGAGGCTGTGAATTATGCCCCCTGCTTAAATATTCCCAGAAGCCCATGAGTTGGTTTACCCTTTTCTTCACAGCTATGGGATGACTCGATCTAACACAGTATTCTAAAGCTTGAACTTTAATTACAAAACGTATGTATGCCTGGGCATACACACACAGAACTGCCTTTAAGAAAAAATGAGATTGTGAGGCCCCCTTTAAGCTTCTCTGGAAGATCATTTAAATGGCTGTCATTTCTATTTTTTCAGCATGTTCATCAAATTAGGAAAATATTCAAGTAAGAAAATTAAATCCTTATTTATCTTCATACTTTCAAAACAGCCACAGGTGGCATTAAATGACTTTACATTTCTCTTAAAAGTATGCATGTGAATACTTCCAACTGAAATTTTCTGTAGTTGTTCAAAAATTCAAAATTTGACTATGTATATTTATTTAGACAAATATTTATTTTATTTACATTAAATCATGTTAAAGGGATTAAAATAAAAACAGGCATAGCTGTGCACAGCAATGTCTATATTATGAGCAACTTACATGGGAAAACCCTAAACATACAAATAATAATTTTCAAAATTTCTCTTAGTTATTCTGTCTCTCTAAAGTCACTCTAATTCCATCCTTGTTATATCCAGGGACTCCCAGAACAGAGCTATGTCACTTTCTTGACCTGTCCTGCAAATTCTCTAGCCAATCATTAAATTATTTTCCCCTCTTTCTTCATCAAAGAAATGCAATGTGTACACAGAAGTTTAGTGGGTTTCCCATTCTATCATTATTCACAACTTAGTGTGTCCTACCCTAGATACATACACTTATAACATGGACAAAGCCATATATAATAGTTAAATTAAGTTTTGCGGTGTATTAAGGAAAATACCTGCACATTCAGTCAAGCATTTGACTACCCAGTGGTTGTATCAGGTATAGACCTGGGATATGTTACCTAGTTGCATATATTCTATTTATGACTATGTCATATATAGATATCTATTATTTACATGAAGTCTATATAATGTGAGAAATAAGTGGGTAGGCTCCAGAACCAATATTCCAAGATTGAAATCCTAATACCACAAATTCTTAAATGTGTGAAATTAGTAAGTTTTTTAATTACTTTATGCCTTGGTGTATCCCTAGTGAAATGGGATAATAACAGCACCTACCTTACTATATGAGGATTAGTGCATTTCATATGTGGGAAACTCCTAGAACAGTTCTGACACATGGTTTGCACATTATGAAAGTTTAGCTATATTGTCCTCTTTTACTCCTTAATTTTTTTAACCTAGGTTTTCCAGTTCTATCAACTACCTTAAGAAAACCTCATTATTCTGTATTTCAGATAGATAAATAGACAGATCTAGATCTATATATAAAGAAATAAACAGTCCATGCTTCCCTGGGAATGATTTAAGAAAACCTCAAAGAAACTGGGCCTCTAATGTGCCTTTTTAGAAACTTTGCTCTACAATCTATCTACCTCTTTATCATCTCATATTTCTTGAATTCAAAATAACAATGCTCTTTATTAATTCATTTATTTTTGTTTATGTATATTAAAACAGTCTGTTTCTCTACTTTATATAGAGCACTTTATTCACATTATGGATTTAGTTAGAGTAGCCCAGATAGTTTTTGACCCTTGATTAAAAAAAATGATAAAATAAAATGTTTCCCCTTTCCACATGAAGGGCAACCCAGGTAAGAATTTAACACCAATTGCACCGGAAGTGACCCCCACACCTCAGTAATTTTTATCAGTTTTTCTTTCTCTTTACTACTGTTTCTTGGTTCAACACGTCCCACACTGAACAAATCATCAGCAATCGCACTTTCCCTACACACCTGCCCCTAATTCCAGGTTTCACTCTAGACTCAGATGGCACAGCCTGAATGAGGATTATCTTTAAGTCCTTCCTTCTCCTCACTTCTCATACCCCCCAAATCACTAAGCTCCATTGAATCTGCCCCTAAGTACTTATAAAATCCTTCCATTTGGCTTCATTACCACTACCAAGACCCTAGACCAGGGTTCCCAGGTGAACCTCCTAAAGTTTCCTTAACTGACCTCCTTATACCCAGGCTCTTTTCCTTTCAAATCATTCTTCATGACATCAGCAATGTGAGTTTTCTAAAGTGCTTCTTGTTTCTCCACAGATTATAAACTTTCAAAAGCTTCTGTTACTCTTGGAAGGACAGTCAGAACCTTTAACAAGAATGACTGCATCAGCAGGGCCCCTTGCGTCTCTAGTCATATGCACTCATGGTCCTGCCAACTAAATTTTTTCTACTTCTCCTCAAATGCAGTTAACTCTCTATCCTCTGCTGCTGTTGGCTGCTCACTATAGTTCACCCTCTTTGCCACTGAATCCCATTTTAACCTAGCTGTCTCTTTGTCATCTTTCCTTTCTTAATTAATTTATTTATTTATTTATTTTTTTAAAGATTTTATTTATTCATTTGACACAGAGAGAGAGATTACAAGTAGGCAGAGAGGCAGGCAGAGAGAGAGGAGAGAGGAGGAAGCAGGCTCCCCGCTGAGCAGAGAGCCCGATGTGGGCCTCGATCCCAGGACCCTGGGATCATGACCTGAGCTGAAGGCAGCGGCTTTAACCCACTGAGCCACCCAGGCGCCCTCCTTTCTTAATTTAAATGGCTTGTGTTCTAAACAGAACTCCTCTGCCCATGTTGGGCAACTTTGAAGCATTTTGTATTTCCTCTTTCAGATCTCTTGTTATTCCTTCTAGCATTTTTTTGTTTAAAAAAACTGCTCCCTGACCTCACCACCCATCATACTCCCCATCCATTGTAAGCTTTTTGAGGCTAAGACATATTTTAAAAGTAAACACAAAATTTAGTTCAGTCCATTGTATATGGAATAAGGTCTGACACAAGAATGAAGAACAATAAACACCTGTTACACTTAGGGTACTTGTCAGCCTCTCAAGGTTCCACAGACAGACAGTATACAAATGCATACAGTCAGACAGGAAAATGTGAAGGAGACTCATTAAGTAAATATGAAATCTCAATATATACCTGGAAGAAAGCAAATATATAAATGGGTGCCCTCTAATGACATAGAGATAAGGAAAACTGTGTCCCAGGATATACTGTGAGGGGTTGTATCTGAGATGAGACTACATATCCTTTAGAACCCTGGAGAAGATCCACCTCACAGTCAGCTAATATGATAGAGGGATGTCGAGGGTAGGATTGACTGAACATATAAGGAACTGTTGGTTCAGTGTCATTTCATTTTTAAGCAGCAGGCAAAACAGTATTTATCCCCAGGCAAAAAAAAAAGCAAATATCTTTTCTATAAATTAATTTTTTAAACATGGGGGAAGCTCTGGCTTTTAGAATTGGCATGTTACTCCAGATTTATATGTAAGGCCCACAACCTGAAAGTTAGCATCCCACCCTCTCATTCAATATAGAACCTAACAGTGGACTGAATTCACTCAGAAACTTAAGATTCTTCATCAATCATTCTTCTTCCTCAGGTCCCATCAGGAAAAGAACAGAGGAATTCCAGAATCACCTAGAAAAAATCAGTCTGGTTCTTCAACTTCCAGTATAAATGGACAACTAGGATCCTCAAACGTGGGAATGGTTTGAAATAGGAAGTCAAAAAAAAAAAAAGACGATTGATCTCAAGAGAATCAGAATAATTCAGGGGGAAAAGGAAACATTTAAAAATTCCTGAAAAAATTTCTTAGAGAGATATAAGAAAAAATTTCCATTTGTAAGGCAGGATTAGGAAGTTATAAAAAAAAGAACAAAAAGAAAACAAGGAAATTTCAGGAAATTAAAATATATAACTGCTAAACAATTCAGCAGAAAGTATATGATGTAAAATGCAGAAAATGTCTCAAAATATATTATAAAAGAGATGAGAAATATGAGAGAAAATATACATTGTAGAAGATCATCCCAAAAGTGTCAATACCTGACTAAAAATAAATTCATGAAAAAGGAATTAGAGAAAAAGATGTTATAAAAGTTCATGTAAAAACATGAAACAATTTCAGAAGGGTAGTCACTGAGTACCATGTGCTAAATTAATAAAATATCTAGACCTAGATATATCTTTGTGAAATTTCAGAATATGAAGGAAAAATAAAAGATCCTAAGAGTTTCCAGAGAAAGAAAAAATAGCACATACAAAGGAACAAAAGTAAAACTAGATAGAGTAACCAAGTCAAAATCTGCATAGTACAACTCAAATGTAGGGGGAATAATAAAGAGGAACTTGGGATTCCCTCTAATGTACACTGGATGGAAGGCTTGGAAATATGAAAACTTACATTTGCACTTAAAAGTCAAACTGCATTGAGTCACTTTGTAGACAATATTCCATCATTTTAGTTACAAATAACCTATCAGGCTCTTTCGCAGTTTTCAAGCATTCTTCCCACTCACCCATCTTCTTTCCAATATACCATCAGGTACTGGAGTCAACTGTGGCTCTCACATCAATAATCCTTTCCTATTGTGGAGCAGCCCTGAACGGATTAATACAAGACAACATGAGAAACTGTATCATTCCCTGTCAGCTTACAGTAACCCGTTGGTTCAAGGACAGCATCAAATATGAACATATAAAAATTTAGACACATAAAATTCAGGCAGAAATTCTCCAGAGGTTCCTTAAGAAAAGTATCCTTGTTATTAGGAAAGAAACAAGAAAAAGGTGGCTGCTCTCTTTCTCTGACCATTAGCCCACATGGACAGAAGGCCCAGAGAGTCTGTAGCCATCTAGGCACTAGCCTGGCAAACAAGTCAATGCACAGAGAATAGAATGAGAATCATCATTGTAAAAGAGACCAGAAACCACACTGAAGCCCACCCTAGCTAGAGACTTCAAGTCATACCAATAAGTTCCTTCATTACTTTAAGCCAATTCGAGCTGACTATTCTCTTACTGGCAGCTGAGCTGCGGCAGGATTCTTAGGTGGAAGGAAGTGGGTAGCCTCTGCTCCATATTCTATATTCTGGATGCTCTGACCTCTACTGAGATGTTCCTTGCCATAGGCCATGAGCCCTTCTGTTGATATGTGTGGAGACAAAGCTTGATTGGTCAGTCATTACAAGTCCATACTGGTGCCCTTATTTCAAGTCCATGATCTCTATGGTCCACCAACATGTGATCAGGGCTATTTCTCTCCTCCTCCCCCCTTCTCTCTCTTATTTTGTTTTTACCCTTTACCCAGGCTTCTAAAATTCAAATGAATTTACACTTCCAATCAAAGAGGATATTATCTTAAAACACATTATTTTTCACTATAGTTTATCCTTAAACTCTAAGCTCTAAAATAAAAAAAAACCTTACTCTGGTTATATAAATAAAAACTTAGAATTTAGAAAGCCTTTTTTTTTTGCAACAAGTAAAGGCTTTCAAAATAAGTGTTTTATCATACATTGAGAAAGTATAATTTGAGACCACAAACTGAGCAGAGATCACTATTTTCTTCTTTCTTTTTTTTTTAAAGATTTTATTTATTTATTTGACACACAGAGAGAGATCACAAGTAGGCAGAGAGGAAGGTAGAGAGAGAGAGAGGAGGAAGCAGGCTCCCTGCTGAGCAGAGAGCCCGATGTGGGCCTTGATCCCAGGACCCTGGGATCATGACCTGAGCCGAAGGCAGAGGCTTTAACCCACTGAGCCACCCAGGCGCCCGAGATCACTATTTTCTTGACTCAACTGCCCTCCCATTGAATTGGATGTCATTGATTATTGAGCCAGGGACTACCTCTGTAACAGGTATTACCCAGAGTAGACAGGCATCAGTTTAATAACTTAAAAATATTGTTCTCCTACATCAGCATCAGTTTTCTCACCAGAAAACTGCTAAAAGATAATCAAGCAACAATTTCATTGTTTAAAGGAAAATGACTTGAACCTAGAATTCTATATCCAACAAACTGATAATCAATTGGAAGACAGAATAAAGAAATGTGCATAAATCAAGGGCTAAGAAAGTTTATCTCCCATCTTTTCTTGAATGATACTTAAAAATATATTTATCAGGGCACCTGGGTGGCTCAGTTGACTAAGCCTCTGAATTTTGATCTCAGCATAGGTCTTGGTCTCAGGGTCTTGGTCTCAGGCTTGTAAGTTCAACCCCCATGTTGGGCTTAAAAAAATTGCTAAAAAATTTTGTTAAAAATTAGTAAGCAGTGCCTGGGTGGCACAGTCAGTTGAGTGACCCACTCTTGATTTCAGCTCAGGTCATGATCTCAGGATCAAGGGACTCTCTCCCTCTGCCCCTCCCTTCTGTCCCCTCTGTGACCCTCCCCTATGTGTGTGCTCTCACTCTCTCTCTAAAATAAAAAATAAATATTTTTAAAAAATTAAATATATATATATCAAATTTAATAAATAAAGGAAACAAGAATCCAATAAAATACAGCTTTAAAAGAGAAAAGCAATGTGAAAAATCTGAGGTGTTATAAAAATAAAATATAATTAAAGGAGGTAGGATATAGGAAGGGTGGAAAATATAAAGTCAAGTTTACTTCACCCTACAAAGAAGAGGACTGAGGTTCAGATCAGAGTCAATGAAATGAGACATATTATATTATTTGAAGTTGCAATGATAAATAATAAAAAATCATAACATTAAATTCTCAAATTAGTATGAGTTACAAAGACAAGAAGCAGACATTTATTTAATTCAATTTTTAAATTATGTTCTGCACTGCACAACCTAGAAGCAATGTCCGTTGTCTATATTATATCATCCTTCAGGATGGAGTCCTGCCCTTTTTCTCTCCTTAGCACCAACAACACAAAGCTAAAACAAGAGGCAATGAATAAAATTTTACATCATAAGGTGAGAATATTAATTTAATATTATATAACCTCAACTGCTAAGAAATCAGGCACCTCTCTCTTCACCTTGGACCACCTTCTTATCTGCCTTGCCATATCTACAACTAACCTTATTCTTTCTGTTGCAAATCAACTTAGATTCTCTTTCTCCAGTTAGGTTTATAAAGATCCACATATTTCTGACAAAACAGTTCCACATATGTCCATTTTTATACTAAGACAGTCTTCCCTAAGAGAAATTTTCCCATCATTCTTTTTCTCCTTTCTTCTCCTCTTTATCTCCACGTAATCTATATGTAGTCATATGTTAAACACAGGAGTGTTATTATATTTTATGAAGTGGCAAAAAAAATATTTGAAGATTTAAAAATTCCTCACCAAGGAAACTAGTCAAAGATTACCTTTAAGATGTCTTTCATCTTTAAATGGCTGTTGTTTATGAAATAAAAACTACCCTAGGTTAATAAGTAAATCACTTCATATATTTGTCATTAAAAAAATAGTAACTTGTAGATTTTTAATTTCCTTATAAGTACATTCACCAAGTAACATGTGATGAAGGAATACAAAGAACCCCCAAAAGACTGAGAAACAGATTCCAGTGCCATCTGGGAAGTCAAGGAGATGCTTAACACATCTCCTCTGGTAGAAGAACAGCATAGACTACACACAAAGGGTGAATAAATGAACAAAGGAAAAGATTTGAACTTGCTTCAAGTACCTTATCTATAACTTTCTCTTCAACCACTACAAGTCTGAGTGCCTCCTAAATTATCTACTCCTTTCCAAGTATGATTATATTTCTCTACAAAGACTAAAAATCTTGGGGTTCAAATTTCAGAGTTGTTTCCATCACAATAAAATGCAATATTTCCTTATATCAGAAGTTAGTATCTAAATAAATCCTAATGGGCGACAATAAACTTTTTTTAAAAATACCTTTATGAGCAGTCCATTAAGCATAAATTATTGTAAAAAATAGGGATATTAGAGAGCATGGAAGAAAGTGTATACTTGCAAACGACTGTTGGTGTGAATAATGTGTATGATTAAAACCAGTGTACTCTATACCTAAAAATCTTTTTTTCCCATCCATTTTCAGATTTGCCTTTGCTAAAAGTACAAAACAAACTTATTAAGACTGTATCTATGTTACAAAGCTTGACAGTTTTTAGGGCATAGATTATACAGTGAAGGTGGGAAGGTACTGATAAGATTCAGCATCATTAAGGAAAATGGTTTCATTTCAAAGGAAACTAGAGGGGAGAGATCAATCACTACAGAATTAAAGGGTTCAGTCTTATATAAGCTCTGTAAGTCATAGTATGTGTCTCAATTCCTTTTTTGTGTATAACAATTTGAGTTTGCACAGCACTTCCACTAAACTTGTTTTAGTGAATAAATGCAACTTAATGGGTTTTGGGTTTTTTGCCTCATTGTATGATAGCCATGAGTTTGTTTTACCTGAACCTGACCTCAGCCAATGGATAACAATCATCTTTTGTGAATTAAATTATAATAAAATACACCAGGAAGATAGGCTACTGAATTAATCATATATAAAATAAAATTTTATTATACTGCTCATATTGACTTCTAATGCACTATTTCCAAAACTTCCATACATCACTTATCTTTATTGTTTTGTCATACCATAACACAATACCATCAATAACTGTACCATCAATAACTTAGCGTGTCTCTTTCTAATGGTCTAATTTATTTTTTTAAGACTTATTTATTTTAGAAAGAGAGAGAGAGAGCCCTTGAGAGCAGGAGCAGAGGCAGAGGGGGAGGAGGAGAAGCAGATTCCCTGCCGAGAATGGAGCCCAACTCCAGGCTAGAGCCCATGACCGTGAGATCATGACCTGAGCCAAAATCAGGAGTCAGACACTTAACCAACTGAGCCACTCAGGTGCCCCTAATGGTCTAGTTCTTAAAGATATCCTTCTATCTCTCCTGAAATCAAGATTTGAATGTATTTTTCTAATTCACATAAGAATAATAATAAATTAATTAAAAAGATTGTTCATGTGCTTACTCCTAATATTATTTTCATATACTATCAATAATATATGTATCTCCCCTTGGGAAATGCTATTTTAATGATATCTGTTGTATGCTATACATTATTTAATATTGTATCTTCCCTTAACAAATGGGTGTATATTTATCACTTCATATCAAAGAGAAGTCAGGAATGAATACAAAAATATAGGAGAAGGGTGTGGTCAACAACATCTTTTGTCTTTAGATATAGTTACATAGAAATAAACATCTGTCAAAGGTATATGTGATATCCAAGATGTCCACAAAAATAAGAAAAAATGAACTAAGAATTCTTTCTTTCATTCGTTCGTTCTTTCTTTCTTTCTGGATTAGGCTTTTGTTGAATATTTGATTCTGTACAACTTTCAGATTTATAAAGAATCTTTCCTTTCCAGGTCAGGTTTTAAGTAGGTCTATTCACATTTTTTTCAATAAAGATAAAATTTCAAAGTTCAGTTTATTCTTAAAGAAAAATGGCATTATTCTTTTAAGCCCCATTAGTTTATTAGACTGATTCCTCTTAACTTGATAAATCAAATGATAAAAGATCGCAATAAAAACATTTATGACATAAGGAATTTTCTAGGCTGTATCTATTGGCTAACATATTTTGCTAACAAAATTGAGTAAATTACATAAGTTCATTCTGTTACAAATCTATAAAGATACCAAGAAGAAAAACTATGTGCATAGCTTACAGATGGTCCTAATGTTTGCAGTAGCCAGATGATTTAGTAGTTTAAGCAAAGGGTACTTATGAATGTTTCAAAAGATAACTAACTAACTAACTAACTAACAAAATAAATAAGGCTGAACTCATCCAATATATTTCAAGGTTGTTTTTTTTTTCCCTCTAGGGTAACAGTTGTCAGAAAATAAACTTAAAAGAGTAGTGCCATCATAGTATACAGACAAAATGCAATGAGGTTAATATATTATATATTATAAAATTTCATATACTGTATTATTTCACAATTGAACTTTCTTCCCCCAATGAAAGCATTCAATGAAAGCTTTCAAAGTATTGTTTAATCTGGTTTTAAGATTATTTAAATTAAAATGTATGTTTAATCTCATTATGCCATGATAGAGAAATATTCCTAATTTCCTAATTATTTCAAGAAGAATAGGAAATACAGAAAAATAATAAAGGTAAAATACCTAAAAGAAATAAAGGAGAAATGAAAGACAAAAGATGTCTAGAAGTAATTTTAGAAATAATAAAATGTTATCCCAGAAAAATAGCCCAATTTCAAATATTATATACAGTCTAAAATTAAAAACCATCTTAGCTAGAAATACAACTAATAGCATTAAGTATCACTCCTGTTCTCAACAGTAATACATTATTAGAGTTTGTAGGCCACTGGATTTAAAATTTTTTTTAACATATAAGGTATTATTTGCCCCAGGGGCACAGGTCTGTGACTCATCAGCCTTACACATTTCACAGCACCCACCATAGCACAAACCCTCCCCAATGTCCATAACCCAGCCACCCTATCCCTACCCCCCCATCCCTCAGTAATCCCCAGTTTGTTTCATGATATTAAGAGTCTCCTACGGTTTGTCTCCTTCCTTATCCCATATCCCATCTTGTTTCATTTTTTCCCTCCATACACTTGACACCCCAGCCCTGCCCCTCAAATTCCTCATTTTAATTTAAAAAATATATATTGCTACCTCAGTTAACCAGTCGCATATGTAAGGAGCTTAGAAGCTACAATTCCAAGCTAATAAGTAAAAAGTTGAACAAGGAGCGGGAGAAAGAACAGCAAATAAAGCGTAAACCCAGCAGAAGAGAAATAATAAAGATCAGAGCAGAAATCAATGAAATAGAAACTAAAAGAACAGTAGAACAGATCAACAAAACCAGGAGCTGGTTCTTTGAAAGAATTAATAAGATTGATAAACCCCTGACCAGACTTATGACAAAGAAAAGAGAAAGGACCCAAATTAATAAAATCATGAATGAAAGAGGAGAGATCACAACCAACACCAAAAAAATACAGACAATTATAAGAACATATTATGAGCAACTATACACCAACAAATTTGAAAATCTGGAAGAAAATAATGCATTCCTAGAGACATATAAACTACCAGAATGGAACCAAGAAGAAATAGAAAACCTGAACAGATCCATAACCAGTAAGGAAATTGAAGCAGTCATCAAAAATCTCCCAATAAACAAGAGCCGAGGACCAGATGGTTTCCCAGCAGAATTCTACCAAATATTTAAAGAAGAATTAATACCTATTTTCCTAAAACTGTTTCAAAAATAGAACTGGAAGGAAAACTTCCAAACTAATTTTATGAGACCAGCATTACCTTGATCCCAAAACCAGAAAAAGACCCCATCAAAAAGGAGAATTACAGATCAAAATGTTTGATGAACACAGATGCACAAATTCTCACCAAAATACTACCCAGTAGGATCCATCAGTACATTAAAAGGATGACTAACCACCACCAAGTGGGATTTATTCCTGGGCTGCAAGGTTGGTTAAACATCCACAGATCAATCAATGTGATAAAATACATGAATAAAAGAAAGAACAAGAACCATATGATATTCAATAGATACTGAAAAAACATTTGACAAAGTACAACGTTCTTTCTTGATCAAAACTCTTCACAGTGTAGGGATAGAGGGTATATACCTCAATATCATCAAAGCCACCTATGAAAAACCCACAACGAATATCATTCTCAATGGGGAACAACTGAGAGCTTTTTCCCTAAGGTCAGGAACAAGGCATGGCTGTTCACTAAGACCACTGCTATTCAACATAGTACTAGAAGTCCTAGGCTCAGCAAACAGACAACATAAAAAAATAAAAGGCATCCGAATTGGCAAAGAAGAAGTCAAACTCTCACTCTTTGCAGATAATAGGATACTTTATGTGGAAAACCCAGAAGACTCCACTCCAAAACTGCTAGAACTCAGACAGGAATTCAGTAAAGTGTCAGGATATAAAATCAATGCACAGAAATCAGTTGCATTTCTATACACCAACAGCTAGACAGAAGAAAGAGAAATTAAGGAGTCAATCAAATTTACAATTGCACCCAATACCATAAGATACCTAGGAATAAATCTCACCAAAGAGGCAAAGAATCTGTACTCAGAAAACTCTAGAGTGCTCATGAAAGAAATTGAGGAAGACACAAAGAAATGGAAAAACGTTCCAATTTCATGGATTGGAAGAACAAATATTGTGAAAATGTCTATGCTACCTAGAGCAACCTACACACTTAATGCAATCCCTATCAAAATATCATCAACTTTTTTCAAAGAAATGGAACAAATAATCCTAAAATTTATATGGAACCAGAAAAGACTCCGAGTAGCCAGAGGAATGTTGAAAAAGAAAACCAAAGCTGATGGCATCATAATTCCAGACTTCAAGCTCTATTATAAAACTGTAATCATCAAGACAGTATGGTAACAGCACAAAAACAGACACATAGATCATTGTAACAGAATAGAGAGCCTAGAAGTGGACCTTCAACTCTATGGTCAACTAACATTTGACAAAGCAGGAAAGAATGTCCAATGGAAAAAAGCAGTCTCTTCAACAAATGGTGTTGGGAAAAGTGGACAGCTGCATGCAGAAGGATACAACTGGCCCATTTCCTTACACCACACACAAAAACAGACTCAAAATGGATGAAAGACCTAAATGTGAGACATGAATCCATCGAAATCCTTGAAGAGAACAAAGGCAGAAACCTCTTCAACCTCAGCCATAGCAACTTCTTCCTAGACACATCGCCAAAGGCAAGGGAAGCAAGGGCAAAATGAACTATTGGAACTTCATGAAGATAAAACCTTCTGCACAGCAAAGGAAACAGTCAACAAAATCAAAAGACAACTGACAGAATGGGAGAAGATATTTGCAAATGACATATCAGATAAAGGGCTAGTATCCAAAATCTATAAAGAACTTGTCGGGGCATCTGGGCGGCTCAGTTGGTTAAGCAGCTGCCTTCAGCTCAGGTCATGATTCCAGGGTCCTGGGATCAAGCCCCACATTGGGCTTCCTGCTCAGCAGAGAGCCTGTTTCTCTCTGTCCCTCTGCCTGCTGCTCTGCTTACTTGTGCTCTCTATCTCTCTGTCAAATACATAAATAAAATCTTTAAAAAATAATAAGAAAATAAAGAACTTATCAAACTCAACACCCAAAGAACAAATAATCCAATCAAGAAATGGGCATAAGACATGAACAGATATTTCTGCAAAGAATGCACTCAAATGGCCAACAGACACATGAAAAAGTGCTCAACATCACTCGCCATCAGGGAAATACATATCAAAACCACGGTGAGATACCACCTCACACCAGTTAGAATGGCTAAAATTAACCAGTCAGGAAATGACAGGTGTTGGCAAGGATGCCGAGAAAGGCGAACCCTCCTACATTGTTGGTGGGAATGCAAGTTGGTGCAGCCACTCTGGAAAACAGTACAGAAGTTCCTCAAAAAGTTGAAAATAGATCTACCCTATGATCCAGAAATCTCACTACTGGGTATTTACCCTAAAGCTACAAATGTAGTGATCCGAAGGGGCACGTGCACCTGAATGTTTACACCAGCAATGTCCACAATAGTCAAACTATGGAAAGAGCCTACATATCCATCAAAAGATGAATGGATAAAGAAGATGTGGTATATATATACAATGGAATACTATGTAGCCATCAAAAAATGAAATCTTGCCATTTCCAACTACATGGATGGAACTAGAGGGTATTATGTTAAGTGAAATAAGTCAATGAAAGAAAGACAATTATCATATGATCTCTCTGATATGAGGAATTTGAGAGGCAGGGCAGGCAGTTGTACGGGGATGGGGGGGTGAAACAAGATGGGACCGGGGAAGGAGACAAACCATAAGAGATTCTCTATCTCGGGAAATAAACTGAGGGTTGCTGGGGCGGTGGGAGGTGGGGAGGTGGGCAGGGATATGGTGGCTAGGTTATGGACATTGGGAAGGGTATGTGCTATCATGAGTGTTGTGAATTGTGTGAGACTGGTGATTCACAGACCTGTACCCCTAAAACAAAAATTATATTACATGGTATTAAAAAAAAAAAAGTTGAACAAACTGAAAAAAAAAAAAACTCTTCTAAGATCCATCAGAGTGAGATCACAAGGCAAAAAGGTTCCCCTTCAAATGGAGAGACAAACAGGTAGATTCAGAGAGTTGGAGCTTACAAAAGCAGAAACCTACTAGCAGAAACCTCCATGGGAAACAATCCAGGCAGGAAAACTAAAACTGTAATTGAGAAATTGCTAGAGGCTCAGTGTAGACAAGTTTGCAAGTTAAAACTTCAAGGAGATGCTGTCATAAGGGAACTCCCACACTTTGTAAGTTTTACCTCCAGGAGTTCTACCAGCACCTCACAGTGAATAATAGAGAAAAATCCCCTTATTCTTCTAGCAGAGGGAGGGAAAAATTAACCATTTTAAAATACACTGGAGCTTTCTATTGTATTCTAATTATTTTACTGGAATTTAAATCTAAAACGGGGAAAGGGAAATACCCAACTCCAGCCTACTCTACTCTAACCATTCTCTCCAAACAAAGCAGACCAAAACAAAACAAAACAAAACAAAACAAAATCAATTGAGAGACACTGGTAAATTTCACAGTCCAGGACACTGACTCACCAAAAGACTCAGGCCTAATTATAAAACTACAGAGGCTTCCCCTTCCCCTGGCCCTTATAACCATATTAATAGATGTCTTCTTTAGGGAAACGACTGTTCGTATCTTCTTCTTTTTTTAAGATTTTTTTAATTTATTTATTTGACAGAGAGAGAGAGATCACAAATAGGCAGAGACACAGGCAGAGAGAGAGGAGGAAGCAGGCTCCCCGCTGAGCAGGCAGTCTGATGCAGGGCTCCATCCCAGGACCCTGAGATCATAACCTGAGCCAAAGGCAGAGGCTTTAACCCACTGACCTACCCAGAGGCCCAGACTGCTCATATCTTCTGCCCATTTTGTAACTGAACTATTTGTTTTTTGGGTGTTGAATTGTATAAGTTATTTATATATTTTGGATACTAACTCTTTATTGGATGTGTCATTTATAAACATCTCCCATCCCATAGGTTCCCTTTTAGTTTTGTTGATTGTTTCCTTTGCTGTGCAGAAGGTTTTATTTTGATATACTACCAATAGTTTATTTTGCTTTTGTTTCCCATGCCTCAGGAAACCTATCTGGAAAAAGGTTGCTATGGTCGATGTCAAATAGGTTGCTACCTGAGCTCTCTTCTATGATTTTTATGGTTTTGGGTCTCACGTGTAGGTCTTTAATTCATTTTGAATTTATTCTTGTGTATGGTGTAAGAAACTGGTCCAGTTTCTTTCTTTTGAATGTTGCTGTCCACTTTCCCCAATACCATTTGCTAAACTGACTGACCTTTTCCCATTGGGTATTCTTTCCTGCCTTGACAAAAATTAATTGACCATATAATTATGGATTTATTCCAGTGTTTTATATTATGTTCTATTGATCTTTGTGTCTATTTTGTGCCATTACCATACTGTTTTGATTATTACAGCTTTGTAATGCAATTTGAAGTCCAAAATTGTGATACCTCCAGGTTTATTTTTCTTTATCAATATTGTTTTGTTGATTCAAGGCCTATTTTGGTTCCATACCAATTTTAAATTGTTTGTTCTAATTCTGTGAAAAATGCTGTTGGCATTTTGGTAGGGATAGCATTAAATATGTAGATTGCTTTGGGTGGCAAGGACATTTTAACAATATTTGCTCTTTTAATCCATGAGCATGGAATGTCTCTCCATTTCTTTGTGTCATCTTCAATTTCTTTTATAGTTTTCAGTGTATGGGCCTTTCACCTCTTTGGTTAGGTTTATTCCTATGCATCTTATTATTTTTGGTGCTGGAACAAATGGAGATCCACATGGAAAAAAGTGATTCTAAACACAGACCTTACACCCTTCACAAAAATGAACTCAAATAGTGTAAATATAAAATATAAAATCACAGAACTCCTGCAAGATAACATAGGAGAAAAGCTAAATAACCTAGTGTATAGCAATGATTTTTTTAGATACAATACAAATGTCATGATCAATGAAATAAATAATTGATAAGCTGGAGTTCATTAAAATAAATAAGTTATGCTCTATAAAATACATTGTCAAGAGAATGAGAAGACAAGACAGACTGGGAGAAAATATTTACAAAAGAAATATCTGATAAAGGACTGTTATCTAAAATATACAAAGAACTCTTAAAATTCAACAATAAGAAAATCAACAACTCAACTGAAAAAAATGGCCAAAGACTTGAACAGACAACTCACCAAAGAAGATATAAGATGGAAAATCAAAATTAAAATGAAAAGGTGTTTAAGCATGTGGAAAGATGTTTAACATCATTTGTAATTAGAAATCACAAATTAAAATAACAATGAGAAACCCCTATATACTTATTAGAAGGCCAAAATCCAAAACACTGACAACACCAAATGCTGAAGGGGATGTAGAACAAGAGGAACCCTCATTCATTGCTGATAGGAATGCAAAATGGTACATTCACTTTGGAAGATAATTGGGCAAACCTAAACATACCCTTACCATATGATCCAGCAATCATGTTCCTTGATAGTTACCCAAATAAATTGAAAATATGTCCACATTAAAACAGGTACACATGGATGTTTATAGAAGCCTTATTCTTAATTGCCAAAACTTGAAAGCAATCAGAATTTCCTTCAATAGACAAATGAATAACTCAAGTACAGTACAATTAAAAATGGGCAAAAAACATAAATAAATGTTTTTCCAAAGACATACAGGTGGCCAATAGACATGAAAAGATGTTCATCTTCACCCCCCAGTCAGGGAAAGACAAATCAAAACTCAATGAGATAGCACTTCACACCTGTCAGAATGGCTAAAATCAACAACACAAGAAACAACAGGTGTTGGTGAATATGTGGAGAAAGGGGAACTCTCTTGCACTGTTGGTGGGACTGCAAATTGGTACAGCCACTCTTGGAAACAGTACGGAGGTTTCTCAAAAAGTTAAAATAGAACTACCCTACAATCTAGCAATTGTACTACAAGGTATTTACCCAAAGAATACAAAAATACTAATTCGAAGGGATACATACCCCCCATGTTTATAGTGGAATTATTTACAATAGCCAAATTATGGAAACAGCCCAGGGTCCATTGACTAATGAATGGATAGAGAAGATGTGGTATATATACACAATGGAATATTATTCGGCCATAAAAAAGAATGAAATCTTGCCATTTGCAAGAACATGGATGGAACTAGAGAGTATGCCAAGCGAAATAAGTCAGTCAGGGAAAGACAAATACCATATAATTTCTCTCATATATGGAATTTAAGAAACAAAACAAATGAGCAAAGGGGGAAAAAGAGGGAGAGAGACAAACCAAGAAACAGACTCTGAACTATAGAGAACTGATGGTTACCAGAGAGGAGTGGGTTGGAGATGGGTTAAATAGGTAATAGGGATTAAGGAGTACACTTGTTATGATGAGTAGAGACGATGTATGGAAGTGATGAATCAGTATATTGTATACCTGAAAAAAATATTACATTGTATGTTAACTAACTGGGATTTAAAAACAAAAAAAAAATAAACTATAGTATATCCAGAGAGTGGAATAATACTCAGTACTAAAATGAAATGAGGTATCAAACCATGAAAAGAAGGAGAAGAAACTTAAATACATATGGTACGTTGCATATGTGAAAGAAGCCAAATTTGAGAAAGCTGCATGCTGTATAATTCCAACCATGTTACATTCTAGAAAGGTCACAACTATGGAAACAGTAAAAAGTTCAATGGTTGCAAGATATAGTAAGGATGGAGAGATAAATAGGCAGATCACAGAAATGTTTAGGGCAGTGAAACTATTCTACATGACGTTATCAGGGTGGTTATATGTCATTAAACATTATCCAAAATCCACACAATATACAAAACTAAGAGTGAACCCTTATGTAAACTATGGACATTGGATGATAACGATGTGTCCTTGTAGGTTCTTCAATCATAACAAATGCACCTCGGTGGTGTGGAACTCTACATTTTCTACCCAATTCTACTGTATCTTAATTGAATCTCAAATTGCCCCCCAAAATAATTTTTTTTAAAAATTTAAAGATTTTCAGTGTTATGCAAATTAAATAGGACTTGCCAAGGTACATCTAACTCCCTAATAGGAAGCTGGGCAGTGAGAATAAAATGAACCATTTATTAAGAAAAATTAAATAATTATTAGTGAAGCTCAGCATTTTCCAAGGTACTCATCAAAAGAAATTTTCCTTTAGGAAGTAATTTTGAAAAACTCTATCATATTATCTCTTAGAAAACAACAGTGTATGTTTGCTAATATGTCCTGAAATAAAGAAACCCATTTAACTTTGCTTAATGCAGTGTTTATGTATTCAGCAAACCCATATATGACATTTTCTTCATAGGAGGTACTCTTCTAGGCATTTTTTTCAAATATTAACTCTTGATTAAATTTCTCATAAGAATTAACTCAATTGAAATTCCCACAAGAACTATTTGGGGGGGGTGCTATTATTATAATTACCATTTTACAAATGAGAAAACTGAGTCACAAAGAAATTAAGTAAATTATGCAAGTCAGCAGCTAATAATCTGTGGCTAGGATTCATCAAACATGTAAGCATGGAGCCAATTTCTAATATAAAACTATGAAAATAAAATGTAATTAGTACTCTAATACACTTTGGAAATTAGTGGTAGATCACATATTAGTTTTCAAAATGTTTCCTTTGGATTTTCTCTTCTGGAAGTAAAATCACCCTAGAGACAGGTAGCACAAAAATACTTTATAAATACTAAATGAGTTTTCTAAGATTTCAGAGGTAAGTGATGAAGTTAAAATCTCGGGTTTGGTTTACTGAACTCTAAAGTCCATTCTCTTTGCAATATGCTCTGCTAAAAAAAAGTGAGATTTTTCGACTCTACAAATGAAGATGGCCAAGGACGAGATGAGGCGATGATGTGCTTTAAGACTAGAAAGGATCTGAAGGCCAAATGTAAAATTTTAAGGAGGCTTACTTCCAGGCTAAGGTACTTGGACTTGATTGAATAAAAGAAAATGGTGATTTAGTGAGGTTTTTTTATTGATCAGGAAACAATGAAAGGCGTTCTTTGTAAACTTGAATCCACACAATACGAACAATGCTTGGAACACGGAATGGAATCTGGGAGAACCACAAAATTATTAAGTTAGCAGTGTGGTCTAAAATAAAAGTTGTTTGATTAACTCATTTTATGCCCCTCAATTACACACAAGAAGGTTTATATGAGTAACATTTGAGTTAAACATATTTACATTAAAATGGAGTAATTTTATCTCTGCTTACTGTTTTTATACATCTCTATTATCCTATATCCTCTACAGTCAGAGTGAAGCTCCCTCTTAGCTTCTCTTCAGGGAGAGAAGACTAATTGTTCTTTTATACCGGAGAGATTATTGCTACCCTATTGCACAAAATGGGGAAGTATGTGCTATAAATCTACAAGGAATCTTTTGCTAACTTCTGTATGTCCTTTATCTGCATTTTACAGCAAGTCCTTCTTTCTCTTTCAAGTCATCCGGGCTCTTTTCAGCTTAAAATCAACAAATTCAAAAGAACCTATGTTAAGGCAATTATATAGTGCTGTTTTCACATGATTAGGTCAACTTGATATATTCACAAAACTGAAACAGAACTCCAAATCATGCTACTCACAAGGACATGTGTACAGCCTTAAAGGACTTTTCAAAATTGTGACAAGAACATGAAGCAAGAATCCCTCCAAAAAAAAAAAAAAAGAAGAAGAAGAAGAAAAGAAAATAAAGGCAATTCTGAAGAATGGAAAGTCAATTCTGACCATGAAATATATATGCATATACTTCTTAATGTGATTTTTTAATATTGGATAACCAACCCAAAACAGCTACATATGTTCCCATCTTTGGGTATGAGTTCATTCAGTCTCAGAGAAAATGATCTCACGGGCCCACATACTTACCCATAGACTTGCAGAACCCATAGGACTGTTTTCAGGCAGGCCATCGTGCAAACAGGGTCAAGGCATTACAAGGATCCCCAGCTTGGCCTGGTGGTAGGGTACACATTTTGAGCCCATTCCTGCTGGCTCTGTCAGTATATTAAGCTGAAGTCTGCATGAAGTTTCTATTCTTGTTTCCATTCTGTTGCTTTCAATGTTTTTGGAATCAGTTGAAGTTGAAACATCTTGGAAGTAAAGTTTGGTTTTCTGAACCCCCTGGTTTCAATTATTTTTAAATCTGACGCACAAACACTGCTTTTAAAGATATGTGACTAAAGTGCCAAATAAGGATCTTTTGATTTTTTGAAATACATGTGGTTGAAATTTGAGACCTGGCTGCTGCCAAGCTGCAGTTCAGGGAATAGAATACTGGCACAAGAAAACGAGCTGTTGTTCAGAGGATAATGTTAGAAGGAACTGTCCTACAGAAGGAAAATGTAAATTTTCATGATTTAGCTTATGCTTGTGGGACAATTCCATAATCCTTTGTTAAACATGTAAAAGTTGAAGTGCTGACTCTCCCGTTGTTCATTCAGGTTCTCAGCTGTAAGTTTCCCCTATTTATAGTTCCTACATAGAGTGATTCCTTATAATAATAATTTTTAAAAATACATTTACAAGATACCAAGACACATTCATAGTAATTCAAACAGTCCCGTATTTTTAAGTGTAACCTACAGGTAATAGACATTGATTTCTCTAAGAGAAAAGTACAGCAATTTAATAGACCCTTCTGGTACAAATGGAACTGAACTGTGGTAAGATCATTTAGGCTAAAATGTTATTCAGGGGGAAAGTATCAAAGTATAATTTACCTGTTTGTGGCAGGTACTATAAGCAAGCACCTCTAATAACTTATACTAGAGCATTCATGGTAGAAGTCACTGTAGTTCATCATCTAGTATTTTAGCTAACACTACAGATAAAAAGAAAAATCAATGGGACTATCATTTTTGACGAGGTAATGGTAGATGCCACATCTGGCAAAATATACCAGAAACTCTTATATCAACTGGAAAGATATAAAAGTTGAAACTAGATTATGTTGCCAAAGAGGACCATGAAGAAATAGTGAAATCATATAAGAAAACTAACATGCAATAAAATCAAATAGGGGCAAATTTTAAGAACCATAACAGGAATGGAAAAACTACTATTTAAATATTTCCAGAGTATATTACCAAATTCTTAGAATTGGTTACCTCAGACAAGTTGGATTAGAAGAGCAAAGCTATACTTTTATTATTTTTCATAATTCCATACTGTCTGAATTACTTGTATAATAAGTTAGTTTACAGTAACAAAAGAATATATGGAGAAAGATAACAGGTCTCTTTGGTAACTTATGTTAACTGTGCAGTGAAAGAACATCAAATCTGCAGATAAAATACAAAAACAAGTCAGCTAAGCATAAGCATATAAAGTATAAGCACTATAGAGCTGAATATCCAGATAAATTAATTGTTACTATTTATTCAGATGCTCTAATAGTAAAAGGCACAACCCCAAAATCATTATCTACATGATGAAAGGACAAGATAGACACATGTCATATGACTTAAATTCATGTGTATTAATGTAGCAATCATATGGGAAATCACTGAAGGAAATAGCTAAGGGTGGTGAGAGAATTATATGAATACTATATGTTTATGAGAGCCTAGAATAGAAAGTGTTTTTTCTAAATGTTCCTAAAAGTGTTCCAGAAAAAAAATAATATTTCAGAAATGTTTATCTGGAAACTAGATGAAGTTTAGTAAACTTAAGAGAATGACAGCTTCCAATTAGGTGTTTGAAAAGAGACGTGAAAGTAGACACTGATAAATGGTACAAAGAAATTCATATGAGGACTGAAAAAACGACACTGTGATTAAAGTCTAGGGTATTCACAGTGTAGGAAAGCCCACTCTCCTCCAGATGCCTCGTTTGGCATTTTTATGAATACCTATAGATGCATGAATCATGTTGAAAGTGATTGTGTACCTCTTCTTTTGACCTATTTTTAACTTTCTCCCTAAATATACAACTGGGCCAGGGATAATATGGGTTTAAGAAGGTGAAAGTGAGAACAGACCATAATAAATGCCTTGCTTGACCTTCTGAAGTTTAAGGATTTGATGCAGTAGTATAATTTGTGGTATCAATCTTGTTAAATCGCTATTCTGTAAGAGGAGCTATTATTATTCCATTATAGGAAACAGAATGCCTTTGTTTTGTAAGTTGGCTAGTTTTATCTAGTTATGCGTGCATATTGTGCTGTTTCCCACCAGATTGTGCTATATCTTAAGCAGATCCACATGCAGGTGACTTCTTCCCACTGAGGACCATAGTCTATGAGTAAAGATTTCTAAGCCCTCCCGCATAATGGTGTTCATGGTTCAGGCTTCTATTACCTCATTTTTATGAACTATATTTAAGGTCAGAGTTTTTGCTCCTATTTACTACACAGATATATGCAAATCCTGGAATTTAAGCAGATTGGCTCTGCTTCGTGCAGATATCACAAATTTATGTGCTATAACTCCACTGGACACCTACAACAGTATTTGGTCTCCCTTTAGGCTGAAATAAAGGGATTAATAAATAATTCTGTATTTTACAGGCAAAAACATACATATATTTATTTTTTTCTATCAGTAGAGAATAAAATATATGAAAATTGTCTCTTCTATTCTGCAAATACAGAAATGATAGATAATGGCTTCTTTTTGTTTAAAATATCTCCATATTTTCACCCAGGGGCGCCTGGGGGGTGCAGTCATTAAGTGTCTGCCTTCGGCTCAGGTCATGATCCCAGGGTCCTAGGATTGAGCCCCACATTGGGCTCCTTGCTCTGTGGGAAGTCTGCTTGTGTGTCTCTCTCTCACTGTGTTTCTCTCTGTCAAATAAATAAATAAAATATTTAAAAATAAAATATAAAATAAAATAAAATATGGAGACAAATTTATAAATTGAACAGGTATATATCCATGAAGAAGAAAAAGATAACTTAGAAGAAAAAGCAACTGAACTGAATGTAGTCCATGAACATAAAGCCAGATACAGGCTAAGAGGTCATGGGCTAGACTTGCATAAACCTGGAACACAAATCTGTGCCTTCTTCCTATGAAAGGGGTTAGAAATAAACTACCAGACTACAGCCCAGCACATCATCCAAAGTTAGGGGTGTGTGCAATGGATATGTGCCACTACATGTGCCAAGAATTTTAAGCCAAATAGCTACCATGTTCAAACCCTGCACCTTAAAAGCCCAGGACAGAAACAAACATAAAGCAATTATATAGTCCATCAAAAACCCACGTAAGTTTACAAACAAGATTCACAAAGAAGAAAAGTACATGAATTGCTGATGCAACAAATATTTATTGAGTAGCTACTATATGCCAGACACTCTGCCAGTGCTGGGGAACCAACAGCGAGAAACAAATAGTTACAAATCATGCCCTCATAGAGCATACATTATTCACAGTTGGAGTAAAAGCAAACACACCAACAAATATGTAAGAGGGTTTACTGCCTCCAACAGGAGAGAATTTGAACCCAGGAAATCAAGATAATAAAGTAATGTGAAAAAATGTTAAGAGAAGTCAAAGAGATAAAAAAAAAGAAGAAGATTTTAAGGAAGAATAAGATGTGATGATGAAACACCAGATAGGGAAAAAAACAAATTAGAAATTTTAGAACTAAAAAAAGAGTCATTAGGGAAATTTTAAAACCTATAGGCTAAATCTTAGCTTAAAGAAAATTAAAAACCAAATTAGTGAGTTGTAAAACAAGACTAATGGAATCTTTCAGAAACTAACAGAGTATAGACGAAGGAGGGTAATCAAGAGACATAAGAAACAGTTTGAAGAGCATATATACCTGCCTAATTCCAGAAAGGAAAAACAAAACAAAACAAAATAAAACATAAAAGACCACAAAGATGTAATATCTGAATATGAAAGAGCTGAGATTTTCCCAGAACTAATGATATCAATCTTCAGGTTAAAAAAAAAATCCACATGTGTAATCCAAATCTCTACACATCATAGTGAAATTTATTACTCTGCAACAAAGAAAAAATTTTAAATTTTCCAGAAAAAGACTAAATTTTCTACAAGAAAATTTTACCAATCAGATTGATGGCTGACTTCTTATTCACAGAAATATGGACAGAAGTCAGATAATTAATGTATTTAGATGGCTCTGGGAAAATTACCTTGTATTTCACTATATGCCCAGCCAGATTATCACTCATCTAGAGTTAAAGTGAATTAAAGACATTTTTAGAAATCAAGAACACAGAAATTTTAGTCAGTCTCTCACTGAAAAACAAATTATAAAAGGGATATTTCAGTAAGAAGAAATTGACTATGTAGTAAGCCATAAAAATAAAGCTTCCACAAATTACAAACAATTGATATTCCAAGACTCTCTCACACAGTCCCATGAAGTTAAAAGGTAGAAATCAATGGAGCTAAAACAAAAAAAGATAAAAATACCACATACTTGCACACCACAAAAATCACATTCAAGTAATGCAATAATGCTTGAGGTAAGAAAAGAAAAATCACACTACATTGGCCCGGACCTCCAAAATGATTACAGTCTGAGCACTGACAGCAGGGATGACTTTTTAAAATGCTTCTAAAGTTGAAAATTAATGGATGTATAATATTCCATTTTATATATATACCATATCTTGTTGCCATTTGCAATGACAAAGATGGAACTACAGGGTATTATGCTACGTGAAATAAGTCAATCAGAGAAAGACAATTATCATATGATTTCTCTGATATGAGGAATTTGAGAGGCAGGGGGATCTTGGGGGGAAAGGAGGGGGGGAAAATGAAACAAGATGGGACCAGGGAGGGAGACAAACCATAAGAGACTCTTAATCTCAGGAAACAAACTGAGGGTTGCTGGGGGGTGGTGGAGGGGAGGGATAGGGTGACTGGGTGATGGACACTGGGGAGGATATGCGCTATGGTGAGTGCTGTGAATTGTGTAAGGCTGATGATTCACAGACCTGTACCCCTGAAGCAAATAATACATTATATGTCAATAAAATAAAATAATAATAAAGTAGACTTACAGGGTCGCGGGGGTTGAGCTAAGATTGCCTTTTTCCTTTAGCAGAGTATCAACAGAGTCATTTGAGTCCCTAAAGGATTACACTGCCTGTTTCAAGGACTTGTCCATCAAATGTAGGTCGTAAAGCAATTTAGTAATTTTTCTTCTGCCATTGTTTCCCACATCAAAAGGACAAATATTATATAATTCCACTTAAATTAGATACCTGAAGTTAAAATCACAGAGACAAAAAATATATAATGGTGGCTGCAAGGGACTGGGATGAGAGGTAAATGGAGATTTGTTATTTAATGGGTATAGAGTTTTAGTTTGAGGAGATAAAAATGTTCTGGAAATGGATAGTATGGTGGTTCCACAACAATGTGAATGTACTTACTACCAATAACTGTATACTTTAAAAGAGTTAAACACTATAAAAAATAAAGTTAAAAATTAAGTACAGTGGTTTGCATTGAATTTTAGTAGATACAAGCAGATGCAATGAAGTTCTCTGCTATTCTTAATACACACATACACAGATACACATAGGCATGTGTATGTGGGTAACATATCAAATATTATTGAATACCTTTGCTGCATCCATTGTGATGATCAACAATTCTACTAATAGAGTAAGAAAGTATCAGTGATGAGGTGGTAAATATTGACGTCAAATCTTCCTTGCAGAAACACTATTAATTTTGATGCAATTTTAAAATAACTTCATAAATACAACAAAATTAGATTATAAGACATTTCAATGTGACGTCCAACATTAATATTTGTAAAATGCCATTTGCTCTCTGTTTTTACTAGATTTTTGATTTATTGAAAAAATAAAACTCAGGATAAATTTTCAAACGGTATAGTTAATACAGTGAAAAGTACTTCTCTAGGCCCCATTTTCCTGCCAAGGAGGACACTCATAAGTTACTCTGCATCATTTCAGAATTGTCCATATAACCCACATATTTTTCATTTTAACATAAATTCACATTAATTTTAATACTATAATGGAAATTGGTGTTTCTAGTTGGGACTATATTTGAGATTTTTTAAGGTAAACACATGGATATACGCTTTATTATTTTTACTGGTTTTGTAATATTCCATGGTATATGTATAGCATAAGTAAATAAAAGACATTAAGGTAGTTTCCAGTTTTTGCTATCATAAACAGGGCTGCAGAAAATATCTTTGTAGAAATGTCCTTGCATACATGTGCAAGATATACATAATAAATTCCTAGAAGTGAAATTGCTAGGTCAAAGTAATATACATTTATATTTTTATAGATATGACAAGCTGTCATTAAAAGAGATTAAAATAATTTCGATTACACCACCTTTGAATGAGAACTATGACTTCTCCATTCAATATATTTACATATTACATACATAGCAGGTACTTTAGTTTTTAAGAAAATAAGTGTGAATCAAGTTCTTAATTTTTATTTCTTTAATTATGAGCAAGACTATGCAGTTCAATGTGAAAATAGTCCATTTACATTTCTTTTGGGTCAATTGGTTATCCAATATTAAAAATCACCACCAAAACTACATGCATATATATTTCATGGTCACAACTGATTTTCCATTCCTCAGATGTGCCCTTTTTGAGGGCGCAGAGGGATTCTTGCATCATGTTCTTGTCACAACCTTGAAAATGCTATTAAGTCTGCGCTATATCTTTCTGAGCAGCATGATGTGGAGTTCTGTTTCGGATTTGACTGTTTCTCAAGTTGACCTACTCATGTGAAAACAGCACCATATAATTGCCTTAAGAGTCATTCTTTTGGGGACAACTGGGTGGCTCAGTCAGTTGAGAGTATGACTCTTGATATTGGATCGGGTCATGATCTCAGGGTCCTGGGATTGAGCCCACATTCAGTGAGGAGTCTACTTGAGATTCTCTCTCTCTCTCTCTCTTTCCTTCTGCCCCCCTCTTTCTCTCAAATAAATAAATAAATCTTTAAAAAAGAAGTTATTCTTTTGTGCTTGTTGGCTTTAAAATATAAGTGGAAAAGAACTCAGATGCCTTTAAGAAAAAGGAGGCCTTATTATAAGATGCAGATACAGTACATATAGCAATTGGCAAAGGATTCCTTGCAGATTTATAGCACATACTTCCCCACCCCCATTTAGGGCAATAGTGGAGCAATAGTCCTTTCTTCCTGAAGCGAGACCAGGAAAGAACTTCACTGCCTATTCATGACTTTTATATAACTTTCCAATATGCTATAGGCCTTTTTCTTATTGATTTGTTATGCACATAACTAATCAATAAGAATATATATTACAAATACATATATATATTAAAATTAAAAGAAGAAGAAAGAAGAAACAATAAGAGAAGAGGAAGGAGAAAGAAAAGGAGGGAAAAAAAGGTGAGAAAGGAGTCACCGCACACAGGAACTGATTTCTTTCCACTGACTCTCCTAAATATTGGATCCCTGATTCTTGCTGGTCACTTTATACTACTCTTGGTCAACGGCCTTTAGAATGGACACAAAATTTTATCTGTACCATCTTAACAGAGAGTTATCTTTTATTACTTCCACATTACAAATTAACCAGTTGATTATCTGGGCCTGATTCTTTCAAAGTCATGAATTTCCTAAACAGAACAGCTGAATACTTACTGACATAAAATAAAACACAGACTCACTCTATTGTTATTAACTTGTTAAGCTTTGTCAGTTTTCAAGTTTTCCCAGAGTTAAATTTTCCACAGAGACTATAGTCTAATTCTCTTAGACATAATATGGTTGATTGGTGATACTTGTATTTCAAAGGGGCAAAATGTACTGAAGTTTACCAGCCTGAAAACCTTGTTGGTCTTACATTTCAGAGTATGTAAGAGTCAGTTCTTAGGCCTTCACTTTTCTAAATTACACAGCTAAATGACATCATGTTTTTTTTTTAATTTCTTAAAGTTTTGGAAACTTAAAGTGCACTGAATATATGGTCATATCCTTTTATTAGTTACAGATGCAATTACATAGTTTGAAGGTTCAAAATTGGTATTTACTACTTGTGTTTTATTTAGTACGATAAACATAAAATGTGTAAAAAGACTACACTAAAGAATGAGCATAATTAAAATATCATAACCAAGTAGTATATGCTGTAAAATTTACAGTCACTGAAGCATAATTTAAAAATAACTATTCATAAACATCATAGAAGAAAGCAAAGACTATTGAATTTGGGCACAGATCTTCAGAGAGACTGAGAATGTGACAGTCGATAATGGTTAAAGCAAACAGTAGTACAAAAGGGATTTTCCTTACAGGTTATATTTCTGGTGGGCTAAAATATGACAGATTTATTTTTTTAATGTACAGAAACATTTTCTGAGACCCTATAAATAATTAACTTTAAAGAAAAAGTCAAGGAAATTTAATTACATAATCAACAGATGTTTATTTAAATAAGGTTAGATCAAAAGGGGAGAAATTATTTCAAAGACATAACTTCTGAATATTTATGTAAAAACAGTTTTCTAATGATTAAGCTATCTTATAAGCTTATAAAAATAAAAGAGATAACAAAACTATACCAAGGTAATGCTTCTTGAAGAAATATAATTTCTCAAAGGTTTTGATTTAAATCTGTAGCTTGGACTGTTTCCTCAAAAAAGTAACAGAGGTTAAGACACATGAGACACATTTTCTGAACCACACTCAAGTTAATCACATTTACCACTGAGAAAGTCAACACATAGATACATAGCACCTGGGAAATAAAATGGCATAGTCCGTGTTTGCTTTTAATACAGAGAGCTAGGAACAACACTCACATACACAACAGAATTTAGTCCCACTGTGGATGTACATGCTCAGAAATGGCATGTGAGTCTTTTCCTCCTCTCTTACTCTCCCTAAAAATGGTTTAGCTAGGATCATGGGGGATTTGGCCCCACAAGCTGTAGTTTGCAAATCTCTGCTCTTATGTTCTAAACATAGTTGCTGCTACTATAGGGTTTTCATAAAATACATGTATAATCCAAATTAGCATGTGTTTACGTTTAATGGGAATAATATTCTATAGGCAGGTTAATTCGGAAAACTGAGTCACCCAGTCAGCCCTGACTCATACGAACAGCTGTACTTGCTGCCCTCATTCATTTCAAGAGCAAATTCAAAATGGTGTGAAATAATTTGAGCTTAGTTGGGGCACAGTTCACAATTCCAAAGCCTATGGCTCAATATACTGTTGCAGCTATAAATTCAAAATAAACAATGATAGCATAGTGATTATAAAGATGAGGAAACAGTACTTGAGTTACCTTAATATTGCAATTCTATGCACAAATTACCCCCTGAACCGTGAAGAATATATTCTCTTCGGGGCATTCTTCATTTGTGTCTTTACTATTTTTCAAAAAAAAGTACTTTTATGAAGATAAAAAATCTTAATCCACTACTTTTATTGTTTTTTTAAATTTACTGGCATAATTATATATATAAAACTCAGTTGCTGCCTGCAATTATTTTTCTGTTATTATTACTGTTAATATCTATTTTATTTCATGATTACTACTAAAAATAATCATTATCTACGGAGTATTATAAAATGATCCACTTTGGGGAACCTGGGTGGCTCAGTTGTTAAGCACCTGCCTTCAGTTCCCATCATGATCCCGGGGTCCTGGGATTAAGCCCCGCATTGGGCTAACTGTTCAGCGGAGAGAGTGCTTCTCCCTCTCCCACTCCCCCTGCTTATGTTCCCTATCTTACTGTCTGTCTGTCTCTCTCTCTCTCTGTCAAATAAATAAAAAATCTTTTAAAAAATAAATAAAATAAAATGGTCCACTTTAAGGGTTCTTTATGTTAGATACAGCACTGTTTCATGTTTTATTAAGCAAGTATATGTATTTTAAGTATCTATTTTCTTTGTAATAGGTTTAAATGTTTTAAGTATGAAAATAATTATTTTAAGATTAAATTAATCTGAGAAATCAATAAAGTGCTAATAATATGTTAAACTTCACAGAATACAAAGATTGAAATGTGACAGGACTAATCAGATAAAATAACAGATATAAAAAATAAGCAAGCTGCTATCATGATAAATGGCATAATTTCAGAAATGTGCGTTATAATTGTGAGGACGTGATAAAATTGAAAACTGGCCTCATCACTAATTAGATATAACATAAAAGTGACCTTCCTCAAAAGATGCTACAAATTTATAGGTCCTATAAATCTAGTCTTTTCCAAATATCATCAGAAAGTCAGAGGGGAAACTTTGTCAAAAGCATATATCTTTATTATCAATTATATGTCAGTCTTTCAAGAGATGAATCACTTGACTCATTAAATATTATATCTAAGAACAGGGTTACGAATTTGTTTGAAATTAAGCATAACAGTGAACAATTTAAATGCCTTTAATGTCACATTCTTTAGCATTTAAACTTGTTATACTGCTTCACAGATGTTAGTAATACATAGTTTAATTGACAAAACATCACAGAAAATTTATTAAACATGAGCAAAATATATCAACACAAGTTTTGCAAGTCCATTTTTCAACCAAAAGTAAAGAAAGAGTGGGAGATGAAATGATAGTGAGAAGATTAGATTATATCACTGGATCTCAACTGCAAAGTATGTGGTATCATGTGCAAAACTTAATTAAATTCCACTGTTTTCTTGTCAGAACAAAATGGCTCTTTTTTTTTTAAAGAAAACCTTGGCTTTGCAAGTGTGCTGTCTTACTTAATAAAAATCTATATTGTTTGCGATCTCAGTGTTTGCTCTTTAACCAGATATATAAACTTCTTCCACCATTACAAAGCAGTTGCCTTACATATGCCATTAAACACAAATCCAACGAATTGCCATAGCAAAACGTTTGTGCATCACCAGGACTAGACTAAACTGTTAGAATACTTCCAGAGTTCTCTTAACATTAAGAAAAAAAAATACATGTGCAATCTATATATTCCCCCAAATCTTTTGAAATTATGGGTTTTGAATGATTTTGGAAACTCTATATTCAGGAATTCCTGGTGTAGTAAAAGAACACTGGACTAATCAGGAAACCTGGGCTGAAATTCTCGCAATCCCCTAACCTCATTAAATTAGACTTTCTTAAATTAACAAATGATATCTGCATTTCTTGACTGCTATAACTGAGAATATCAATCTAATGACAAAGACAGGTTGGGCAAGGAAAAATTACTTTTCTGAGGATAAAATCTCAATATAAATAAAAACATTAGGTTAGCAAATACCTAGCAAAACATAAATGAAAAGAAAAAAACTATTTTCCATCTTTAGTTGCTAAAGTAGTTCTTAAATGTTCACCAGAGTGGCCAACCTTCTTTCCCCAAAATCATTACAAATGAAATAAAAATTTCTGCAATGACTTAGATGAGTCTCTTTAGAAAGACATTCCTTATATGAACCATATTCTAAATATGGAAGATAAGTTCTGGAGATGGAAAGTTCTGGTGATGATTGTACAATAATGTGAACATATTTAATGCCGCTGAACTGTACATTTAAAAATGTTTAATATGATAATGTTTATGTTATGAATATTTTACCACAATTCTTAAAAAGCAACAAAAAAATGTAAATGTCTGGGGAGGGACCAGAAGAGATAACATAAATGAAAAGGTGGTTTAAGTACAATACAGTAAGGATTGGTGGGTGTCATACTGGTGAACCCATGCCCTGTTACTTCAAAAAATGTTCACTGAGAGATTCAAGGCTGATTTGTGTGATAATGTATCAAACATCTACAGTCAGACACTCTTCCAGGTATTTAGATTACTTCAACCCACAGACCTGTTCTTCATGGAAATTCATAGGACTTCAGTTCTTCATGGAACAGTTACTTCTTCATGAGTCTTCATGGAATTCATATTCTAGCAAATGTGTGTAGTGGGCAATTTCTGCAGTTCTCATCAACTGTGGCCATAAGGGAAGGTCTTCTCAATATTGCCAGACCTTCATAGTTTTCAAGAGGAGCCATAAATCTGGTATTTCAGGTAAAATCTTCTAATTTTGGATGTTGGAAAATAATTCAATTGCTAAAAAAACACTGTGTGGGTCAAACATCCATAAGACAAAACCATATTTGGAGATATCATTTGCAACTTCTAAGAGGAATGCTATCTAGTGTTCACTAGTTTCATTTAGAGCTAACATGGTATGATTAGTTCAGAGAGTCTGGTTTAACCTTTGAAGATGGTTTTTTAGGTTGGTTCTTTCACTGTTTCATTTATTAGTAATATTTTGCTTATTCTATATTAAAGTAAAATTGTAGCCAAAGGAAGGGAAAATAAGACTGAAAAATCTCTCACACACACACACACACGACTCTTCCCAGCATATAATGTATCACATCTATATTTCTAGAAGAACACAGCATACTGCTTTCTGACAGCACAATGACCAAGACCACCCTAGGCACACACCATACAACCCTAAGCTGTGTTTGTTCAGAAGAGAAACAGAACAAAATTTATGAGCCTCACTTTAGTTCATATCAATATATTTCAAGCACCAGAATACTTTTTCATTTTGCAGGTGGTGCTTTAAAGCTTGGATTTTAAAATATCATTCTTAAGAATCCTAAGCCCTTAAGGCCCATCAATTAACCCTGCATTATCAAACATTTTAAAACCAATCATTCACCTCCTCTGCACATGGTGAAGCAAATGCTAACAAGCTCTTTCACCTTAATAAATTAAGAGTTGTCTCAAAAGTTAAGATAGGTATACATTCAAACTGCATTATGTATGTTGACAGGGTGATCTGGGTTATAAGAAATTCTTTATTGTGCATTTTAAAGAATTACCTTTCTGTGGGGAATCCATGAATTTCTTTCTGTCATCCTCCTCCCCCTCTCTAAGCCACCCACTAATCTAAGCATTCTTGAACACAAATCTTATAAGTGTTTCTTCATGCATGTGCAGTATATTGGGTAACTAAATGAAATGCAGCTGGGAAATATGAAGTAGACATTGAAATGACTCATTAGGCAGCTGCATGGAATAGACAGAATAAAGTGGCAGGAAAATCTACCATGAAGATGCCTAGGGTCATACATACCATTTCCAGTGGATGACTGGAGGCAACATTAAATAAAGCTCTGGGGAAGAATACGAAACTTTAAGGTCCCAATGCTAGACAATAATAGAAATAAAGCTTACTAAAAATATGTATCTGTTGATAAATTTAACACCATCCACCACTGAATCTGAGACTGTAATTAATAGAAACAAAGTGGTGGTATGAATGGTTAAAACAAACAAAACTCTAGTGCTATTTTAGAGAGGTCACTGATTAACAGGGAGCTTGGGGCCCCAAATTCTTTGGTTTTTTTTTTTTTTTTTTTTTTTTTTTTTTTTTGTTTCTTACTCCTAAACTTTGGAAAGTTGATACAACATGCAGGTCATGAAACATGAAGCCTGAACCCTTTCATCTTACTCTGAGCTTGGCCTTTCTCTACCTTGATGAATCAGTCTGTTCCCTAATCTAAAAATGGGCATAATATAGACTGCATAAAGCTAATTCTGCAAGGATTCAACTATATAAATTGATGAAAAAGTAGCATTATTTGAAACCAGACCAACTTCATTACTTTATCACTTAAGAGCTGCCTGACATATAGGAAAATATTTAATGTCTCTATACCTCAATTTTTTCTTCTAAGAAAGTAGTAAGATAATATATAAACCACAGGATTGCAATTATGAGGACAGATACTATATGTAATGTGTTAGCACAATGCTCATTATATACTACAAAAGTTAATTATCACTAGTAAATGGAAGTATCTGGAAAACAGTTCATGTTCTAAAAGTATGAGTCAAATCTGACTGTGATAAATACAAGGATAAATTATCTTAAAGGCAGTCATACATACTTTTTTTCTTTTCCAATTATGGCCTACATATATCTGGAGTTTCTAATGATAGCCAGGATGAACGGCAATAGCAGCCAATGTTACACACACACACACACACACATGCACACACACATACTTCTTAAAAAAAGGAGGTATTTTGGGCGCCTGGGTGGCTCAGTGGGTTAAAGCTGCTGCCTTCGGCTCAGGTCATGATCCCAGTGTCCTGGGATCCAGGCCCGCATCTGGCTCTCTGCTCAGCAGGGAGCCTGCTTCCTCCTCTCCCTGTCTCTCTGCCTGCCTCTCTGCCTACTTGTGATTTCTCTCTGTGTGTCAAATAAATAAATAAATAAATCTTTAAAAAAAAAAAAAGGAGGTATTTTAATAAGGCCCCTATAGCTAAATATCTTACCTAAGAAAGAGAGGAAAGGTATTATGATATGGAATTAAGAGAGCATTAGCTAAGATAAACTAAGAGAAAAAGTATTGTAGAGCTGCCAGTAAACAGTGGAAAGCTAGCCTAAGAATTCAGAGAATAAAAATACTAATTTGAGAAACATAGCACAGATTGTAGCCAAATGGCCTGGTTTGTCTCATCTGTAACACTTCTGGCAGCCTCCCTTTCTCAGGTGGACACTTCACTTGGTGAACACTGCCATCCAATTAGCTCCCTAAGCCATGTCATTTCTCTAATCAAAACATTTCCAAGATGCTCACATTTTCTTTTTTTTTTTTTAAAGATTTTTATTTATTTATTTGACACAGAGAGAGAAATTACAAGTAGGCAGAGAGGCAGGCAGAGGAGGAAGCAGGCTCCCTGCTGAGCAGAGAGCCCGATGCGGGCCTCGATCCCAGGACGCTGAGATCATGACCTGAGCCGAAAGCAGAGGCTTTAACCCACTGAGCCACCCAGGCGCCCAGATGCTCACATTTTCTAACCCTTTAGGTACAAATGTCGTCTAGGTTGAAATCTCTCTAAAATGAGAAGTCAAGTCCCTCTTCCAGGTTTAGTTTTTCATTCTACCCTACAGAGCACTAAACTCTGAGCATATGGGGCCATGCGCTGCACCTATGGACTTTCTAAGTGTTTGCATTTCCTTCTCCTCCACATTCAGTTCTTTCTCCCCCAAATGCCTGCTTTTCTGTCTTTACTTGTTTGAATCCCCAGCTAATTGAAAGAATCTTGAGAACAAGTAATATTTACATACCTTTATATATAACTTGCTTCAGCTAACAAAATGCTTCCATCTGCTCACTCATTCCCAAAAATCCAGTGTCAACTGAGTGCCAATTATGCAGTCGGCATTCTGAGAGATGCTGTATGTAAACTGCTAAAAAGTATTTGCTGAATTTAATTAACCCTTCAGCTCTAAAGATCATATGCTTTTGGGGCATCTAGGCGGCTCAGTCGGTTAAGTGACCCGCTCTCGATTTTGGCTCAGGTCATGATCTCAGGATTGTGAGATGAGCCCCATACAGGCTCCAAACTGGGTGCTGGACATGGAACCTGTTTAAGTTTCTTCCCTTCCTGTCTCCCTCTCCCTCTGCCCCTCCCCCAACCTCTAAAAAAAAAAAGAGAGAGAGAATATGCTTTAGCTATTATGCACTTAAAACAACAGTATGAGGATTCTGTTGTTTTTTTTTTTTTTAAGACTTTATTTATTTGACAGAGAGAGAGAGAGAGAGATCACAAGCAGGCTGAGAGGCAGGCAGAGANAAGACTTTATTTATTTGACAGAGAGAGAGAGAGAGATCACAAGCAGGCTGAGAGGCAGGCAGAGAGAGAGGAGGAAGAAGGCTCCTTGCCAAGCAGGGAGCCTGATGCCGGCCTGGATCCCAGGACCCTGAGATCATGACCTGAGCTGAAGGCAGAGGCTTTAACCCACTGAGCCACCCAGGCACCCCAGCATTCTCGTTTTATTTGGGTGTGTGTGTATTACACAGATGTGTAATACTTAAAATTTTCAAAAAGACCAATAATGCAGTAACTTTCCTATAGCAACAACTGCTGTTGAATTAGAAAATAAAGAATATTTTTAAATTCATCTATAAGGTGACAATAAAATGTCTACATTGTTACACTAGAATTCATTTTACAAAACAAGAGAAAATTATTCATTATTCAAAATACACTAAAACATTTTAAAAAAAGAATATAAAATCAAGCCAGCAGAAACTTCTGCATATAGAGAATGCAGTCAGGATAAATTGGGTAAAACTTCACTTTGTAACAAGTAAAAAAATATTTTTTGACTTCATGGAATTTTTTCATACATTTCATAATAAATAAAATTTATAAAATCATCTTGATTATTGCCATCACATTTAATCAACGTTCCTTTGCAATGCAATGTTTTCCATTTCTCCATTTAAAGTTTTCCAGGTCTAACCTGGAACTCCTCTACTATTAATAAAACATGCAGTGACTTAATATACCTTAATTTTTCCCTAAATTTGCCTCACTGGCAGCCATCTATCATTTGTTTGATATGGCGTTCATAAATGTTTACATATAACAAAACAAGGAAATTTATGGTAAAAAATATAACAAATCTCCCAAGAGAAGTCGACAAGGAAAGAGGAAACAGGTAGAAAACATTTCTTACACCCTAGCCCCAAGAGACACAGTAATATATGAAATGCCCCCTTCAGCAGTGGTCTCATATATATGCCATGCTAGTAATGGGATTTGAAAAAAAAAAAATCAAGAGATGTCCAGTGCCAAGATGCAGCCCACCAGAGTATATTTCCTAGACATTAGCCCCTCAGGATACTCTGTAGAAAAAGAAGTTCTATAACTGAAAATCTCTAGAAAACAGTGCCTACAATATACATCACCCTCTTAAAGTTATACAATGCATGTAAGAGCCAAAATCCTGCTATAAAAATAGCAACATTCAAAATCCTTACCTGGCTAACTCAACATTTTTAAAACTGATTTGACTGTGAGGATTGCTATGAACTGAATGCTTCTGTCCCCACAAAATTCATAGGTTTGATTCCTATTCCTCAATGTGATGGTATTAGGAAGTAGGGCCTTTGGAAGGTAATTCTGTTTAGATGAGGTCATGAGGGTGGGGCCCCCTTATGATGGAATGAGTGCCACTATCAGAAGAGGAAAAGACACCAAGGCTTCTACTCCCCTAAATGTGAGGTGTGCACGAAGGCAAGCCACTCAGAGGGCCCTCACCAGAATGAACCCAACCATACTGGCACCCTGGTCTCAGACTTACCAGGCTCCAGAACTTTGAAAAATAAATGTCTGTTGTTTAAGTTACCCAGTCTATAGTATTTTACTATAGCGGCCCATGTGGTCTAAGACAGGGCTTTCATTTCTTTTTTTATATTATGTCTATTATATAGTTATAGAGAGCACACATTACCAATGCTGATATAGGCTACCAGAAGGTTTCATATAGGAGAGGAGAATGAATATGCTCACTTTGGAAATTCATCACTTCGCCTATATTTGTAGAGAACAGATGGAAGGGAGGAAATCCTAGAAGCACTGGAGGTAGACATACCAACAGAACAGATGAAGAAGTGATGGCTCCAGGCTTACTGGGCTGAGCACCTCAGTAGGTGACAGTTGTCACTGACTGAGATGGAAAGAACTGGAGGAGGAAAGAGTTGTAGAGAAGTTCAAGCCACAGAAAACCAAATAATTAGTCTATACTCCATGTGTACATATTTCTTAAGCAAGTACCAAACCCATCTCATCATTTTACTTATCTTGGTGTATTTTGTTGTTGCTGTTATTTTCCTTACATATATGTGTGTGTGTGTGTGTGTGTGTGTGTGTGTGTGTGTGTGTGTGTGTGTATTTTATTAATATATTATGTATTATTTGTTTCAGAGGTATAGGTCAGTGATTTATCAGTCTTACACAATTCACAGTGCTCACCATAGCACATACCCTCCCCAGCGTCCATACCCATCCGCCCCATCCCTTCCACCCCACCTCCATTCTAGCGACCCTCAGTTTTTTCCCTGAGATTGAGTCTCTTACGGTTTGTCTCCCTCTCTGGTTTCATCTTGTTTCATTTCCTCCTCCCTTCCCCTGTGCTCTTCTGTCTTGTTTCTCAAATTCCTTATATCAGTGAGATCATATGATAATTGTCTTTCTCTGATTGACTTATTTTGCTTAGCATAATACCCTCTAGTTCCATCCATGTCATTGCAAATGGCAAGATTTTGTTTTTTTGGATGGCTGCATCATATCCCATTGTATATATATACCACATATTTTTTTACCAATTCATCCGTTGATGGACATCTAGACTCTTTCCATGGTTTGGCTATTGTGGACATTGCTGCTATAAACATTGGGGTGCCCCTTCAGATCACTACATTTGTACCTTTGGGGTAAATACCCAGTAGTGCAATTTCTGGGTTGCAGGGTAGCTCTACTTTCAACTTTTGAGGGACCTCCATACTGTTTCCAGAGTGGCTGCACCAGCTTGCGTTCCCACCAACAGTGTAGGAGGATTTGGGGGTATTTCTTTTTTAAATATAAAGTTCTGAGACCTGTATACATAGATTTTATTTCCATAGATATGAAGTAGAGCCAGAGAATTTATATTCCTATACAACTTCTCAAGTATTTCTGATGATCAAACTGGCTTGAAGGTAACAGCTAGATTTTTTTGCCAACTCAGATCTCTTGAACTGAGCAAGTGCTTAATTAACATTAATTATAAGAAAGATCTTATAATCCAGGGCAGAATAGAATTAGAATCTTGAGCTTCGGAAACTGGGTAGTAAAATTATAGAGAGAAGAGGAAAATGAATATAGGCAGTTAGGATACCTGAAGTCTAAAACCTGCTCAAACAGTAATTGGGCTGATCCTCATTTACTTCATCTATAAAATGACCTATAAAGACCATTCTGTCTCTGAAATTCTGTGTTTTCAAGGATATCACATGGTGAGTGTCTGCAATGGGTAATTAGAAGGGCAATGATGTCTTATTTTATCAATGCAGACAGGTAATAAAAGGCTTAGTCTTTAGTATAGGAAGAATAATGTTGAAGGGTCAAAACTACTAAGATGCATCCTATAGAACATTGATATATGGAATTCAAGAGATTGACCAAGCAAGGGTGTTGTAACTTGTTCTTGTTACCATTCTATTCCAAATGACCCAACATCACTGGGAAAAAAAAATTTTTTTAGAGCAAAAGTTTGTACCTTCTAGGAGAGAAGTAATTTTCTTGAACAGTTTGCTGGATCTATACTGAAAAACACTTATCCTACTTGGAAACCACCTGAGTAAATTTAAGAGCCCAGCTCCTGTGACTTTCAAGTTTCTGTGAAGAGGATCAAAGGGAACCAGAGAAAGAGATGATTATTTCAGTTTTAGAGCACACTTTCTACAAGAAAGACAAGGAAGGGAAGACTGAAGTTGAATGAGGCCATGACAGTATCTTCACGTCACCATAGACCTGCCTCAAGCAGAAGTTAAGTTTCAAGTTTTCTTTCTTCATTGAATACTTTGTGAACTTACTATATCAACAATACTAGATTAGTGTCGCTTACATCTTCTTTCTTCAATTATACCAATACCTTACCCTCTAAGACTCTATGAACTTTCCGAAACAGAACAATAAAAGCCACTGAGTCACAAGAATATGGTATATTATTCACCACTCCACTTTTAATTCTGTTTTCAAAGCACTGACTTTTTCCTCCTTCTTAATTTGCTTTAGATAAGCCTTGCTTAAGCTTTTTCTCCCTCCTGCAGAATGGAAATATTTACAGCAATGTATCCAGTCACCACAAAACAATTTAGTTGTTTCATGAAATCCATTATAATGGGATTTCTACCTGCTCTTGATTAGTCCATGGCCCCTCCCCCACTTTCCAAATTTTTTTTTTCACCAACAGTCTGATGAATCCAACATGAGGCGGCTGCTACCCAGCTGTGTAATGATTTATGCATAACAATATATCTCATTTGGCTCTTTCTGGTGAAATTATTTTCCCTTACCTCTAATATCAGAGCAGACCCTATCCCAGATCCTCTTTCTGTTCTCTCTACCAGTACATTTCTAATATTCACAAAGCTAAAATTTGTCATAATTCTAAACTGGCATACCCACTCTTAATTATTTAAAAATACTCTGTTCTTTGAAACATGACATTTTACTGAATTATGAACCTTACTAAACAGATGCTAGCTAAGAAAATGTCTGATATTAAAATACAAATTTTTCAATACTGGATTATGATCTTCTGGGAAAAAAATTTATAAGGATCATCTGGTTGCAAAATGTGATTTTGGGATTGGAACATTGTAAGCATTTAGCATATTTTTTGGTATATGCACTATAAAAATCAACATCAAGAGGATTCTCAGGACTTCAGGATGTAGTGAATGTCAGAAAATCAATGAGGACTATACAGTGTCTGAAAAGTTACACTAAAAATACCCAAATTGCTCCTGATAATAAAAGTGACACTGGAAAAAATCATTTTGAATTAGCACTCATTATTACAAACCACTGCTGATCACTGGAGCATTCACCATGGCTCTTCAATTCCCACAGTCTTACAAATCACTCAAACTGTTACATCTTTACCAGTTTCTATTACCTTTCCCATGTAGTGTTGCAGCTTACAGGTGTCGATTCCTTCTGATTCCTTTATTAAATATACCTTTACATACCTTATAAAGGATTATCTCTTGAAATTTGATACCACTCAGTTAACTTCAACATTATAACTAAAAGAAATGGAATCCATTTAGGCATTTCAAAACTACAAAATAAATGGAAAAGAGTGTTTTTCAAGTCCCCAGGGTGAGGATGAGGGGCTGTCTGGTGGAGAGGAGTACAACTAAAACCAGTCTGTAATAAGAAACAAGTAGTAATCCTAATAAAAATGCTCTTGGATCATAAAGCCATGATAAACTTTACAAGAAGCCAAAGGGTCATTATTCATACCTACTTTCTGTTATTGCTTTCTTTAAATAAAATCACATTATTACTGTTGGTGAAAAGCCAATTCAGTGAAACATCACTGAAAATCCAGAATGAATGCCACTTATAATTCTGTGAAAGAAAGGAAGTTGGTGCAAGTATATTAAAAGTTATACACACTTCTACCAGCTTTTTAAACAAAAGTAATTGTTCAAAGAAAAAAAGACAAAAGGAAGGAAAGAAAAGACAAATCTAGCTATCAAATCTTTCTGTGACATACACTTACAGACACATCTTGAGATTTATCCACAATGCTGGATTCATACTTGATCTTCTGCAGTAGTAAACATCTCTAAACCTCAGCGTTCTTTCCCATAAAATACCCAAAATGCCGAAAATAATACCTTCATCTTATTTATAAATTGCATATATCTGATCAATATTTTCATATAGCAAACTAAGAAGTCTCTAGAATGTGGAAAAAAAGTAAGAGAACATTTATTATCTTTTTTCCTTTGCTGGGAAAAAAGATGTATCTACTCCTGCAATGTATACATAATTCTTTATAGAAAAAGTAACAAAATTATAAAAATAAACCAGCCAAATACAGGAGTATTGCTCTTTTGGTCTATTTTTAATATCGAAAAAATGTAGTTTTATATTCTAGCTGGCACTGACTACACACACAGTCCCTAAATCAAACATGTAATGTGTCATTTGAAAATGCATTTGTTGACAAGTTATGTCTTTTTAAAATTATAGGCATACCTCATTTTATTGCACTTTGTTTTACTACACTTCACAGAGACTGTGCTTTTTGCAAATTGAAGGTCTGTGGCAAAGCTGTGTGGAGCAAATCTATTGGTGCTATTTCCCCAATAGCAATTGCTTACTTCGTGTCTCTATGTCACAATTTGGTTATTCTCGCAATACTTCAAACCTTTTCATTATTATTGTGTCATGGTGATCTGTGATCAGTGCTTATGACTCACTGAAAGCTCAGATGTGGTTAGCAATTTTTAGCAACAAAATGTTTTTTTTTTAATTGAGGCATGTATATTGTCTTTTTAAGACAATGCTTTGCATACTTAAGAGACTACAGTACAGTATAAACATGACTTTTATATGCACCAGGAAACCAAAAAATTCATTTGACTCACTTTATTGCAGTACTCATTTTATTACAACAATCTGGAACCAAACCTGCACTATCTCTGAGGTAAACAGTATATGACATTAAGTAAGTGGGAAAATGAGATGTTTTGCCTATGAATAATACAAACTTTATATTAAAACATTTAATAATATATGATCTAAAATAATTTTTCCTTGTCACATCCACACACATTATTATTAACATTCCAAAGCAGTGTTTGTCAGACATTTGCCATTGTGGAAGTGTTTTCCAGCCTGTCTCCACAAGTATTGCCTGAAGCACTACCAGCCAAATACAGGAGTATTGCTCCACAAGCACTACCTGAAGGCAGGTAGGTACTGCCTTCGATAGTCACGGTTTTTCATGAAGCATTACAAAATCTTTGAAAGAATCTGACTACTGAGCTCATAAACCATCTTAACTATCTCCAACAAATGGAAAGTAAAAAGAGTTGTCTTCAATTTGCTGCATCTATGAAAAACATCACTACTCAAATGATTCTCCAGCCCCTAAGGGCCCCTTTCATACACTGCTCACATTCAGATGTTTCTTAGAACCTAGATCTCTAGGATTTGGCCTTAAGACACTGATATTTTATCAAAAGTCATATGCAGGAAATAGCAACCAGACTGACTGTTTTTTAAAATTATTTTAAGAAGCAAATACATAGATCACATAAATAGCAAGTAGAAAAGTTTAGATTCTCAGGAAGTTCTTTTTTTTAATGTAATATGCTAAGGTTAGAAAAGTTATTGAGATCAAGAAAACCCAACCTGTTACATCAGCCTTTACCGTGATAGCAGAAGGCAATACCACCCTGACCAGGGACATTGCTAATGGAAATATTTTAATTACCAGCCTCACATTTCCTATCTGTAAACTATTACTCTATAGCCCACATCTCCACAAATCTCAACATATTTCTGCTACTTTCATCTAGAATGATGTCAAAGAGTTAGTAAAAACTCAATAACTATTTGCTGAATGAAAAAAAGAAGAAGAAACACAATGAACAGAATTCTGACATTCATAATGTTCTTCAGGAGTCACTTGAGAACAGCTAATATTTTCATTGCAAAGACCTAGTTAAGACAAGAATTTTATGGCCTTAGAAACCACTCTCCATGACATCAACACTGCTCTGAACACTGCCTCTCCTATCATCATGCTTTTAGTAAAAAATCACTATCTCGGGCATGGTGCAGCCTTCCACTTCCACCTTGAGGTAGGGAGACAGTGTCATAGGAATTTTTCCTGGCTTCTAAGTCTTGTCAGCATTCTGGGAGAGTCTAGCCCTGTCTATAGGCTATCTCCTGTCTCATTTAATAATACCTATTATTTATTGAGCAACTTTCCCAAATCAAGGACTCTTATAGTATATTCTACACAGATATAGTTATTATTACCTCTTACAACAGAAAAACAAAAACAAAACAAAAAAATTGGCTTCAAAGTGATTGAGCAACATGGGGCAAGGTCACAGAATTATTAGTAAACAGTGTAACAAGGTTTCAAACTCAAGTCTATTTTACTTCAAAGCTGGGTTTATCCTACTGATGTCATGTTGCATTTTTTTATCTCCTAATTAAATGTACAAATACAAAGAAGAATGTTTTGACTTCCAAAATATGGTACATACAGAGATGTGTCTATACAGTTACTGTCAAAAGACAAATGGAAAACAATTTTGAATTATATTAACAATCAAATATTATAACTATATACAAATATATATATGTGTGTGTATCTATGTGTGTGTGTATATATATATATATATATATATATATATATATATACACACACACACACACACTGTGATGCTCAATTTTGTGCCAATCTGGCTAGAGTCCCCAGCTATTCAATAAACATTAATCCAGGCATTGTTGTTATGAAGGTATTTGGTAGATGTGATTAAAACCCATAATCAGTTGTTACAAGTGAGGAGATTATCCTAGATAATCTGGCTGGGCCTGATTCAACCAGTTGCAAAGCCTTTAGAGCAGAGCTGAGGATTCCACGAAGAGGAAGCTATTCCACTTACAGCCTGCATTTTCATATGAACCAGAAAGTTCCAGTCTACCTTTCCTGATGGCTTTCAGAATTTCAGACTTGCCTAACCAGTATACATGTATTAAGCCGATTCTCTTAATATATGCCTCCCACTGGTTCTGTTTCTCTGGTTGAACCCTAACTGATACATACATCTTCCCAAATATCTATTTGTAACCATGACTCTTAATCTTGCTTTTCTAATAATTTAGTTAAAATTACCAACAGCACTATGGCAAAGGTGAGGCTAATACTTTTTCCTCCTAGACACACAGATAAACGATATCACCCAGCAACTTCTGCAGTTAGATGAGGCCATATGGCTGAGTTCTGGCCAACAGAATTTGAGTAGAAGTAGTAACTTCAATCTCCAGGTTTGGCCCACACAACCTAACATCTGCAATCTCCCATGCTCTTTCTCCTTTTGTGGCAATTTTAGAAGCCAGGTGTTGAAGATCAGGGAGTCAACATAGGGGGAAGCTGGGTTACTGACTCAATGCTTTGACAAAATCTGCCTGCCACTCTGATATGTCTACTTAACACTTTTCATTAGCAAGAATTAAACTTCCATTCCATTAACTAACTGAAATTACTGCGTTTACATTTTACATAAGTTCTGCTACCTTAACCAGCATAAACACTTTCCATTTTTTCCAGAATATAAGTATTCCAGTTTATTACCATCAAAGGCTTGGAACATCTATCACTACTGTATACTTCTCTTGGCTTAACCACACAGAGGAAAATTCATTGATCTAGCTCATTAAATACTGAAAATGCCAGTAATTCCCAAAGAATCAAAACACTCTGAAATATAACAGAAACCAGGAATATTCAAATCAACTGGATCATAGCATTATTCCTAAGGCATTTTTGCATTAAAGTGAAGCTTATGTCATAAAAAGCTAAGAGAAATAATGCAACGCACACTTTAGGTAAATAATTTACAATGTTAGGTGTGTCTGCTTGCTGTCCTTATGAATTTCAACCTAGGAACCAAGATCTATTGTGCCTTCTAAAGGGATTAGTGATAATAATGTATTATTATGTGAAATTTGAATGAAGAAAAATGCACTTCACAGAGATTTTAAAGCTGTTCTTATCGCTGACCTACTCTGTATGTGTTTTCTCACAATATCGATGCTATTTCTGCTGTGGCCCTGCCACCTTGTGTTCTCTTCTTTAGCACACAAGTAATTGTAGCTTTTTTTTTCTTTTTTTTTTCCCCTAAATACAATGAGACATGTTATAAGAGCTCATGTGTCAAGGATTTCAGATATTTTGCTTTAATAAAAGAAAACTCAAAATCACCTCTTGCCTTTGGCTGCAACTCTGTATGCACAAAGAACTGGAAATTTAATGCAAGTGTCAAGACCCACATAATCCTGTTATTGAGGGGGAATAATTAGAGATGAAATGATCCAGATTTGCTGTGCATATTGGTCACATTTTTCAGATAATTCCTCAACTCTCTACTTTTACTGGCTCCCATTGTTTTACTGTGTAGTCTTTTATAAAGTGCCTAGAAACTCAGAGATAAGTTAACTCAGCACTCTTAAGATCTCTGACTCCAGACAATGTACTTTGGTGGAAAGCCAGGCTTTAAGTCCTTAGGGGAGACTTTAGGGATAAAATGATACAAGAGGAGACAGAAAAAAAAGTGGGTTATAATCACTCATACGAAAAAAAAGAGAGAGAGATGAAGAGGAATATTGGCTCTGATGAGAAAAAGGTGGATTCAGTCAAGTATATTCATAACTACGGTGAGAGAAAATAAACTCAATTAGAGAGAATACAATTGGTCCTATAGATGACAAGTGTTGATGTGAAGAAAACATTCCTAAAATATATCTTTGCTTAATAAGTAGTATATTGAAAAATTGATAAAAAGAAGCAATTCTATTGGGCAGCATTTTGTAACTACCTGTTAGAGACAAATTCCAAAAATACAAATGTAGCTATAAAAAAGATCGATTGATTTTTGAGTATATAATTGATGTTGGAAAATTCAGTGTTCACTGATCTAAAACATATCCGTATCCACATATAACTATGTAACATAACTATAAACCTGATAGCAAATACAAATACTTTAACTGTCACGTACAATTTAATCTCAGTAAAATAAGCATATTATTAATTCTGAAGAACTTTATCTCTCTACAGAAGAATCTGCAAACTAGCTAAATGCCAAACTTAGATTAAAAACATATTTTTGTACCTTGTTGGTAAACCAGAGTAAATAGTTTCTCACAATCCATCAGTATTTAATTAACATATGATAACTGTCCTATTAAACCTAAATTAAATCCTTATTGGAAAGATAGTTTAAAGTGCAACTGCAGCTTCTTTTTATGTAAGTTATAACTATTCACAAAGACCAAAACAAATCTCAAATGCAAACTATCTGAAGTGATTATATAGTTTGATTTAGGAGAATGGAAACTTGGAAACCAAAAGAAAGCAAAACTTGTAGGGAGGGAGTTGACATGCATCAATAATTTCTTTTTTCCTTTAATTTTTTTCTTTTATTTTACACTTTTGCCATGAATTCAACTGGATTCATTCAGATATCCAAATAGAATTTGGGATCTAAAATTGTTTGTATGATTTCCTCCTGCCTAGCAACCCAACTGCTTTTGACTGCAGAAAATGTGCCATTTTTCCTTCTGTTTATTTCCCCAGTATATCAGCATTCATCTGTTTGAGTCTGCTTTAATGGAAGTCTTTCAGTATGCCACGCAACGTTCTGCTGGGGCAAAGAAGGTTTCTGATTGACAATCATGTGTAGCAGACCAAAGCTGAGAGTTTGCAGGGAGAACCAAACATTAGGACAGTCTGGGAGCTCTGAGAATGTTTATAGTATTTTGTGTGTTAGGAAATGTCTGAAGGAAGGAAAGTCCCCAATAAAGTTTGTTTGGAATTAGTTGTAACCTACCGGTTTGAGGATATTGCACGATTTGAGGATGACATCAGGTGGGAATAAAAGACAGAAATAAGACCAAGAATGTGTTTTACTTTCTTTTTAGGCAGCCAAGAATAACTTGCTTTGCATGATCATGGAACTACTTCAGTAAAATGTTTAAATCTCAGGATTTTATTCATAATAAACCCACAGGAGCATTTAAGCCCTGAACAACCTTCTTTTCTTAATCGAACCACATAAATCACTATTCTGCAAAGCATAGATTATGTGTACCTGAAAAATATGTTCAAATAAGTATTAACATGTCTGACATATTACATATTATTTATTCTTCTAAATGGATTTGATAAGAAATAATGTGGGTAATAGAAACCCTCATGCAGCATCAGAACTCTGTATTACTGACATCATCCTATACAAACAAAAAAAAAACTGAAGGGCTTACACAGTACATATTCTCTGATACTATTGTTGGAAATGGCTTTAAAACAGTAAAGTAACAAAAAATTATTAAGAATTAACATATTATTCTAAAACTAATTCATTGTTCATAAGGCCACCACTAGTGAATGGAACCAATTGTTTGACCAGGGCAATGCGACACAGATGATTAAGATGGTCCTACAACAGTAAAATTTGTATTTCTATATACTCATTACTCACAGGATCTCAATTCTCTTGAAGAAATGTATCAGGCCAACATGTGCTATGAGAATTAGAATTCTAAGTTGAAGCCAATTCTTACTTTCCAAACAATTAAACCAAGGTAAGCTGAAGTATGATTTGAAATATATCACAGATTTCTTTCCATCCTATAGCCCAAGCCCACTACACACAGAACATAAAAATATCAAAGTACCTAAAATTTCCCAGGGCTCATGCCTCTTGCATGACAAGGCACTATTTGGAAGAAGGTTACACCTTATTCATCCAGTCACACACTGAGAAATGGAATAAATGAGACGAGGAACAGGAGAGGTCATAAAGTTCTCAAACACAGTAATTTCACCCTTAAGGAACCACAGTAGAATTCCATGGCCATCCAAGAGACTGCAGAAGAACTGTAATTGCCTTGGAGGAGGAAATAATGAAAGAACAAAGGAAACTGTGGGAAGGACAAAGGTGACCCAAAGAAAGCTTCCTCTCTTCTAAGCTAAGATAGGCCCTCCTATTCTAGAACAACCTAGTGTTAGGTTATTTTCCACCTCTAACATTACTCTTTAAATTATTTTTTCCAAAATTCTCAACCTTGCCCTGTCTCCTTTATGAAGCTGAAGGAAATAATAGGTGTCAACACATTTTCAGCTACTTAGAATGAAGACTAAGAATTTTAAAGAGCATAATTTTTGGTGTTGTTATTATAATTCCATGAATTTCTTTAAGATTATTTGAATCTATTCATCTAACTATGAATCAGAGTGAAAAATGTGGCATCACTTAGATAGCTTCTTCTTGCTTAAGTTAATCTTTTTAACTTTTAAAATCAATAAAAGTTTTTGAGAAGATCATATCTTTAAGCCAACCATAATATCATGGCTGGAAAGTCACAGACTAAGCCTGATTTGTTTTCTTTTCTTTTTAATAGCAGAAAACTAATTTATTAATAAAAATACAACTGTTAGATACTCCAGTTAGCCTACCTAGTACATTCTCCCTTCTTCTTGTAGTTCTGAAACTAGCCTGATTTCTGAAGCTCCATTCTTAGCCCCTTAAGGTGACACCCATAAATAATTCTCCCACACAAAGACTTCCAATCTTATTCTATGTTTGGGAGCCATCATACTTCCCCTAGCAAATATGTGTGTTTGTATCCCCATTGTTCCCATAACCCTTGATTATAAAAACACAAAAATGCAAGAAAAACAGCAGTTGAAATGACCACACATGTGCCAAACTGAACTGCAGGACAGTCAACCTTCCTTCCACTCATACAGTCCCAATTGCTCACTATGCAATTTTGGGAAATAGGAAAAAGATTCAGACTGTATTTATCCACTTCACTCTAATTTTATTCCTGAAAATAGATGGGACCTAGAGCAGAACATTTGTGTTCTTTATTACTCAAGCACATTCACAATTTCTCCTTTATTCTTTCTGCAGTTTACATGTTTGGTTTCTTAAAACTGGCATTAGAAAACCTTTACAACTAAGGGCAGAGTTCTTTAAAATTTGGATGCCTACCCATAAAATTTTTACTACCTACTTAAGAGCAGCCACAGTAAGTCCCAACAAGGGCAGAATCCAACCCCAACTTTTGAGTGCAGTGGGTTTTTTTTTAAAGATTTACTTACTTATTTATCTATTCATCTATCTATCTATCTATCTATCTATCTATCTATCTATCTATCTATTTATTTTAGATGGAGGGAGGGGCAGAGGGAGAGAGAAACTCCCGCAGACTCTACACTGAGTGCAGAGCCCAATCTGGGGCTCAGTCTCACAACCCTGAGATCAGGACCTGAGCCAAAACCAAGAGTCAGAGGCTCAACCAATTGTGCCACCCTGGCGACCCAAGATTTTTGTGATTTTCTTAATTATTTATTATCAAGTTGAGATGTTCATTGTTATTGTTTTTAGATTAAAAGTCTTTATTATGCCTGTAGACAAATATCCTGGTTCTTTATCCATCAAATATGATTTAGACATATGTAAAAAAAAAGGGAGAGAGTCTAAGCTAAAGAGACATTAAAGTTTTCTTAGTTTTACTTCTAATAAAGATAAGAAATGGTTGAAATCTGAGGATTGCAAAAAAGAAGAGAAAATATGAGGGTAGAATGGAAAGGAAGACAGAATTGGAGATAGTTTGGAAAAGAACTGTTAAGAGACTTCACAAAAGAAATGGTAAAATAGTTTTAAAAAAAGGAAATTTTTTCCCATTCTCATCTGTCTCATGCACTGTGTCTAGAACACATATTAAATAATTCTACTCTCAATACAAAATGTGGATTCTGTCATTTAGACATTGTTCATACTCTATCTTCTTAAATCATTGTCTTTTAATACTGGAAGAATAACTATTCAATTGGAGAAAGTATAATGAGGAAAACATTTATTTAAGTGTGTATTTTATTGTCTCTCTTTTGTGTTAAGCCCTGAAACTTGCACTTGTTTATATTATAGGACTTATTATATCAAATTCAACTTATTTATTTATATGGCTGATCCCAACTAGATTTTGAGCTTTAACAGGTATTTTGACAGGTTAGAAGATTTTGAGAGGTATCATGTAACATTAATCTTTATACCTTCTAACCAAAAGGTCAGTGTTATTATAAGTGAGTTCAAGACATTTTACCTTATCTAGGTAGAACTTTGATTTCAGGAGGGTTGGGGATGGGGTGGGGAGGGAAAGGGAGAGGAGAAGAGATGAAAGAAAGAAACTAGTTTACAAGATTATATCCAAGAACGTCATACAATATTATTTGATTTTAAAAGAATTGTTTTCTATTATTTAAACAATATCTAAGAAGAAAAAATTCAATGTGATTGAAAGGCATGTGGCTTAACCATTGACAATCAGAGTGAAAATTTTCTAGCTTCTTCAGGTTCTGTGTCAGCAGTACTCAGTTAGAGAACCTATAATCCAAGGAAAGAGTCCTATCAGACCAAGAGATTTCTAGCTAAACACCACCTACGTTATACTCGCCTAAAAAAAATAATTATTTTAAGTGCTGTCTGTGGCAGATCCTTCATGTGGTGATTCCAGTCTGCCATCTTCTCTTCCAAGCTTTTTTTTTTAAATATTTTATTTATTTAGTTGACAGAGAGATAGAGAGCACACGTAGGCAGAGCGGCAGACAGAGGGAGAAGAAGAAGCAGGCTCTGTGCTTGGCAGAGAGCCCGATGCAGGACTTGATCCCAGGACTCTGGGATCATGACCTGAGCTGAAGGCAGCTGCTTAACCAACCCAGCCACCCAGGCGTCCCTCTTCTAAGATTTTTTAATACTATAACAAAAATTACAATATACTAATTGAATATGGTTTCTAACCATTAGAATAATTTAAATTTATATTTCGTGATTATGACTTCTTCATGTGGCCAAACCGAGGAAGCAATGTGCATGCAGCAGCAGCATCTAGAAATTGAAAGTTTTAATAAATAATTTGCATAGTAAGTTCAGTTTCTTGTGATTCTGCTCTGCGTTATATTTTTTATGTGTTGTACTGAGGATCAATTCTGGTATCTAAAATGTGGGTTCTTTCCTTTTTTACCGGATTTTAAATTGGCTGACCTGAATAAAGTGAATAAGTATGAAAAAACAGTTTACACGATAAAATACCAATCTTCTAACCATTAGACTCTTCTGGAAGACCAGAGATAAATTCAGATTATATTTTCAGGAAATCAACCTGATAGGTTTTAGATTTCTTCCTAATTATCGTTCTCAATACCACCATATCCAAATTCTATCAGATTCTTTGATTTCCCATTCTCTACTTTTTTACAATAGACAATTCTCCTTTTGTGAGACTGACCAGCAATAGCAAATCACCAAGTCACTTTCCCACAGTCACTTGGAGCTCCTTGCTTTTCACTAACAAACTAATTAACATGAGCCAGTATGTTACGTGCATTGTATTTAATGATGATACTTTGGCCTATCCAATCTTCTTTCATGTTAACACTAAACACTATTCCATAATCGCAATTTATCCTTTTAGAGAGAGCTTCATCCAAAGCAGTTTGAGACAATGAGAACAACACTCTCCCAATACTAAAGATGCTAGTGAAATGTAAGATCAGTATTTCTCTTCCTTCAATATATATCAGTGAATGCAGAAGACTAAACATATACTGAATACTTTTATTCAAGTTATCATATTTATCAACTGAGGCCCTTATTATCATCTAAATAACCAGAACCTTGAGTTTCCTGGTGTTTTTTTGGTGCTATCAACAGCTGAATTCACGCCAAATTTCTCTGTTATTCATAACTGCAATATATGCAAAGCAGCAACATTTGTTCTGCTTTATCATGGACAGTAGTCCAACCAAAAAATAATTGGATATATCTGTTTCCTGTTTCACAGAGCTGGCATTTTGCTTTCAGCACTCTTCACTGTATTAACACCTCTCTCAATTAGGCAGTGAGAAAAGAGGGAAAATATGCACATACTGTGCTCTGGCATTTCAACAGCAGTGACTCCAGTCAATTCCAGCAGAGCATCTTGCTTCCTGATTTAATCCCTCTTGTCAGTTGTTCATCATAAACTGTATAAGAATGTTGCATATATTTTACAATTCACAATTCTGCAATGAAAAAGACAGTTCATCTACTAATGTATAATGTAAGAGCAAAGCTTGAGCCACAGGAAAATGGTTTTCATGCCTTTAATTTTTATTTGAAATTGGATGATAAATGTTCACTCTAATTGCCAAGATATAATAATTGATTGATAGAGAAGAGACAGAAGAAAGAAGATCCGTTATCTGTAAGTTTACTGAATAACTAAGTTGATAATAAAATGAAAACATGAGTAACAGATTTGCAAACCCCACACTTAGGATTCCCCACAGTATCTGAGAAAAATTAGATCTTGCCTAAACAAATGTAATATAGCACTATGGAGATGAGTATGAAAAATGGCATAATTATTTCTCTGTATGAAGTAATTTCTCCATCAGAGCAGCAGTGAGACTAAAGAGTTGAGATAATTATCCCTTAATATGTTATCTATTTTGAGTCTGCTATTCATCTGTTACAAAAATTAAAAATGATCAGAAACCTAAGATTCCTGGCACAAGCTCACATTGAGAGCATAAGCTTCCCGCCGTCTAGTCTCCATGCTCACTTACTTTCTGCATCTCCCCTATGCCCCTTACATCTCACTTCTATCGCAAGCTTTACCCCACTGTTCTTTCACTTCCCATTAAAACCTTGTTCTTTCCCCTCCCACTAATCCTTCTAGTTTATTGCCAACCCTCCTCACTTCATTTTTCTCTGCCTTTCCATAAAAGAAGGAAGGAAGGAAGGAAGGAAGGAAGGAAGGAAGGAAGGAAGGGGGAAAAACCCATTTGTTCATAGCGCTCTGCATTAGGAGACAAAGACTAAACCCTAGCTGTTGTCTTTCTTAATACATTTACAGCAACCCCAGGCATTTTCACATGCCCTGGTGAAAATAAAGTACTTTGAATATAAAAAACAAAGATATGGCAGTCTTTGTCATCTGGGAGTCAATAATTCAATGAAGAGATAAAACACATAATCACTACAAATAAAGAAAATAATTGTGAAAAGAGACTTAGAATAAGAAATTGCAAGATGAGATGGAACAAAAAATAAAGTCTGTACAGTGGTTGGGCTGATAGGTGAAAGAAATAAGAGGAAAATATGCTTTATATCCCTCTATCGGTCCCTAAGAAAGAGGTGTCAGGCAGAACTGGAGCCCGACCAGACCCAGAAAATGGAAAACTTCATTAAGTGTTCTCCTTGTTTGAAGTTTGGTTCAGTACCATAGTAGGTACTGGCTTTTCATCAACTGCACAGGTGTTTGTGGCTAACATGCAGCAGGCACTTTTCTAGAAACAGGGAACTAACACCGTGCTTGCCCTCCCGTTGCTTTCAGCCTATTAGGCTGAAAAGAACTATTAGGGAAGATGAACACCTAAAGAGACAATTATCATCTAAATACTCAGTTAGAGAGATGCAGAGACTGTGCGGGAGAATATAGGAAAGTCCTCTAAGCCTCTGTGAAGGTTAGGAACATTTCTCTGAGGAGGAAAGGGAAGAAGAAGAACAACCGTGGCCAAGCCAAAGATCTTCCAAAAAATCTGGCATGTTAGAACAGTTATAAACTGATGTCAAAAGTACCATCCCTCATCCATGGCTGCCCTCTTCTCTCCCCTCAACCCCTCTCCCTTTCCCTGTCTCCCCACCCTCCTTATCCTATGCCCTCTCTCTCTCTCATCCATCCACTTCCTGATTACAAAGCACCAAAATAAGTGCAGGGATACCAGCTTTGGCCTTAACTTCATCCTCTGGTGGCTTCCAAGTGTGTCTTGGCAGGTATGATGGATTGGCGGGGGCACCTTCTAGGAGATAATTTATGTGATAGTTCTGGAATGAGTAAAGGAAACCTTGGGAAAAGACAGAATTTTGTGCGTCATGGATGTTGGTTACCTCACCAAGTCTCATGGTCTCACTCCTATATGAGCCCCAAAGAGGGAAAGGCTGTAAGTCAAAACTCAAGAAGCATTTTCCACAAAATCTTTGACACTCAGAATCACATAAGTACCACTCTGGTGCCTAGCTAACAACTAGAAGGTACTTCAGCTTCTCTTAAAAAGAGAAACAAATACTTTCCAACAAGAAATAACCATTTTTAAAGGGTTACTTAAATTACCATATTCTGACAGAATTTTGCAAAAGAAAGGCCTTTCCACTTGTCAGACTCTCTTCCTTGACAGTTCTACAGCAGGGTTTCTCAAGCTCAGCATTATTAAACTAGATAAGTCATGGTTGCGGGGCTATGCTGTGTATTATAGGATGCTACTAAACATCCTACAAAGGCTGCCCCTACAAATGTGAGAAGCATCTCCCCTCCAGTTGTGACAATCAAAAATGCCTCTAGACATTCCCAGATGCCTTTGTGGGTAGAAGTAAAATCATCCCGGCTGAGAATTATTGTCCCACAGAAATGTGTAGTCATCTGGTACTTTGATATCTGCTGTCCTGTGTCACTGCCTAATTTTTCCACCTGTCTGTCTCCCTAATAAGCTTCTACTCATGATGATCACATAGTAGGCACTCAAGAAATAGTCACTGATAGAAACAAACCTTCACAGCACAGCATGGTTTTACTTTTTCTAAATTCTTTAAAGTTGAGGCAATGGTATGCTTTCCCATGTGGACCTCCCTCTGTGAACACACAGAACAGGCCAACAAACCAAAAGCGAAATTTGGCTCCAAGAGAGAAATGTGTAGAATGGAGTTATTTATTAAGAACAATCCAATCTGAGAAACATCTTTAAAGATAATTTATCTTCCCTTCAGTTGTATCCATTTTGCTCCAGGGAAGCTTTATAACTGTGTATAAATGTTTGTAAACTCTTGATTTCTCCATGGTTACAAACTATGAGATCCTATTTGTTTACACTGAGAGGGGCAAGACTGAGGCTATTACTGACCAGAGACACAGTAAGATAATGGCACTCTACTGATGTTATTTTGGGCAAATATTTGTCAAAAGTATAAATTGGAGCTCCTTAAATGAGTCAAAACTTATATTTCCTTCCCACAACTCTAAATTCTGAAAAATGTCTTAAAGGAGGAGAAAAACCACAAGCAGAATAACTATGACGATATGAAGCCGGGCAGAATAGGAAGTGAATCATGGGCAAAAAGGAGTACAAACATCAGAGAATGAGATCGTCTGAATGGTATGCAGCGTCTAAGAAGAAAAGTCAAGCTTTGAAACTTTGTACTCCACAAATCAGGGTCTGATAAATGGCACAACAAAGGAGGCTGGTATCATGTCCCCTGACTAAGCCTATTGCCCAAATGTTTTACATTTGAAAGTCTTGAGGCATTTATGAGAAGTTGAATGAACTTTCGTGGTCAGTGTCTTGAGGCCAGAATGCTTTCAACCTCATCATTTCCTAACTTGAAGACAGGAAACTGGAAAAGCTTCATGAAGTGTAAGGGAGACAGATTTCATGTTTAAATGTAACAGTATGTTTCTCAAAATATTTAAACGAGCTAGGGAATAAATCTCTTAACTAGAAAGTTAATAAACCAAATGCATGTGTTTTATCCATCTCAAAATCTAGTATAGTATTTTCCTTAAATACTTTATGGCTTTAAAAGGGGAAAGGAAAAAAAAAAGGAATTTTCTCCTTTATTTCTTTCATTCACATATGGTGGAAGTTTCCAGAGAGAGAGAGGAAAGAAAGGGGACCTCACATTTACCGAGAATTTACTACATGACACCTACTAGATCCTTCAAAAGAAGCGTTTCATTTAATCAGAATAATCCTGTGAGGTAAGTATACTCATAACCACATTACACAGATGAAAAAACTGATGCCCAACTCATATAGCTAGCAAGGACCAAAATTCTGTATTATTTCCCAAGTCTACCCTCTCAATTTACACCAAAAAAATGCAAGAGGTATTCTGATTTTTTTCCTTTTGTATCTTTTTTTCTCAAAAAAGCCCAAAATATAAAACAAACAAACAAAACATTGTGTGAGAACTCTTCAAAGATGCTAGAATTTCTTTTTTTAAGCAGTCTAAGAAAAACAACTTTGTCAATACATTTATAGTCCTTCTCCTAGTCTACTCAATTAAATTTAGGTTAAGGTAACAAAATATATCATTTTAGGCTATGATTATCACTGAACAATCAAGTAGAAAATGAAACATCTAACTGATCTCAGATGTAACTAAATGTAATCACTTCTAGCTAAAGTATGCACATCATTTACTACGGTTTTAGAGGGTTTATTTTTAGCTTAATAACCATAGTTTAGGGAATGTTTCTGACGTACAAATCAAGATATATTCTTTTCCCTTTTAGCCTAATTAGTCTTGATTTTGAGGCTATCATGATGATACCGGAAAAGGAAAAGGATTGTACAAACTCTTCTGTGTTGAAATTTAAAGTCATTGTACACAATTTTCCTATTAGATACCCCATGACTATCTATACTGATGGGCTGATAGGTCTACATAGCTGATGTAAAGTATATCTGACACGTAGGGAGGAAAAAAAAAAAAGGCAAGTGGTCCTATTCCAATAGGAATAGGAGTCAGCCAGTATCATTACTCCACAAACACTGGCCCCTACCCAGAATCTCCTTCCATATTCCAAGGTCTAAAAGAAAATCTCAAAGATGCTCTTTCCCATTCAGTGAGGGCCACTGCAGGAGGCTCCACTGGTTAGTGCTCTGTAGTGCTGAAACTCTCGTTTGCTCTGGGAAAAAAAGGGAAGAGGTGAAACATTTGCTACTGAATGATTTTACTTAAAGTAAAATCATATGTTTCCCCCCATTGCTCATATTAATGTATGGTGCATTAACATTTAGTCCCATAAGTCTTCATTATTCAGGCATTTAATCATATGGAAAATGTGGTAATTTAATTAAAACAAGCAACATAGGTTAGATATCCCTTGGGATGCAAACCTAGGAAAATGATCTAATCCATCGGGTTTCCATTGTGAAAATGTATTAATATTAGACCACAAGACCACAACAGAAAAAAAATGCTGCTTATTTGCAAAGCGGTAATCTGATGCAGAAACAACTTGGGTTTAGGAAGCCAAAATGTACACCATTCTTTCTGAAATGAGTGGAGGGTTTCTAAGAGACTCTACTGCCTCTGCTCTCATGGTGGTTGGGAAGGAAAATGCCACAGGAGATGCATTTTCAGTGATAAGAACTCTGCTATGTTTAGAATATAAATGCTGATAATTCATATAATGAGAGTCTGTTGAATAAACTTCTAAGACCTGCAACCATCTTTTCAGAGCATAACATTTCATCTTTTAGAATATGTTATCTTGATGAGAAAAAAGATTTAACAGCATTATATGAAAATAAAATTATCTCATTTATACCTGAGTATCTAATTGCCCTGACTGTTGTTGCTACTATAAAGGTTTCTCTTTTCTAATTCTCAAGTCAAATTTATTTCCATAGACTAGACAAATGCCATAATCCCCTTAGTCTGGGAACTAATAATAATAATTAATAATAATAATAATAATAATAGATCAACCTTAGATTCACAAGGTTCTGTAAGAAAATAATTTTTGAAAACATTAACCCATCTATCAGTCTTGCCACAGTAAATGTAATTCCCACATCATTAAAATTAATGTTTTAGCACTGTTTTTAACCATCATCCAGATTGCAATATCTTAGGTTGAACTATTTTACCAAATTTTACAACCCTTGAAAGCCAGCATTCGTGATGATAGGTTTTACTGAGGAAAGTGGACAAGAGAATTTGGCCGGTACATGGGGCACTGATTTGGATAAGAATATCATATAAGCCTTAAGGTACATTTCCTAGGCCATAATCTATCCATCATAGGTAGCTCTAGAATAGAAATCTAGTGGGTCACCCAAGATATCTCATGATTTTTGGAGCTCACTTGATTTTAAATGATTTTTACCCTAATCAGTCAAACCAATATAATGGGAGACAGCATTCACAATGTTAAAATAGCACCTCAGAATTCCTTAACAACTAGATAAATAATAGTGCCTTTAATTGTAGGGAAGAATTTGGGTAATATAATATTTAAGGAGGTTGATAAAGAGTTCTTTGTTGGGTGGTTATATTTGAGATGTCAATTAGACACTGAAAGTGAGGTATCAAGTAGGAAACTATATATATATATATATATATATATATATATATATACACACATACACACACACACACACAAACACACTCACACAAGTCTGGAGTTTAGACACGAGGCTAGGGCTAAAAATATAAATATGAGTGTCATGAGAATATACATGATATTTAAATAATGGGAATTAGTGAGACCATCTGTAGAGTGTTAGTAGGTAGAAAAGCTGAGGACCAAGCAAGTTCTCAGGCACTCCAATCTATATAGGTTGGAAAAAAGAAAAAGACCTACAAAGAAGAATGGAAAGGTCTTAGTCCATGAGGAAGGAAGAAATATGAGACTGCATGTCCCTGACACAAGGCAAAGAATTCTTTCAAGAGCTGCAAAAATGGAGCTGAAAAGTTAATTAACACAATTTTTGAGAAATTACTGAAGTTTATGACATAAACTCACAGGTAAACTTTACAAGAAATGATTTAATGATATGATAGTATTAAACTCCTGACATGAATGAGTTGAAGCAATAATGGAAAGCAGGAGAAGTTGATAAAATAAGTGTTGTGATACTTTTATACTGTGATGATTCGAGTAAACTAGAACTAAGTTTTATAAAATCCATTCTCTGTATGTTTCTAGATTAGATTTGGACAAAAGAGAAATGTGCACACAGAATGAAGCAGTAGCCATTACTCTCTGAAGGCAATCAAAGTTAGATGCAGTGAGAGACACTGAATTTGTAAGCTTATACCTCTATCTCCTCTCCCTCTGCATGCAGCTCTTCTTCCTTACCACCAGTTCTGCTGATACAACAATCCCAGCCCCATCACCAGGTCCATAGGCAACAGCCTTCCATAGACTTCTCCTTTAGCTCTGCTTTATGGCCCCACTCTGGCAGCTGGACATGCCTTGCTTTCCAGAAGTCTCTGACTTATTCACCCGCACCAGTGTTTCAGAAGAGTGATTAGTGACTTTTCTATGATCTTCCAATTCCCCTTTTTCTAGCCTTATTTCCCAGGCTCTCCCCCATAATTTCAATACTTAATCCCTTTTTCCATAATATTCATTTGGTTTTCCTGAGTACAAGTATAAAATTGGTGCAAGTATAAAATGTTTCAGGGAGTTTTGTTCTAAAGGGAAGGAGAGAAATATGAAACATCTGGATGTAGACAGAGAGTCAAGAACAAGTTTCTTTAATTTTTAAGATCAGAAATATTATGGCATGTTGGTATGCCCATGGGACTGATTCAAAAGGAGAAACTGATGATGCAGGACAGAAAGGAGATACTTCAGAAGTGAAATCCTTGAGGAAGCAAAAGGGGACCCAACAAAGGGTTGGTCATAAACAGATTCTGAGGCAGTTCATCTAATATAATGGAAGGCTGAATATATGAGCATGAATAGAGAAGAATTGATAAATACGAACACAATAAATTACAAGGACGTTTGTGTCCTGATTACTTTATTAGCTCAAAATGAAGAATAAGAAATGGATGTTGAAGGTTTGAGAAAAAGGAGAAACTGCAAGATGTTGAAGCTTAGGGGAAAAATGGCTATGGAAATGTAGTGGAACAGTTGGACAGAGGTCAGGGAAAGCTTGAAATCTGTGAAAAACAGGCCCAGTCCACTGAGTTTTCTGTTTGTTGGTTGTTTTTTTGTTTTTTTGTTTTTTTGTTTTTCAACATGTCCATCTGTTAGTTACAGATGTGGAGCAAAAGACTTGGAAAGGAGTTTGGTAAATTTAGATGATGGAGAGATGTAGATGCATCCAAGGGGATGATTTTAGTAATAGGCTCTAAGTATAGTAAAGGGAAAAATTAGCACATGAAGGAAAGCATTATGGAGAAAATAACATTAAATTTCTCAATTAGGCATAAGAATTCATCCAGTGAGGATACTAGAGAAAGTAAGCTAGAAAGTTAGTAGAGTTACTAAAAAGTGGGATGTTTGACATCTATCTATGTATTGGGACTGGTGTAGTCTTTGGTAATAACAAAGTCTATGGTTTACCATTAAAAAGCGGAGGGAATTAAAAGAAAGATTATTAGAAGACATGTCTGTCAAGTCAAAGAACTGAGATGCATTGGTATAGGATAAACCATCCTTAAGGAAGCTGATCATCACAGAAGGAAAGACAGCAGATCTGGGACTAAGGTAAGCCAAGTAAGGCACTCTGGATATAAAACTTAATGAGGCATGTAATCTCAGGTGTTGATTTGCACTTGTGTTACCTCACTAATGTTAACCTGGACATTAAGAAGTACGAAAAACAATTGAAAATAAGTACCACTCATTGAAATAATAGAATCACCTAATTTTTCATAATTAAAATTTATATTTTTAATGGGCATAATTTTATTAGATCAGTAAGAGGTCTGTTCATAATAGTCAATGTGATATTAATATGAGAAATACTCAATGAATCAGAGTACTCCAGCATAACATAATTGCATTGTTGACACATGGACCTGAAACAGTCTCACTCCTTTTATGTCTCATTAACTTCGGGAAGGTTGAGTGGTTAGCAGCTAGGGTTAGGAAGTAAAGCCATTGTCTCTTTTACCCATACAGACTTCTGATTTTGCTGTTTCCTATTCCCTGACAATAAATTTAGGAACTGACTTCAGATAACTACAGAATTAAAACTGACTTCATGAATTCTTTCTGATCAATGGTCATTTTTTCTTGAATCTAATGAATCCCCAACTACTTTCCTAACCTTACAGGCCCTCAAATACCCATTTACTTTCTAACTTGGATTTGTTACAGTATTTCTGACACATATATTAATCTGGTAAGAAAGGAAAAAAAGAGGATATTCCACTGACAATGAGGGAAATATAAGTAGCAATCATGAGAAAAAGTATTAGGACAGGATTTGTTTTCTTAAAACATATTCAAAATTCTCTGAGAACTCTAGATGGACTAATGAAAACTGCTTTATTTTCCCAATTAAAGAGAAACTATTTTTATCTGTAAATCTACCTCATGCAGACTTTTGTTTCTAACTAACTCCACAGTGATGGCTCCTGGTGTCCCATCAAATACAGTGCTAACCGGCACTGCTTTGAGGAAAAAAAATGACATCCTATAGCCCAATCTTCCATTTCAGAGCAATCATCATAAAAATCTCCCAATGCCCTCAGTGCAACTTAAAACTATATAAACGATAGTGTATGTAATGAATGGAGATAATGGCTTTGGTAACCAAAAAAGACGCTGCCCCCTACTTTTAGAATAAACATAATAGAATCCACTATGCTGAGCCAAAATATGTAATCATAAGTGATATTGGCTATCCCAGGAATGTAATTAGATTCCTTTAGAGAATGAACAAAGGCTTAAAACTACCACCTAAAATAATTACAAGTCAGAGAAATGAAAAATACTCAAAAATGCTATTTGTGTTCGACCTTTATGTGATGACTCTCATGTTCCATTTCATTGAAATAAGAGGAAATTAGTTCAGGTCCTCCTAGAAGTAGATCCAAGATGGGATTAAACATGTAAAGATTTCATTAAGGAAAATACCTGTGTGAGGAAATGGGGAGGGAGCCAGGGAGACTAGGAGAGACAACAAGACCGGATACAAGCCTGACTCCAAGTGAAGGAAAGTCAAAAGAAAGGTTGGGTGAAAGCTTCCTAGACTTCCATACAGTCTGAGGAAGCTTCAACGAGGGACAGGATGGCCAAGCCACAGTCACCCATCAAAGGAGTCCGTGTTTGGTAAGAACAGCCTTGCCTTAGTGTCCCTGCTGTGCTTTTACAGCCTAGAAACAGCCCACGGGAAGCATGGCCTCTGTGAAAATGCCTTGATAGATTCATGGCAGCACAGCAGGTGCCCTCTCAATTATGTGCCCTACAGACGGAAGGAAGTCTGTAACACACATTCTCATGGCTGCCAAAAGTGGGCACATGACCAATATTCTACGCAATATCTGACTTATATTTCAACCTCACTGTCATTTTATGTATTTCTTAACTGCACTGTTATTGTTAATGAGAATGATCACTGAAATAGCAACAGAACATGCACATTAGGCACACACGTGTAATAATGATTTTAATCAGGAATTCAAACTGGCATCTTGGTATTATTCCTGCTCAAATGCGTAACTTCAGTTCTGATTTAAGATGCTTTACTGTATTTTTTTCTTCATTCCCACTTCTGTTTAAAAGGTTTTTCAACCTTCTTTCAGATTATAATTTTACATATTAGTGTTGTAGTAGAGCCTTTGGTTCTATTTTACTCAAATGAATCATTTAAATTTCTACCTAAACAATTTTAAAGCTTATCTGTGTGCCTACTTGTTAGTAGAAATATTTAGTAAGGCATCCTTCACCATACTAAAATTAAGTGTAACAATTTTTTTGCCATTTTGAAATTAAAGTCATAGATATATCACCTATTTATACATATAATTTCAAACTGCAACATAGGAGGGAATAGAATAAAAGTATTCCTAATAAATAATTTTAAAATATCAATATAAAAATGTTTGGTGATGACTATATTAAGTAATACCATGAAGTAATTATGTGCTCGTAACTACCTAAAATAAAGGATCTTAAAAGTAAAACCAAAAGAAGAAAAATCATTCTGTATAAGAAATTTGGGGAAATCTTAAAGAGTGCTGATATGGATAAACAGTAAAATAAAACTAATGCAAAAGTAAATTGTATTATCTTATTTATTTGTACATGATAAAATAAAGAGGGAAATTTACTGAAATGGAAGTAATGTAACAGGACAGAAGTAACATAACAAGGTAAATGACTGAAGTAAAAGAAATATCAAATTATTGCAAATGAAATGGGTCTCATTTATGAGTGTTTTTATCAAATTATTTTCCTCTATGATGACATGCATGGTAGGTAGAATTCTAAATCTATAATGACTCACACCCTTGTATAATCTCTTTCTTGTGAATGTGAATGAAACCTGTAACTTACTTCTACCCAATAGCATATAATAAAGGTGACAGAATATCATTTAATGAGGTGTGACAAGACAAACTGCATTTTGCATATGTAATTGAGGTCCCCAGTCAGTTGGATTTGAGTTCATAGGAAAGGAAATTATCCTGGGTGGGCCTGATCTAATCAGGTGAGGCCTTTAACAATAACATAGAGGTCAGAGAGATTCTATTCCTGGCCTTGAAGAGGTAAGTCTCTATGAGTTCTGTGAGCTGCAAGGAAATAAATTGTTCTAAAAAACACATGAGCTTGGAAGGTTCTCAATCCTTATATGACACTCTAATGCTGTCCAACACTGATTATAGTCTTGTTAGACACTAAGCAGCATACCCAGCTAAGTTGTACCTGGAATCCTGACCCACAGAAACTGTGGGACAATAAATGTATGCTGATTTAAGCCTCTAAAATTATTATGCACCAATAAGAAGGCCAACACAAGACAGAGTAGTGCTTAAGAATCACAGAAAACAAATCCTTATCTTGACATTTAACACATAGTCTGCATCTACCACTTCAAAAAACCTTGGAGGAATGCATCCTTCAACAAGTGATGGAGACATGAAGAATGGAATGGAAAAAGAACAAATAATAAAGCATATACAGTAAATCTCTGAGGACAGCATCAGAATAAGATTAAAAAACATAAGGTAAACCATCATTAAATAAATTAGTCCCATATCTAATTTCACAACATAAATTTCTTATTGTGCTATAAAAAAATAAACATTATAAGCTTAAAATAATATGAAATACTAAAAAAAAATCCTGCATTAATTTAATGCAATGAGATCCCGGAATCTCTACTTATGTAATAATATTTTATTTGAATCCCATCTTTTGAAAGATTCAAATATCCTCTTAAACATTTCGAGTCATTATTTGGTAGGGGCTCAAATGAACAAAACAGAAAAAGATCCTTCATCCTGTGGAGCTTATAGTCTAGGAAGGACAGATAGAAAGTAAATATAAACAGTAAATAATATATAGTGTCTTATAGGGCAATAACTGCACAGAAAAAATAACTATAAAGGAGAACGGAGGAAAGATTACTATTGTAAAATAAGGTGGCATGGATAGGACTTATTAACCAAAGACTTGATGGAGATAAGGCAGTAAGTTGAAGTTTTTCATGGAGAAATATTTTTGTTTGTTTTTTAAAGATTTTTTAGATTTATTTGAGAGAGAGCAATCGTGAGCAAGGGGAAGGGTAGAGGGAGAAGCAGACTCCCCACTGAGCAGGGAGCCCAATGTGGGGCTTAATCCCAGGACCCTGGGATGATGACCTGAGGTGAAGGCAGCTGCTTAACCAACTCAGCCACCCAGGTGCCCCTCATGGAGAAAGATTTTTATCCAGGGAAAGGCAATAGCTAGAGCAAAGGCACAACTTGTCAGGCCCACTGCAGAAACAGCAAGAAAGCTACTGTGGCTGCTCTGGCAGGAGGAAGGGGGAGGGAACGAAATAGAAGCTGAGAGAATTAACACTGAGGAGCCAGATCACACAGGTCACATAGGGATTTTGGATTTTTTCCCTGGGTGAAATTGGAAACCATTACAGAGTTTTGAACAGGAGAAAGATCAATTTACATGACTTATCACAGGAGCCAGGTAACTTTGTCTCCTATTTGCAGAAGAGAGGGGCACCAGCAAAGGTAGAAGGAGGGAAACCAGTTAGGAGTCTATTGTAATCACTCCAAAAGAACAGAGTAATGGCTATGGAGGTGGTGAGGAGTGGTCAGATTCCGAATAGAGAGACAGTAAGATTTCTTGAAGGATCAGATGTGAGGTTTGAAAGAAAAAGATGTATCAAGAATGGCTCCAAAGCTTTTGGCTTAGAAGGATGACACTATCACCAACTGAGCTGGAAAAGACCAAGGTGGAGATTTTTAAATCTGACCCATTACACCTTTTTAAAGAGCATTCAAGTAAAAACAGTATTTTCAAGTCAGTCTTTAAATCTATCCTAAGTAAATTAAATAAATGGCTGCAAATATGGAAATGGAAAATGCCTGGTAAGCAAATGTGTTTGCTTAAAATAAGCTTATTTATAAATTACAAATTTCCCTTCATTTAATGAAATTAATCTCCTATCCTTGAGGATTTGCAAACACATTCAAACACTATTGTATTGCAAACACCATCCTATTATTTTCACTGTTTCACTCATAGTATCGATATGGTGTTTATTTTTTTAAAGATTTGTGTATTTTTTAAAGAGAGAGGGAGAGAGAGAAAGTAGCAGGGACGGGGAGAGGGAAAGAGAGACTCAAGCCAACTCCATATTGAGCACAGAGCCCGACGCAGGTCTCAGTCTTACCACCCAGAGATCACGACCTGAGCTGAAACCAAGAGCCAGATGCTCAACCAGTGTATCACACAGTGCCACCCTCAATTATGATATTTATTTTCTTATTGATTGAGTAAAAACTATAAAACAATACAAAATATTTTTAAATGTTAAACTATTTACTTTGGACAGTCATCTACTGGGTGTAGAATGAGACTGTTTATAATATATGCAATAATCTATTAATCAAGTGCTCAATCATATATTTTAATAGAATTAAAAACAACATTCATTAATTTGTTGAGTCTTTTACCCAGACCCCTTAGACTAAGCATTGTCAAAGTAAAAGTCTATATAAGTAATACCTACAACATCTGGTGCTATTTTTTAAAATGGACTGAAAACTTGTATAGTGAGTAAACCACAGCTTGTGTTATACCTCGGGTGTAAGCAATGACATTGGATGAAAGAACGCTTTTTCTGTGAAATAACTTATAAATATTTTATATATTAACAACCCAATATAGCCATCATGAGTAATTCTTAAAGTAACCTTTACATTATGATTATTTTGTGCTTGCTTCGGTGGCACATACACACTATGAGTATTCCTTATGAACCTTTGATATATCCCGGAAGTGAAACGGAATTATCAAGATGAAAATTCACTTGACTCCAGTTAATTACACAAATTTCAACATTTTTCACCATCTTGACAATATTACTCAAACTTCAGTCATAAATAAAACAGACAAGGTTATTGCATTTGGATTTTAGTCAATCTGTAGAAAGGTTACCTTTCCCCTTACGTTGTATCAATTTCGGCACTGCAATTCTTTGAGCTATTTCATTAAGAAACGCAGTACACATCCTTCTGATCAGAAGATTTTTTTAAACATCCCAAGAAATATCTTCCACCCTCTGATAAGTGAAATATCTTATATATTTTCCTATCTTATCAACATGTTTGCTTCTAAAACTTTCACTTAATCTTGACTGCTTCGTTGCTTTATTAAGAAAACAGTGTATTGTCAGGGTAAGCATTCATTACCTGTTCAGTTGTGGGAACTGTCATAACATCCAATATCAATATTCAATTGAACTATTATTAATACTTTTGTTCATATTTGACTTTTTAAAATAATGGACAGATGAAGAGAGGTGGTCCACGATGGTGATGAAGTTAAATCCTGAACTCCCCTCCTCCCACAGACACACTAAATCTATGGCTATGTATCACCTTCTGAAAAAGACATAAGGACTACCTGAACAGCTCCTTCACATTAAATGAGAGTGGGGCCACATCCAGGCAAGTAGAAGCTGAGACAGGGTCTCACCATAAACCCTGCCCCTGGTACAGGGATCCACAATCAGGGCGGAAGAGACAAATCGGAGCTTCTCCCTGAGGAGCAAAGACTTTGTTTTCTACATTAAACCACCCAACGCTTAAAAGACTTGCACCTGAGCTCTGAGGCCCTTAAACCTCTGGCTTTGAAAACCAATAGAACTCACATCCACAAACCCCAAAAGGCTGTTGTACACCTGAAACTAATATAGTGTTATCTGTCAGTTATACCTCCATAAAAAATAAGAAATAAGTAAATTAAAATAATGACTATTTTGTTATAAACAAATGCAAATGCAGATGTGTTGTGTTAATGAATTCAATACCATAAATTGTGATGTGATTTCCAATATGGTGAATAATTTTTGGAAAATTCTTTAATACGAACAAAATACTATGCATAATACACATTCCATAACCATTTTTTCAAATACGTTTTCATATTTTCAGTTTACAAGAGTCCTTTGTCTATTAGAAATATTGACCATCAGACTGACACAGATGTGCTTCTTTCCAGACAAGTTTGCCTTTTTACTGTGATATAGCCTCATTTAACTTTTCAAAAACCCTTCTCAAATCAAATATATTTCTTTTCTGAGTTTTCCATCTTGCTTAGAAAGATTTCCTTTATATTGGGCTAATTCTTATTATTAGATTTTTACCTTTGATCCTCTAAAATCTCAGCTTTATTAAAGTCTTTGCCAGGTGAATAATCAACTAGGTCAGCATCTTTAATTAAATAACTTGTTCTTTATCCACTAAATTGTAATATCATCTTCACATTATTTTAAGTCTCTTTATACCCTTGACTTTATATCTGGTTTCCTATTGTGTTAAACTAATCTGCGTTTCTACTCCTGTGCTGATGCCATGCTTTTTAATTACAATGGTTTGGTAGTAAGTTTCAGTATCAGAGAAAGCAAGTTTCCACTCAAAATTATTTTCTCATGCCTTTCTTGAATAGTCTAGAACACTTATTCTTTCATACATATTTGTAAATGATTTTATCTAATTTTTGAAAACACTGTTATTCTGCCTGAAATTACATTAAATATATAAATCAAAAGAACTGCTAGGTTTACACTGTTTCCCCACCCAGTACCGTCAGTATCTCTCAGTTTGTCTAGTTTATATTTTATGTCCTTTAACAAAAGTGCATTTTTGCTTTCTTTTTTTTTTTTTTTAAGATTTTATTTATTTATTTCACAGAGGGAGAGAGATCACAAGGAGGCAGAGAGGCAGGCAGAGAGAGAG
>LNAC01000295.1:1705728-1779802 GCA_002007465.1 Ailurus styani | reverse complement strand
GCAGGGAGCCCGATGCGGGCCTCGATCCCAGGACCCTGAGATCATGACCTGAGCCAAAAGCAGAGGCTTTAACCCACTGAGCCACCCAGGCGCCCATTTTTGCTTTCTTTTTAAGATTACGGAATATAATGTACCAAGACAAAAGTAAAAAATAAACATTTAATTTTTATTGTGTGTACTTTTGTACCTTTGTGTGTAGTATATAGATCAAGAAATAGCATATAAACATCACCCAAAAGTCCCTCCACCAATGTGTTTCTGCCCAGATACACTGAAGTGAGCGCATCTTCTAACTTCCATCAACATGCCCTGCCTCCAACCCCACCCTGTGCATGCGCGCGCACACACACACACACACACACACACTCTCTCTCTCTCTCTCTCTCTCTCTCTCTCTCTCTCTCTCCCCTGCTTTTTATTGACCTGAGAGAAGGCTAGAGGGAGTAGAAACAAGAGATACAGCTTTCCTTAAACTCCTCCTACACTTTTTTTTAATGAACATAGAGAAGGAAGCTCAAATGAAATACTGCTAAAACACTACAGATTTACTTTGATATAATATTAATTTTATTAAATAAAATATTCCTAAAGCACTATATGTTTGCCTTTTAACTTTGAGATAATATTCATTTTGTTTATTATTTAACAATTCTTTTTTTTTAATTTTATTTGTTTACTTGAGAGAGAGTGAGAGGAGAGAGAGATCACGGAGGAAGAGGGAGAAGCAGACTCCCCATTGAGCAGAGAGCCAGACGTGGGGCTCAATCCCAAGACACTAACATCATGACCTGAGCCGAAGGCAGACACTTAACCAACTGAGATACCCAGGTGCCCCATATTTAACAATAATTCTTAACTGCAGTCCCACATGATGTAAAAAAGTATATTGGCATGTTTAGGTATATAGGACTTGATATTAAAAATGAAAATATAATCCAAATAATCAGGCTAAATAGGTAAAAAAAAAAATATCGGAAGACACAGTTGATTGAAATTGTTTTTTCTGGAATAATTCAAGTAATTATTTCAATTATCCACTTCAACTAACATATGCAGATTCCAACTAAACAGTTTCTTGAAATACCTTAACAGTTCTTGAAACAAATGACATAAAATTGATTTTTTAATTGCCTGTATGCCAACATAGAGAAACTGCACATATTTGAAATAATTTAAAACCAAATGAACCTATTAGTTAAATGTATCTAATAATCACAAGGTGCACATATGTGCTTTAATCTTTTTAGATTAAAAATAACTTCCAATTTCCAATAAAGGAACAAAATTTAAAAATATACATAACACTGCCCCCAAATACTTACAAATAATTCATAATGTAATTTAGCTAATTTTAGCTAAATATTATAGTTTTATTTTCATCTCCCTTCAACAGAAATTTGACTTTAAGTCCCTATACAGACTCAAAGGCAATTTATATATAAAACAGTATTATATTTTTGTCTCCATCTGAAAAATTAGCTTCTTCTCAATTGTGTGTGTGTGTGTGTGTGTGTGTGTGTGTTAAAAAGAGACAGAGATAGAGAGGGAGGGAGAGAGGGAGGGAAAGTCAAAACTAATACATTATGGTAATTAGAACCAGAATTTGGGACCTCACTGATCTCAAATGACAAGTGAAAGAAAAGTTAAATAGAAAGAAACATAGAAGGGCAAGCAACATTTAGGAGTCTTCAATATGAAAATGTTCTGATAACATAACCTCAGAACTCATTTAATTTAGGTAGATTTTCTAATGAAAAGGACTAAAAATAACAGGACATGAAAATGTGGACCAAAAAATATTATCAGCTTTAAGCTGTTCTTTCACTGTATTTTCCTAGTCTGATTGAATTGATTTTGCTCTTTTCACCTTCTCCTTTTAACTCTTCATGCCTTTTCCCATAGACACAAAGGGCACAAAAGAAGCCAAGCTCAGGGGGACAGAGGAAAAAACAAAACAAGATGAAATCAGAGAGGGAGACAAACCTTAAGAAAGTGTTAACTATAAGAGACAAACTGAGGGTTGCTGGAGGGGGGATGGGGTAACTGGGTGACGGACATTAAGGAAGGCATGTGAAGTAAAGAGCACTGGGTATATGAATCACTGAACTCTAACCCCTGAAACAAATAATATGTTAATTAACTGAATTTAGATTTTAAAAAACTTTATTAAAAAAATAAACAGAATTACTAACCTTAAAAAAAAAGAAGAAGGAGAAGGAGGAGAAGAAGAAGAAGAAGAAGAAGAAGAAGAAGAAGAAGAAGAAGAAGAAGAAGAAGAAGAAGAAGAAGAAGAAGAAAGAAGAAGAAGAAGAAGAAGAAGAAGAAGAAGAAGAAGAAGAAGAAGAAGAAGAAGAAGAAGGAAGAAGAAGAAGAAGAAGAAGAAGAAGAAGAAGAAGAAGAAGAAGAAGAAGAAGAAGAAGAACCAGCCGCCGCCGCCAAGCCCAGGATGTTCTCAGTGAGTGTGCCGGAGGAGGCTGGGTCTGAAAGGAACAGCAGGTGCAATCCTTCCAGATGTCCCTGCCCTGAAGTAAAGTGAAACAATTCTGTTTCTCCAGTACCTGCCCAAGACCTGACACTTGATAGGGCTCTGTAAATATTACTAATCATTGACACTGAATTTAATGTATCCAATTATATTTTAATTGTAACAGTGTCTGAAAATCAGCATCACCTTGTGAATGTGAGGTGTGAACACAATTGGCTAATGAATTATTCAATGACCGAAATGGACACTAGCTCTGCCACCCACATTTTACATAATATTCACAGTTTACATAAACTTTCCATGCTTCAGTTTTGTCATCGGTAATAAAGGCACTACTAGTATCCATATCATGACCATTTTGTTTCAATTAAAAAATATTAGACAAGTTTTTAGTGCTTAATTCTAACAATTAAAATGAATAGCAGCATGCATTTGTATACTGATCAAAAGACAAATTTGTCCCCATAACTGTCCTGAGTCCAAGATAAAGATAAGATTTAGAGTATGATCAGGTGAATGAATTACCTTAAACTAACAAAACTATGCATATCAGTGCCTTATTGGGATTATCAAGCAACTATCCTGGTGTTCCTAGCCCCCGTTTTATAGTAAATGGATAGACATTTTAATAATCAAAGAATAATTTTAGTTTCATCAAAAGAGTCGGATAATTCCTTCCTACATGCCTTATCACTGAAGAACTATGTAAATTTACTGAAGTCAGAAATTATTTTAAAGCATGTTAGTTCCGTGTATTATATAACAGGATAAAATAAATATCAAAATTCTAAATCGAAACAGCAAGATTAACTCAATGATGCAGGCATACGTAAATAGGTATGTATTTCTATGTATGAAAGTTCTAATTGACTATAATGCAATTACGACACTAATTACCTGGAGTTGAGTCAAATTTCACAGGTTAAGGGCACAATCCTCTCTAACAAGACATCCCTCACTTTATTTATTTTTTAAAAGATTTATTTATTTACTTAACAGAGAGAGATAGCGAGAGCAAACACAAGCAGGGGGAGTGGGAGAGGGAGAAGCAGGCTCCCCACTGAGCAGGGAGCCCAGTTCGGGGCTGGATCCCAGGACTCTGGTATCATGACCTGAGCCGAAGGCAGACACCTAATGATTGAGTCACCTAGGTACCCCCACATCCCTCACTTTAGATACAAGATAAGCTCTGGGGTTCCCANGTTCGGGGCTGGATCCCAGGACTCTGGTATCATGACCTGAGCCGAAGGCAGACACCTAATGACTGAGTCACCTAGGTACCCCCACATCCCTCACTTTAGATACAAGATAAGCTCTGGGGTTCCCAGGCTACCTACCTGTCTTACAAATTCAGGAGTTCCCACTACCTCATCAGGTTCAATAACTGGCTGAGATGATTCACAGAACTTAGGAAAACACTATACTTATAATTATGGTTTTATTATAATAGATATAAATAAGGACCAACAAATTGAAAAGATGTATAGGATGAAATCCAGGAGGATCCTAAGTGCAAAATTTCCCTGTTCTTGGGACGTATCATACTCCTAGCAAATTGATGTATACCACCAAACAGAAAGTTTAGCCAAGCTTCAGATGTCCAGACTTTTATTGGAATTTCATTACATAGGCATAATTGATTGAGTCACTAAACTCAATCTCCAGCTCCCCTCACATCCTCAAGTGTGAGTCCAGTCTTATATATCACATGGTTCAAAGCCCTAACCGTCTAATCAGCCTCCATGCTGAAATTATCTAGGGCCCACCATAAGTCACCCTGTTAGCATCAACTCAGGTGTGATCCCAGGTGTTCACTATTAATAACAAAGACAATTTAAGAGTTTGGGAAATTCCGGGACCTACGGTCAGCCAAATACTTTATTTTACAACACTAGCATTAAATAAAATTGTTCAACATATCTTTGAAAGGCATAGAAATAAAGTTATTGACATGTTATGTAGTAGAATTTCCTAGCCACTAACAAATTCATATATATAGTTTTTATAAATAATGTTGTATGTCCAGGCACCAACTCTTACTGGAATTTAATCTCTATGAATTGTGAATCTATCCATTAATGTGAGCGTAATGACTCTCTATAGTTTTTTTTTAAAGATTTTATTTATTTATTTGACAGAGAGAGATTATAAGTAGGCAGAGAGAGGAGGAAGCAGGCTCCCCGCTGAGCAGGGAGCCCGATGCGGGGCTCGATCCCAGGACCCAGAGATCATGACCTGAGCCGAAGGCAGAGGCTTTAACCCACTGAGCCACCCAGGCGCCCCTCTCTACAGTTTTTAAGGTTTCTTTTCTTCAGGTCAATACAAAAGGAAGGCAGGTGCCTAGTTTTACTAAAATTAAGGTTTGATTTTAAAAGACGAAACTGACTGCAAAGCACCACTGGGTCCTTAAAGCTTAGTCTAGTGACACCATTTGGTATAACTCCTGCAAGAAAATGAATCAGCCACCATGAAGGGCTAGTAATAAGAGAACATACTGTTGTGTGATGTTGACCTGTTTTCCAGCTCTGCCAGCTTACTAACCCTCTTGCTTGAATCTGAGTAAGATCCTTGTTTATCAGATACAAACTATGGTAAAGTTCATATGACAATGTTCCCAGGATTCTTTCCAAGAAATCAAATCTGCCTGGTCTTAATAAAACTGCTTTCAGCATGACTGCTGAGAGGGACCTAGGAAACAAAAGATGGAAGCTATTATAGCCACAGTGGAAGCAGGAGGTCACTACTACAGTCCTTCAGCTGTCATGAAAATAGCAGTGAACCCAAATAATCCCAAATAAAGCAAATTTAAGTGTGTGAACAAAAACAAAGAAAAAGAAAACAATGTAGTTTTTGAAAACCAGTTTGTCAATGAACAAGATCAAAGCATCAGGATTTTCTTATAGACTAGCTCACTCTATTGTAAAAAATAAACATGCAAATGAGTTTTTCTACCACATTAAGTCTTCAAAGAGAAAATCCCAACCTTATCTAGGATATGAGTAGCATTACTCCCATTCCACATATTTAAAAAAAAAAGAAATAATAAATTCCTAAAGAACAACCGTGAGAAGAAACTTTTATGTTCATCTAACAAATCAGGCCACACCATTTCTAAAGGAGGTAAAAGCACAAATGTATGCTATTTCCCAGTTGTTGATAAAAATATGCCAGCTGTATGATGCTCATTGATCTGAGAGAACTAAGAGAGAATGAACTTGTTTGTGAACCCTAAAGGAGAGAAAGCATCCATTCATATCCTTTTTATTCTTAACTTTTCTTTAACAAGATAGCTCATTTCTAATGTGTGGAAATCATTCAATTCTACTTATAATTTAAAATGTTCTATCTCTGTTTCTAATGTGTATTAGTTTCCTATTACTGCTATAACAAAGTGTCATAAACTTAGTGGCCTAAAACAGCACATACTTGGTATCTTACTTAGACTTCTGGAGGTCAGAGGCCTGCAATCGGACTCACTGAGCTAAAATCAAGTTGTCTGCACAGCTACATTCTTTCTAAGGCTCTGGGGAGAATCTGTTTTCTCTGGGCTTTTCACCTTCTAGAGGCTGCCTGCATTCCTTTACTGCTGGCCCTGTTGGTCCATATCCAAAGCCAGCAATGACCATTAAATCTTTCTCATGTCACATCTTCCTGATCCTGACCCCGACTCCTCTACCCCAATCTCCCATAGTTAAGGGCCCTTGTTATTACACAGGCACACCTGGATAATACAGGAGACACTCCCTAAATTCAACTGATTAAAAAATTTAAAATGCCACCTGAAACTTTAATTCTCCTCTGCTATGTAATGTAACATATTCAAAGTTTCCAGGGATAAGGATAAAATCATTTGTGGAGGAAGGGGTTGTCAAAGTTTTATTTACATTATAATAGTATGATCTAGTTGGGTATGAAAACACAACACTAGGCGTACCTAAACCTTCAATCTGGTTCTGGCCTGACAACAAATAAATTTTGTGATCTTGATCAAACAAATCATACAGCCTCTCTGGGCCTCAACTTCTCCACCTAGTAACTTTTTAATTAGTCATGAATTATGAAACAATTAACTAAGTTGAATTCATTTATTTGCACTATTAAATAATGAATTTTAAACAAATCATAGAAAACATAAGACAGTTACTCAACAAAGGACTTATGTTTACAGTTTCATATGCATGCCACCCTAAAACTATCTTCCTATTAATTTTTTTTAAAGATTTTATTTATTTATTTGACCCAGAGAGAGAGATCAGATCACAAGTAGGCAGAGAGGTAGGCAGAGAGAGGAGGAAGCAGGCTCCCTGCTGAGCAGAGAGCCCGATGCAGGCCTCGATCCCAGGACCCTGAGATCATGACCTAAGCCGAAGGCAGAGGCTTTAACCCACTGAGCCACACAGGTGCCCTTCCTATTAATTTTTATCAGCACTGAAAACATTCTGATTTTCAAGTCATTATCTCTGGTAATTATAATCTTTAGAAACCTACCTCAAAGTGTTCATTCAGCACGTGATATTTTTTGAAATTCATTTTATTGAGAACAAGTAACACCTTCCAATTTGTTAATATATTAGTCCTATTGTTAAATTGTATGTTTAAATTGTTAATCTATCATTTAATTATTCAAAAGCTTGATTTCTCAGGGTGCTTGGGTGGCTCAGTCAGTTGACAGACTTTGGATTTTGGCTCAGGTCATGATCTCAGGGTCATGCAATTGAGCCTACAGGGGGCTCTGTGCTAGACGTGGAGCCTGCTTGGGATTCTCTCTCTCTCTCCCTCTGCCTCTCCCCCCACCCCCGCATGCATGTGTATTCTCTCTCTAAAAACACAAAAAGGAAAAAAAAGTCTTGATTTCTCAGTCAAGGCATTAAAACTGTACCTATATTGAATCAAAACATGCAGAAAGGGGAATAAAATAACTCAAATATTTCAAATAATGCTATAGCTAAGATGTTGAGGTATATATATTCATTTCACTATTATTCATATTAAAACAGTTCACTTGAAGTATATACTTGTGTTAATTACATATATGTATATATTTGTATATATATATACACATAAATTTTTACATATATTTAATATATATGTATATAAGTTTAAAATTTCAAGAATAATCTAGGCCTCAAATACTAAAAGTATTGTAATAGAGTCAAATTGGATCTCTACTATAATTAAAATTGAAATCTTTTTCTATTTTATTTGTCAATATTTTTTGAGAAACAAAATCTAATGCTGGAGAATTTCCTCTAATAAGAAAGTAAGCATTTTCAACATGTAAGGAGACACTAGTGCCTTGGTTAGTCTTACCAACATAATAGTCAGAAAGCAAGTTTCTCTAAAAGATAATATCTAAATAGTCTATTTGGGACAGAAAATAACCTACCTAGTATCAGAAAACAGGAAAAAGTGTAGAAGTTCATATATCTCTGCAGGAAAACAAGACAAAACAAAACCTCTATCTCTGTGCTAGTTGTGTCTTTATGTTAGGCCATTATTTCCCGTTTCACATTTTTTACTCTTATAAAATTCTGATTAAAAGGTTTCAATTCAGTTGAACTAATACTTGAAAAAAAAATACAAAATGAAATTTCCGCACTTGGGAAGGCAAGTCCAGAAAAGACATGTCCCTTATCATATAATGAATGATTCAAGATTCTTTACATTTCTTTCAGTTTAGAACACTGAAAACTTTTTAAGAATGAAGTCTCTTCTTTAGAATTATATTATGTAGACCATGCATAACCATGAGAAAGTATTGGTCAAAGACTCCTATTTCTACTGTTAAAAGAAAATCATAGAATATTGTGGTGCCAGAGGGAGGAAAATATAACTAAATTGAGTATGAGAAAAAGCAAAACCTACTGAAGTAAAAATTCAGAATCATAAGATTATTTTAAAAGTAATTTATAAAGTTAAATTATATCAGATGCAAAGATACATTTATGGAACCATTCTAGGAAGTTTCCCCGACAGGAATTGCTTTAGCAAGTAAGAGTGATAATTCATTTGTCCTCTAAACAGATCAATCATTTTAATACCTTTTCATTTACATTTGCTTCTTAACTCTTTTAGAAAAACACAAAGAATGGTAGCCAATGACTCAATCTGAAATTTGACAAAATCCCCACATACCTACTTTACACTCCTCCAAACAAGCATTTTGTTACATAAGCCTGGACAATCAGGCTAAAGCAATGGTGACCAGCCTCCACAAGGCCTGGTCTTCTCAAGACAAGTTCTTTTTCTGCCAGAATAAAAATTTGCAAAGCAAAGGCATACGGTAAGTGTCCCACAGACGTTAGCTCCCTTCAGTCTCCATTTTTTCTTTTATGGAAAAATAATAATCTAATTCCTATTTGTAGATTCCAGAGGCACAGCCAAGGTCACAGCTAATGAGATCTAGCTTATGCCTGAATAAGAGCTCTAGAGATAACAATGTAATGTGGCCTATTACTCAAGTTCATTTCTAGCTATGTTTTGGTTAATGAAGCCTATCTGCCAAGAATTCAACCACTTGGAAATGGCTGCTTTAACATTTGTACAGATGTACCTTATGAAATACCACTGGAAGTCTGCAATGACTCCTTTGTTCTAATTTTAATTTCCTGATCACCTTTATTCATAAACAAATAAAGACCCTTATCTCAAACTGCTTATACTGAGTCCTTTGTTTTCTTAGCTCTCAGTCTTATCAATCTTCTTATGAAGACTGATTTTAGTTTTCTTTAATTTTTGTAGCCTTACACTATTCTAAATAGTTGCGGAGCCTTTCACACAAACAAAGAACTTTTTTTTTTTTTTAAAGATTTTATTTATTTATTTGACACAGAGAGAAATTACAAGTAGGCAGAGAGGCAGGCAGAGAGACAGGGAGAGGAGGAAGCAGGCTCCCTGCTGAGCAGAGAGCCCGATGCAGGCCTCAATCCCAGGACTCTGAGATCATGACCTGAGCCGAAAGCAGAGGCTTTAACCCACTGAGCCACCCAGGCGCCCAACAAAGAACTTCTTAATTCTACTTCAAAACACTGAAAATTCAAAGTAAACTACATATATTTTTTTTCAAACAGACTATTAAATTAAGGAAGAAAAAGATAAAATTTGAGTATACAAGGCCTAATGTGAAAAAGATGTAAATTAGATTAGAGAGCAGAAATGTCAGCAGTTTTCCAAACTATGTTGTAATGGAACTGCTATTTAAGAGCTCACCCACTTGGGGCACCTGGGTGGCTCAGCTGGTTAAGTGTCCAACTTGATTTCAGCTCAGGTCATGATCTCAGGCTGGTGATATCGAGCCCCATGTCAGTAGGCTCCACGAGGAGCATGGAGCCTGCTTAAGATTCTCTCTCTCGGGCGCCTGGGTGGCTCAGTGGGTTAATGCCTCTGCTTTCGGCTCAGGTCATGATCTCAGGGTCCTGGGATCGAAGCCCGCATCGGGCTCCCTGCTCAGCGGGGAGCCTGCTTCCCCCTCTCTCTCTCTGCCTGCCTCTCTGCCTCCTTGTGATCTCTCTCCCTCTGTGAAATAAATAAATAAAATCTTAAAAAAAAAAAAATTCTCTCTCTCCATCTCCCTCTCTCTACCCATTCCGCCCCATTTCTCTCTCATCTTCTCTTTAAAAAGAAAAAAAAAAAACTCACTCACATTTACCATATTTTATGAAAAAATGGGAGTAGAGGGGCTATGAACATTTAGGTTTGGCTGATATTCCACAGCACAGAGTTTTATCCTGAAAATGCAAGTAGAAATAGGATTTGATGATTTAATCAAGAATTTTAAGATGAGACAGGTAAGGAAGTATCCCAGACTATAGTTCTGAATCAGATTTTTCAGGCTTCAGTATGACTTATGAACACCTTGAAATATAAAAATACTAATTTAAAAGGTGCCTGTGCTCCTAAAAGGAAAATTTCCCACCCTGCCCCCCAAAGTAATCTACTGAAAAAGTTAAATTCCAACTGGATATTTTTCTCCTTTCTTTCCAATTGCCACTTACTTATACTAGACTAGGTAGATAGAAGTGACTTAAAATAATTAAAATAGATTGCTTTAGGGAAGAAAATAGTAACGACTCAGGTATATTCAGATCTGGCACTCCCATGCACACTTTATTAGGGAAAAATTTATGTTAAAGAAAAGTATGGTTTATTTCTACATAATCAGGAACACTGTACCATTCGATAAATATCAATTTCTCCTCTATTATTGTGAGAAATTGAGAAAATAGGTTAAAAGAGAATCTTAAAAAGCCTGGTGGTCGGTATTAAGGAGGGCACGTATTACATGGAGGACTGGGTGTGGTGCATAAACAATGAAACTTGGATCACTGAAAAAATTAAATTAAATTTTAAAAAAGCATTTTGAGTAAGAAATATTAATTCAGTTGTGAAACTGTAAGGACTATTTTGAGAAGCTCATGAAGGAGCTCATATTAAATCAAGGTATGCATAGTCTTAGTTTTATGTTATTTTTCCTAGGAACATCAGAATTTCCTATATCATATTATCATATTAAAAAATATTTACTACACTTCAGATTTAAATATTTGGGTCTCTTCCAATATTGCAAAATTAACTTATGAATTAAATAAAAGTTAATCAAATAATTGGGAAGTAAGACATTTTTTAATCTTAATTTTTTATTTGCAACAAAAATTATTATTTCAGAGAAAACTGAACATAAAAGGTATTTTGAGAGATATTTTACTCATCAACAAAGACCTAAAATCAGAGCATGATACATGCAGGCACTCAAGATTTTTTACTAAGTTAATAAATCAGACAAATGTATGTATATATGTATACATGTTATATGTATATATGTTCATTAACCTAATTTTCATAAAACTTGACATATGATTATTCCTGCAAAAAACCATTTCAAATCAACACCCAAAAATCTATTACATTCCTCATTCACTATGTTGATAGAATTTGGGGTTGAAAACACTCCTGTAAAATACATCTGTGATTTGCTAAAACATATTGTTAAAAGCTCAGATTGTGCTTTTTGGTACCATTGGGGGGAAATGCCACTAGTAGTTTTAAACTGAGTTTTATCTGGCACATCTGAATTAAATTATATTTTTCTTGGTTTCAGATGAATAAACACATTTCCCCCATGGCATTATGTCAGTAGAATAATGCACCTGGAATATGTTAATTTTCTTAATGACCTCACAGTCTGTCATAATAAGCTAATCATATCCAAAAAACAAGATTAGCATGATTCGTACATTCAGAAAAAAAGTCTTAAATGCCAGCTTAATTATTACTGGAATTCATCTCCTTATTTATAAATTTAAGGTCCAAATTTGTATGACAGTGTTTCCTCCTAAACTTCTTTATTTTTTGATACTATTTAATTATCAGGTTGTTTTGACATATACTTTTAAAATGTTTAGAATTGTATGCCCTTTTTTAAAATGCTGGAGAATTTAAAAGGGTCTATGGGCATGTTCAGTAATTCAACTTAAGCTAATGGCACCACATATGTTTTCTGTTATGACATGGTTACAATTTTACATGTAGAATATGTAAAATACATGTATTTTTTCAACTCTTTTTATCCACATCCTCTGAAGTTTATACCCCCTGATGCAACCTTATGCTTAGAACTACCCAAAGAGTTGAGCCAAAACAAGCCATTCTCTTATTTTTGTCCCAACAGGGTGGCTCAGTGGGTTAAAGCCTCTGCCTTTAGCTCAGGTCATGATCTCAGGGTCCTGGGATCAAGGCCCGCATTGGGCTCCCTACTTGGCAAGGAGGCTGCTTCCTCCTCTCTTTCTGCCTACCTCTTAGCCTACTTGTGATCTCTCTCTCTCTTTGTCAAATAAATAAATAAAATCTTTAAAAAAAAATAGAGAGAGATGGCAGGACAGGGGGTCATTTGGTTGATAGATCCCTTGTTATATTGGGGCCGATAATAAGCTAAAAAATTTGATCACTGTCCTGCTGGCTTAATGTCATTTCTTGCTTTTGTGATATAAAAATATTAGCCTTTGGAAAAGAGTGGCCTGGACAGAAGAAATTAGGAGAGAAATTAACATTCTTCCACATGTGCCAAAGGGATATAATGTATCTAATCACAATTGAGAATGCTTTTAGCCCTAGCTCCCCTTTTCCTATAAAATTTTGTTGTTTCTTGAACTGAGTCTGATTTTGGTACTTACTTTCCCCTTATACAGATGACACTACATTAGACCTGCTCAATACTGTCTTACCTAGTGGGCTATTAAGGTGTTGCAAGTAGTTAATAACTTTTGAAAAAGATCTTAGGGATAGTAAAAAAAAAAAAAAAAAAAGGCAGGTGCCTGGGTGGCTCAGTTGGTTAAGCACCTGCCTTCAGCTCAGGTTGTGATCCCAGAGTTCTTGGATCAAGTCCTGCATTGGGTTCCCTGCTCAGCAGGAAGTCTGCTTCTCTCTCTCTCTCTCTCTGCTTGTTCTCTTCTCTTTAATTAATTAATTAATTAATTAAAAGGCCACAAAAATCAAGTAGATTTTTCTGAAGACACATTATATCCTGATATACTATCTATAAAATACTAGGTAACGTGGCTTAGCATAGAAGCATGGGCTTTGGAACTCTGCAGACCTTATATTCACATGTCCAACTCTGCCACGTTCTAATTTCTTATTTCAGTCAAACTATTTAACCATAGTGAATTTAATTTTCTCATTGGTAAAGTGAGAATTGGATGGAAGAGGATATGAGAAGCAAAGTGTCTCCCGTGGACCCTAGTATGCCTTTTTTCTCTGTATTGCTGATATTCTACTTTATAGATGTTAAATGCCACCTGGGGACAGAAGCCAGCAGAGTCTGAATCATAGGAGGTACAGACTGATTTTATTTCCCTTTCCTGAGAGCTCATTAAATTAATGACTTAATTATATCATTATATAATTACATAATAAAAGTATCAAAATACTAAATCACTCAAGAGTTGGCCATCTTGTCACAGAAAGCTATAAAGAGTCTGAAATATATTCATACATGTGAAATCAGTGACTTTGTATATTACATTAGATTTTCATATGCCCTAGTTTGCCCAAGGCAATTAAATATTTAGATACTGTAAGAAAAATAAATTGAACTCTGACTTCACCATTGCACTGGACAAGTTGCACAGTGATAAATAGAGCCGTCCTCAAGGGCAAAGACCAGATGATAATTATTTTAGGTTTTGCATTCCATACAGCCTTTGCTGCAACAATTACCAGACACAGTATAAAGTCAGCTATAGACAACAGATTAACAAATGGTGTGGCTGCATTTTAATAAAACTGTATTTACAAAAATTGGTGGTGGACCATATATGACTCGCAGCCCATGGTTTTCCAGCCCCTGTTTAATAGTGATGATCTCTCAGTACTGAACCAATTACCACTTGCATGATTTCTTATAGTCCTTATATTTCCTGTAAGCAAAACAGTCACAACTATATGTAAAGGTTTAGAGAACATATTAAAAGAACAATTGCATACTGAAAATTAGGCATAAATTCTAATCATATTCTTCTTTTTAAAAATGTTTATTAGAAAAATATAGAAGAGTGGACCAAGAAAGGAAGATGGCTAAATTTATAACTAATAGCATGATACCTAACTAGCATAAAAATCCAATATAATACATCTTTCAATCCCAAAGACCATAGTTTAAGGCTCCAGTCAATCAAAAGAATATTCCACATAATAATTTGTTATTAACTGTCATGCCAGTTACAAATTATGCTAATAACCAGACAAGAACAAAAAATTGTCACTAGGTAACTACAGTAGCTGGAGACCACATGAAAAATCAAACCTAAATATTTTTAATTTGTCTACCCACTTGCAATAGGATTAAGCCAAAGCATTATAAATCACTGATTCTACAAATGCAAAAGAATTTTTAGATGTTTGAACAAATGGAGAGAACAACAAAGATACTGCAAAACATTTGGTAGTCCTCCTCCACAAAGCATGTTTCAAATCACAGAAGTTGAAAACAAAGTTAAAAGAAGTAAAAGATTGTTATGTGAAGATGGTTGAATAGTTTTCTTCCATTGCACTAAAGGTCTTTCTAAAGATCAGCATTAAAACAATCAACTCATTTTTTCTAATTGGTCAATAAGCTCTCTTTTATTAGACTGTGAACTCACTGTCATGAACAATGTACTGTTCACCAACTCTATTAGTATAAGCTATGAGTAATATAGGTATTCGGGCCAAAAATTTAAAAAATAATAGATACTAAGGAAATTATTGTTCAAGTACACTCAATCTACTAGCCTTAATGGAGTTAGAGAAGTCACAAAGTTGCTCCTTATGTTATTATCTCAAAACCCATGCATCCAAATAGCAAGGATATTCCCTGAAAGTGTAAAACTCTGTCTTCTATTTCTCAATGATGTGCTGCAAAGACCAGAGTTCTTACTAGAGGACTAGAAAATTTAGAGCTGCATCATTTGGCGATTCAGAGCAGACTTCTGTCTCTCTTAATTAAACAAATCCCACAGCACTGTGCGAGCAGGCTGCTTTCCAGGATAAAAGAGATGTCACACAGATGTTTCCAACAAAATTTCCAAAAGCTTTACCTTGCTGGAAAAGAATGACTCCATTCAAAGTAAGAATTTTACCAATCCTCTAAGAATGAACACAAGCAGAAGGATTGGAATTTGCCTCCTTTTAAAGGAAAACACATACACAACGTACAACCAGACACTTATTCAGAATGTCCAGATGTCTTCACTGTGCAGGGGAATGATTTTTAAAATAAGAAAAGGCACTAAGAGAACCATGAGAAGGTGTTGCAAATCTGAGAAGTGAAAATACACAGACCTCTCTTGGATTGCCAACTTGATTAGCTCTTCGTCTTTACGGAAAGATGCTTTAGCCACTGACATGCCAAAAGAAAAACCCAAAACTTGCCTGATTTCAGGTCAAAGGTGAAAGAAAGAAATGCCAAGAAGACAAATGCTTACAGAAGAGACCTGTGAAACAAGGCAGTAAAGACAGGTTTTATAGATCTGTGGTACAGAAGATGAAATCCAGCGTGGAATAGATCATGTCTGCTTGTGAATTTTAATGCAGATGATGGAACAAGAGGGCATACATAAAAATTAGGGAGAATCTGATTTGAAACAGATGTCATGCAGCCCTTCATTGCAAAGAGTCATAAATGAATGTATGGAGTATCAGGCATAAAAAAAACTATCCAGGTGAAGAACACTGAATGTTTTTTTAAAAAGAAAAAGAAAAAATACTAGAAGAGATTATAAAAAATTATGAGGTTTCACTGGATGACTAAAACCAATTTCTTCAAATATGAGGTCGATTTTACTTTTTATCACTGCAGAACAACACAGAATAACAAAGGCATTCATTAGTAATAAATGATGATGATAGAGCCCAGAATTAACACGTGGTTGAAATTCTGCATAGCTGATTTGGAGTTCGCCATTCTGCTGTCTTGGCATCATAGCCTCAGACAGTGAATTTGGAGATTTCCAAATTACAAAATATTAGATTATTTTGAAGACTAAAGTTCTATAACATGTTATATTTTGTTTTGTAAAAAAAGTGGGGTACCTGGGTGGCTCTATCGGTTGAACGTTTGCCTCTAGCTCAGGTCATGGTCCCAGAGTCCTGCTGGGTAGGGAGTCTGCCTCTCCCTCTCCCTCTGCCACTCTACCCTGCTCATGCTCTCTATCTCAAATAAATAAAATCTTTAAAAAATTAAAAATAATAAAAAATTTAAAAAGGTAAAGAAAGAGAACAGATTTTTCATTGTTGCTCTATTATAATCTAACGCTCTCCTGAGGAATTTTTGTTTTATTTAATGGACACTTGAAATTGAATAACTAAACATTTCTTATTGGCTACTAGAAATTTTACAGCCACATTTAGCACTCATTCAAGGCAACTGAGTAGCTTCTGACATAAATATTTCTGTGCTGTGCCAACTCCCTCTCCATCTTAAGTCATTTCCTTATAGTGGATTTACTTTCTTCTTTCACAAATATTTTTATCAGATTCTAATTTGTTCTATTTTCCACAGTTTTTAAGTCACTTTAAATTATTTCAAATAAAAGGAAGTATAATTAATTATTTAGATCTTTCTTATAGAGTTGCACCATAAAACATCACAGCCCTGATCACTCCTTTAGTCTATCTCAATTCAGTTAATTTTGACCTTATACAAGAAATCCAGAAAACATAATTTAAAAGGTAGCCAACACAGTCTTCTTCTGTCAAATAAGACTATACAAAGAATTTCAAATGAGACTGTCACCAACAAAGCAAATATCAAATCCACAGAATGAACACAGAAACTGAGAATTCTCTGAAACATTCCATTTCATAAAATACTCACACATACACCCATGTTTCATAGGGATTCAGAAAGTGTCCCTTGCCTTTGCAGTTCCAAGCCCAATGTCTTAGCAATAAATCCTGCTTTCAACATCATGGTACTAAGTCCCCCAGTCCTTGTCAGAATCCGTATTTCATGACACTAATCTGATCACTGAAATTGGCATAGGTACATGGTATACCATTTATCATGAAACGAACAGAAAGGAGAAACCTCTTGTCTATTTTCCAGAGTGGTACCATTTTTTTTCTTCTTTAAAGTTTATTCTTCTTGTCTCAGAAGGTCTTTTCTACAACTCAAAATCATAAAACTTAGTCCAGAGAGCCATGGTGGTACCCAGTGAATTCTCTCCTTATACACTACTTGCTTTTTGATTACAAGTGTTTGGGGATGGAAGGAAAGAACTAAGGTACACGGATTTCACAAATTCTGAAACTGTCATATACAATATCTTGCCCAAATCTGTATTTTGTATATCTCCTTTTTGATAACCCAGGCATTAGCATCTCTCATCTTTGAACTCATCCTAGCAAAATAAAAACTGCAAATTTGGTTTAATAGAAGGAACATATTTTCCTGCTATTTATCTTTGTACTGATACAAGAGTTCAACAAATTTCACTTTTGTAAATGCTTTTATCTCCAATACAAAGTTATGTTTTATAAATTTTTGATATAGAAATATAGCCACAGAACAGAGGAACAATAAAAAGGAGGAGGGGAAAATGACTTAACAAGAGGATCACCATGATATCAGGGGAGCTTTTTCAAAATATATACACCTCTCTTTTCTAGTCTACCTTCCAAACTGTGAACTACACATTTTTCACATGGGTTAGGCTAAGAAAGGAAGAGAAGTTTTCCTAGTTTCATCTTTTCTTGTCAAGGTTCTCTGAAAGAATAATTAGTGTTTTAACCACCATGTACAATGTCTCCAAGTGCACTTTATCCTTGATACATGCAAAGCTCTAATCTGGCTATTATCTCAACTTACTAGAGGAATAATTGTTTTCTGGGAATGTGGTGTGAGAGCAGAGAAATACTATCATAAGGATCAAATGAAATTGACTTGGATTTTTCCACTCTTAGGACTTAGTCCATACAGAGAAGAGAACATTCTCAAAGTAACCCATCTGATCATAAAGTATTTCACATTACCAGACTGCTCAGTATTCTATGGTAGTAAAAAAGGTGCAGAAATTATTTTCTAGAGAACAATAGGAAAAAAGATTTCTGCTGAAATAAACTGTAAACCATTCACTCACTGGAAACTGGTCAATTTTTAGACTAAAGTTTCCAACTCATAGCATTCGCAATCTAACAAATATGAATTCAACACCAAGAACAGTAACTCCACATATTATGTAGCATTTCACAGCCCACAATACACTGTAGAGCAAATTATCTCATTTGATAACAAAAATCCATTTTATCATTCCAAATTACAGACAGGAAAAATGAAGTTCAGAGACATTAACTTACTTGCCCTGGGCACAGTGACCCTGCCAGGTCTCTGGATCTTGGTCTAGTCTCTCATGCTCTATCTCCTGCAGGGTAATATTAATTTCATTGAATTAACACAGTTTCAACAAGGTGACTCTGACAATATTCAGTTGTTTTTCTACAGGCTAGGTTTTCTTCATTTAAACATTATCTTCTTCCTGATATCTTTTTAACAATAAATTACTAGAAGAACTCCAATGTCACATGCTGGACAGCAAAATTTACGAGAAGGATGTGGGAGTCCCAAAGCAGGTTCTGAGGCTGGTGTGAATTGGTCTTCTGAGAGCATCAGAAAGAAATGCCAGGGTTCTTATTAACAAAGAGGAATTGATAGATGTTCTTATGGTTTGCATCTAAATGAGCACAAACAATGCCTGTACTGCCAAATGAAATTATTCTATCCTTCTAGCATGATGTACAATTAAATATTTTCTAATATTGTTAAGGAGCTATAAATAATACTGATTGACCAATACTGTGATAGGGCAGCAAACAGAGACCCAGTCGTAAGGTGGATCAGATATAAGTTACAGAGTTCATCAGAGCCATGAAAGAGTGTATTCTCTTCACAAGTGTCAACAATTTATTTTTATGAGAAGTTACTCGCTAGAGGGTCAGGTGCCATTAGAGTCAATATAAGCTCCAAGAAGGGGCTTCTTCTCTGGCACATGCTATATTCCTCCTCAGCAATATAATGGTGAATTAAACAAACCTATAAAAGTCAATTCCAAAAAAAATTCACTCTAAATTAACATAATCTCTTATAGAAGATAGGAATGTTTGTGTTTAGCTATTAGTACTTTAGGACAAGCTAAGGTTTCTATGTTATTTCAACTGCCTGTGTACCTTGAGCTGCATAGCCAATATAATCTTCCCCTTGATAAAAAACAGAGAATCAGTCATGAACAGCTAAAATATTTGTTCAAAATTATGTTGGATGATAGTATCAATGATAGGATCAAAATTAGAGAAAGAATTTCACTAGCCCATGCCTTTACAAAATCTAACAAAACTATTCCTACTTGCATAAATTTTAAAGAAAAGGTACGAAGTAGGAAAGAGAGAGAGAGAGAAGAGGAGGAGGGGAAGGAAGAAAGGAAGCCAGGCATATGAAACTATAATTTGATGAGCTACATTTCTCCTAAATATTTACTACTAGATATTATTCAAAGAATACAATGGAGCTTTTTAGGGAAATAACTATAGCTCTTCAACACAACAGTATGTGTCTCCAGACTATTTGTTTATTAATAATTCAGCTTTTATCACCAAATATGCTTAATCATTTCAACTGTGAAACTCATGAAATGTCATTTTCATTCATTCTTAGTATATCGTCTTGGCAGTCAGTGGAGAGAATTATAGGATTAAGACACCTGGCTATATATAAAACAAGGCAGAAACATAAAAATCTCTTCTTCAATTGCTAAACTGATGTAATGATCTTAATGACTTGCATACTATTGTTCTTCATTCTTAGAAATGGATTATACTTCTGGAAACTGACTTGACTGATGAGGTTTCATCCAGTCTCTCTGGATTTTGCTGCTGAATATGATCACTTCTATCACATGAACAGCAGGATCCAAGCATCTGGTTCTTTAGTGCAGCTTCCATGGTATTATTGTTGAATGTGTGAGCCAGTAGGATTTTGCTGAATGAAGTGCACAATTCAAATCATAAAATTTTTCATACACCAGAGAACACTTGGGAGAAAACCCAAAAGTGAAGTATAATTCCTATCCCAATGAGCTATTTGCTACAGACCCATGAGACACAAAAGAAAGAAATCTTTAAGAGCAATGTTTCTCAAAGTGAAGTCTGTGACCAAAGGCCTTCATCTACAGCAATGAATAAGAGACGAAGATTCCTGGCCACTCTTTGGATTTAGACTCCCATAATTTCTAGCTGTAAATTCCAAGCATCTGCAGAAGATTACCTGGAGATCCTAAAATTTTAAAATCCACTTTTCTTGAAGATAAAACTGCCCTAAAAAATAAAGTTTTCATTTTAAAAAAAAGGCCACTATGCTATTATTTTTCTCACTGTTTTAAAATCTTGAGTCTATACAACTCTCAGTCTCCAATGACGTTCCCTTGAAGACTTACGAAGAATGTTTTTGAACTGGACCAGTTTCTTACTATAGGCTGTCATGTAACCCAACTGGGTAGAGTCTATAAATGTTGGAAAAATGTCCCAGTGGGTTGCCAAGTTTAAGACTTGAATGAAATAGTTTAATTCTTAGTGCATCAAGATAGAAATCATGGAACAGAATTTTTCAAAAATATGTTATAACATAAAATATGAATTTAGTTTAAGATTTCTTATTGATATTTCTTTCCCAAACTAGATTATAGTGCTGAAGACACAGTATTAAGATATACACATATACCACATGGGTAGAAGCATATGGCAGAAAAACGGCTGCTTTCTTTGCCATATCCACACTTGCCACATACCCTGGAACTTATTAAAATTCTGTTGAAGTGGTCAGACTGTTCTTAGTGTGCTTGTTTTTTCTTGGGGAAATCCAGTGCCCTTTCAATGAGGAAACATTCAGTTACCAAGCTATTCCTGATTTAAAAATAATTTGCAAACTCTGCCTTGTAAACACTTACAGATCTACCACAGAAGTCCCTGGAGCTACCTTGGAAGTAGCCCAAATTTATCTCAAACATATCTTGCTCAAGTAAAATAAATATTGAAACCATTATTCCAAGGAAACTATTTTTCTAAACCAGTTGCTTTACAAACTGAAAGTCAAAGGCGTCACAGTGGAGGCTGGAAATGCAAAGTCATGTGTTGGGTGAAATTTCCAGTGCAGGATATGGACTGAAGGTATAGCCTGTGTTGCTCCTCTTCCCACTGACATAGGCTCTGCTGTTCATCATCTCCTGTTCTTTATGAAAGAAGAAAAATAACTGCAAATAAAGAGCTGGGCCCTAACCTAGGCTATTCTCATAGACTTTCCACCTCCCTTAAAAATTTCCTCTAGAGCTGGAGTTACAAAACTATGGTCCATGGGCTAAGACATCCTTCAACCAGATTTTGTAAGCAAATTTTTATTGGAACATAGTCACACACACACTTATTTACACCTATAACTGCTTTTCTATTACAAAGTCGGAGATGAGTAGTTGTGAAAACACCTTTGGGCCCACAAAGCTAAAACTATTTACTATCTGGTCCTTTACAAATAACTTTTGCTTACCACTGATGTAGAGAATATTCAGAGTTGCCTCAGTAGTGATTGTTACCAGTAGAGGTAGGGAGAAGCAGAGGTAGTGGATGCCCAGCATGATACAAGAGACATTTTACCTGAATACTGTCGCAGGAAAAATAGTTCAATTGCCAAAACAATTCTATTCTTCTTAACAAAATAATTTCTTTCAAAAGTGAGAATTTCACTAAATCGCTATTTTGTAAAGGAGGTCAAAATGACCAAGACAGGAGCATCAGGGTGGCTCAGTCAGTTAAGTGTCCAACTCTTGGTCTCAGCTCAGGTCTTGATCTCAGGTTTGTGAGTGAATTCAAGCCCCTCACTGGCTTTCACCCCAGGCATGGAGCCTACTTTAAAAAAAAAAAAAAAGACCAAGACAAAATCATGACTGTGAAAGCACTATATCACCAAACTTTTCTCCATATACTACACCTGCTATTTTTGCTGTATGCTTGATCTTGATAAACATGTAATAGCCCTCCTGATTTCCCCAGATAAATACTGATACCTTATTCTTCCTGCTCCCCACACATCCTCTCATTCATTCATTCACGCAACAATTTTTTTTAAAGATTTTATTTATTTATTTGTCAGAGGGAGAGGGAGACCGAGAAAGAAAGAGAGCACCCACAAGCAGGGGGAGCAGCAGGCAGAGGGAGAAACAGCCTCCCCACTGAGCAAGGAGCCCAGTACTGGACTTGACCCCAGGACCCTGGGATCATGACCTGAGCTGAAGGCAGATGCTGAGCCGACTGAGCCACTCAGGCACCCTCACAACAATTCTTTACAAGTACCTAATACATGTCAATTCCTGTGCTAGGCACGTGGTATATAATGGTATACAAATGGTCATGGGTCAGCTTTCATAGAAAGTCTTGTCAGGTATAAATTTTGAACCAGACAGTCTTATATTTAAATAAAGAGAAATTAAAGAGAAAAAAATCAAACTCATAAATGAATTTTCCTCAGATTATTATGTTATGATAAATAAGCAATCCAACTTACTGCAAAATATCAGTTAATAATATAATAATACAGATTACTGTCATTAAATTTTCCGCATCTTGACTTTTTTTTTACACTAGTTAAAACCATTTTGCTATTTAGTATTTTTGTTAAAAACTTTGGTAATCTCACTCCAGAAATCAATACAATAAAATAAAATTAGAAAAATTAAAAAAAAGAAACAACTTTGGTAACCCTACTAGTACACAGAGCATAGTAAAAGGAAATTCAGAAAAGTAAACCTGTAGATACACAAAGTACAATGAGTTTTAGGAGAGGGCAAGTGCAGAACATTAGGAAAGCTATGTAGTAGCAAATTGGCGGAGAGGAGTTGCCTGATTGAGGGAATAGGACTTTTAAAAAGAGAAAATGAAGAGGAAACGGGAAGAGGAGAGGATATCAAATTATACATGTCCATGTTCACTGTGTAAAGAATTTTGGTTGCTGTTTGGTTGGTGGTGGTTGTTGTTGTTGTTTTTAACGGAGTAAATGGTAAGCAATCAGAAGCCTTAAAAAAGGAGAGGATGATCACATTTTTCTTCATAAAGACTACTTCGGCTGGACCAAAGACAATGATAAAAGAATGAGGATTGTGGGAAGCCGGGAATCCCTTGGAAATCACGTATCGAAATTCAAGAAAGAGATGATGGAGGCTGATCTATGGTGACGTTAGTGAAGATGAAATTAAGTAGAGAGATTCAAAAGGTATTAAAATCAACAGGAAATAATAATTTATTATATTTGGGGGCTGAAGAAAAGAAAAAATGCAATCAGGAATGGCTTTTAGCTGGGTTTTGTTTTGTTTTCTGGGTTTGGGGTTTTGTTTGTTTTTGTTTTTCTTACTTTGGTTTTGTTTTGTTGCCTTGTTTTGTTTTGCCTTGGATAACTGCCTGAGCTGTTGCTCATTTGCTATGATGGGAGTGCAGAGGGATGGCAGGATAGGGGAAAACATGGTAAGTTCGACCTGGGACACTGAGTGTTTGGTACCTGGGAAACATCCAAATGACTTTGGGCTTATGCAGTAGGGTAGGCACACCGAGGCTCAGGAGATTGGAAATAAGGATGAGTTGTCAGTCTATCAGTAATAATTGAGAGAACTGGAATGGATGAGATTACCCAGGCTGCATATTTGGAGTGAATGAAAAAGAATCCAGAACAGAACAGAATCCACTGAGTAGAACATGTAAATTCTGCACAAAGAAAGAAAGGTTAGGAAGGTGTGGCTAAGTAGGCAGGAAAATACATGTTGAGTTTTGAATCAGAGTGAAAAGAGAGACTTTCATGAAGAAAAGAATGGCTGATCATATCATATAAGCCTGAGAAAAAAATTATGAAAAAACCTAAAATATGTTACTTAGATTTACTGTCATTGCCAATTGTGACATCAGTTAGGAGAGGGGCAGAAGCCATGCTGCAGATGGTTGAGAAATCAACAAAGAATTGAAGTGGAACAACAAATTTAGATAATGCTTTTCATATGTTTAACTATGAAGGAGAAAAGAGAGATAGAAGAGTAGATAGAGAGAAACATTAGGAGGAAGTTACGCTCAGGAAAGCACATAAGCCAGGCTTCTAGAGAGCTCCCAATGTTCTGTGTTCAACTGGTGGATGGTCATATGGTTTCTTTGTATTTCAAATAATTAAACTGAACTTTATGTTTTATGCATTTTAATTTGTTTATAATATTTACCAATTTAAAATATATACAAAGATATTTTTAAAACCATAAAAGAATAAACCTAAAATCAAGTCTGTAAAATGTGTGTGAAAAAATTTATAAATCCCATTGAAAGTAATTTCTTTTTAAAATCCTATTTGGAAGGCATATCATGTTCTTTGATAGGGATTTCAAGAATTATTGAGATGCAATTTTCTCCCAAATTGACTTATAGATTAAAAGCAATTCCAGTCAAATTCCAAAAAGAGTTTTTTATGGGATAAAACAAATGAATTCTAAAATCCATGTCATTACAAAAGCTTAGAAACAACAAAAGCATTCCTCAAAAATAATAAGCTAACTAGTCATATATCAAGACTTATTATAACATATCAAAAATATAAGATAAAAAGTATCAAGATAAAGAATATGAGTGACTAGAGATAAAACAGAAATAAATCCACCCACACATATATAAATGACTTCTAACTAAGCTCACATTACAGGTTGGTGAGGAAAGGCCTGGATCTTCAATAAAAATTCTGGGAGAGTTGTTATTCATGTGAAAAAAAGAAAAATAAAACAAGAAGAAAAAATAGGGTCCTTACTTCACACTATACACAAATCTGAAATTCCAGATACATTAAATTCTTCCTTTTTATAAAATAAAAATCTATAAACCTTAAAGTTGACAATAAGCAAGCTTGGGGTAGGAACAGATCCAGTAACAAGATACAAAAGATACAATCATAAAGAAAATGATAAATTTAGCTATTTAATTAAAGTTAAGAATTTCTGTTCCTGAAAATACATCATGAAGAGAATAAACAGACAAGCTGTAACTTGGAAGGAAATACATTCAGCATCAGTAAACAAGAATTAGCACTTAGTACAGGTAAAAGTTCTTATTAATCAAAAAGAAAAAGACAAAGTAAAAATTTCAATAGGCATAAACAGGCATTTTGTAATAGGAAACAAATGCATCAAAAACATGTGAAAATGTGTCTGTCCTCATTTGTAATCAGGAAATATAATTTCAAACCACAAGGAGGTAAAATATCATGTAAAAATTTAAAAGTGAGTCAATATCCATTTGTGCCAGAATGTGGGACAAGAGGACTTGTCCGCTTAGTCACTGCTGGTGCTTATGTAAATTGTTAACAAACATTTTGGAAAATATTTGGCATTTAAAGTTGAACATATGCATATGCTACAGCCCTGTAATTTTACTTCTAAGAGAAAAATCTTACATCTACATACTGGGAGACTTGTATAAGAACATGCATACCAGTATTGTTCTTAACAAACCACAAATGTTTATCAAAACAAATGTTCAACAAAATGTGTTAAGCTATTGTTGCTACATTGTTATGTGTGCTATGTAGAGTAGAGAAATAAATTGTGGTGCATTCATATACTGAGATTTCCTACAGCAATGAAAATGAGTGATAAAGTACTGCATAACAATAAAAGTGAATCTGAAACAATGTTGAGCAAAAGATGTAAGGCATGGAAAACATACACCATACATTATGATCCCACTTTCATAAAGTTTAATAGCAGTAAGCTAAACATACTGTTAGATTATATACATGTAGTAGGATACAAAATACAAACAGGGAAAAGAAAGTGATCTGGGAGGTATACACAAGCATGTTTTATTTCTTAACCTAGATGATGGCTGTTTCTTTTATTTTTATAATTTTGCAGTACCTATGAATTTATCTACCTCCTGTATAATGTATTTTCTAAATGTTTCTAAGGAAAATATCATATGCCTTAAAAGATATGGAATCTTTGATGAGAAAAAAAAATTTTAGCCAATAGAATTTAATTTGCCCCTTTGAACATTTAGAGATTGACCTTTTTTGTTTTTTAAATCCCTTAACATAAGATAGGGAAGGAGTAAATAGTTAAGAAAAAACTGAAATAGTCCAACAAAAATGGCCACTAGGAGGAAAAAAACAAAAACCAAACCAAAACAAAACTCTTGGGGTGTGCCTGGGTGGCTTAGGTGGTTGTCTGCCTTTCACTCAGGTTATGATCTCCCGGTCCTGGGTCCTGGGATGGAGCCCCACATCAGGCTCCCTGCTCAGTGGGGAATCTGCTTCTCCCTCTCCTTCTGCCTCTCCCCCTGCTTGTGCTCTTTCTTTCTTTCTCTCTCTCTCTCTCTCTCTCTCTCTCTCTCTCTCTCTCTCTCTCTCATGAATAAACAAAATCTTAAAAAAAAAAAAAAGACTCTAAATGGACTAAAGCAGAAGGAGGATATAGGGGCTTAAAAAATATTGAACAAAGTGTTAATAAAAATTGGCACAAAGTTTTCTGCATGACACTTTATTTATGTCACCCCAAAAAATATAATGAATTAAAGATTCAAAAACCAAATAAAAAAATAAAACCACTATTTTTGTAGAAAAAGCAGAGGAAGGTTACTAGTTTCACTTTGTAAGTATTCATGGGGAAAAAGTTTACTGTTTGTTTTCATAAGTCATGTTTCATCAGTGTGAAAATTATAGGCAAGAAGAAAAGAATATTTCAACATGAATATACTTAAAAATTTCCTCATCTTTTAAACTAATGTCATGTAACAAACACATGCAAAGAGATTTGCCATAGTAAAAGAATATTTATTTATATGGCTGTGTACAACTGTCAACCTGCAAAAAGGCCAAAATCCTAGAGGGTGTAAGACTAGATTTAGGTGGTATTATGTATTTTCTTCACAGGAGGTAGATGGTTACTTGAAGGAACTAGAAAGGAGTTTCCCTGCTTTGAACTTAGTCCAAGTGGTGAATGAGTCATGACCAAATATTTTCACAACCTACTAGACATTCAGTGATCTTTGAGACACGAGCTGATGGTCTTCCATCATTCTTTGGTGGGCAGGTGTCACCACCACTAATTAGACTCTTGCTTAAAGTCTGCCCCGTGGGAGGGGAGGGCAAAATCAAGGAGGTCTTTTGACTGAACAGCCCATTCATAGCCTGTGGTGGTCCTAGCTACATTGGCACAGAGGCTCCTGGCCAAGGCTGGCTGGTAAATGTAGTATGTCCAGTGTAATAAAGAGGGGGTATTACCTTGTAGATCTGTCAGTCTGGCTTCTTTACCAACATTCACTTGACACTGACAAATTTTAAAAATGTAGGTGCATTGCTGAATAAGCCTTTATATGAATCAGACATTTTGAAAATCTCAGTCTCAAAAACTATATATCTGACATCTCATGCAATTCACTGTGGTACATTCTAGTAAAAATCTATCACCCACAGATCAGAAGAATCTTAGGAGAGTAGATAAGCAGGTATATGTGCTTCATAAATAGCAGGGTTATACTATACATGTAATCTTAAAACACAGGCCAGAAAACATTCTCAAAATAATGACACTTGCTCATTATATAAAATTTTACAATTTATCAAATGATTCGACATATTATAAGAGGTGAAAAATTTTAATTATAGAGGTAAAAATTTTGCCCAAGCTCAGAAAGGTAATATAGGACTGAATCAGGACATACTCTGAGCAGAAGTTAAAGTCTAGTGTTGGATGCACTACACCACAGATGCTTAGAACTAGTAACAAGAATAGTGATAGCAGCTGCCATTTTTAGTGAGCACCTACTAAGTTCAAGGCACTGTGTCTAAATTTAAAATACTGAATTATATTTAAATGTATAGTAAGACCTGTCTATCCCAAATCCTTTTATTATAATAAAGATTTCTTACCAGTTTTATAAGTTTAAATGTCCATGTTTTGCTCTCTTTAACTGCAGCATAATTATACTGATTATATATATGCAAAATATGTGTAATTATATGATTGATATATATATTCCTACTTAATGTTATATATTACACTATAATTTATTATGTTGTCTATTTTATATTTATATAATTTATATTATCATAATTATATATATAAGCATATATATGAGTTTGGCCATAAGGACAGGGATTGATCATTTTACTAAACTGTAAAAGAGATTTTTTGAAAGATCAGTATTTAAAACTAAATTTTTTCTTGTTCATTATTTTTATTTCATTCTTTACCTTTAGTATCAGAAAAAGCAACTGCTTGGTATAAAAGTGGAAAGTAGGCAAACTCTCCTCTAAATTAAAAGTGTTATCTAGGAGCAACTGGGTGGCTCAGTCGGTTAAGTTGCTGCCTTCGGCTCAGGTCATGATCCCAGGGTCCTGGGATTAAGTCCCACATCAGGCTCCCTGCTCGGCAGAGAGCCTGCTTCTCCCTCTCCCTCTGCCTGTTGCTCTGCCTACTTGTGCTCTCTATCTCTCTGTCAAATAAATAAAATCTTTAAAAAAAAGTGTTATCTATGCTTTCCCATCCACCGGATCCCTACCCTCCCACCCCCCAGTAACCCTCAGTTTGTTTTGTGAGATTAGGAGTCTCTTATGGTTTGTCTCCTTCCCCATGCCCTCTTGATTCACAGACCTGTACTCCTGGGGCAAAGAATAAAAAATAAATAAATAAATAAATAAATAATTGCTCTAATGTAAAAAAAAAAGTGTTATCTACATACCTGCTGATAATGTTATTTATGAAAACCATCACAATTACACTAGAGGGTTCTATTTAATAGATATTTTTCTGTGTTATAAAAGTAGGAGATATGCAAAAGTGAGATTAAACAGTACATATCTTTAAGGAGTTTATACTCTAATAAGAGTAAGAAACACAAGTACAAGATAATGAGAATCAAATACTTAATATCTTTAAGTTCTTCTAATAGAAAAGACAGTATATGTTAAACTAACATATATTAAAATTAACACTTCAGCAATAGTAATCCTTTAAATCATCTAAGTGTCCTTAGAGTGGATTGAAATAGCATTATTTAGTCACAAAACTGACCCCTGGGAATTAAGCAGGATGAGAGACAGGTGGTGTCTCTTCATTCTCATTGATTTATTTCAGCACAATTAATTGCATTTATCTGTGTAACCAGCAGAAAACCTTTCATTCTGGTATTTCTCATTCAATACACAAGCCTTCAAATGTGCACTGAAAGGCAGAGGTAATAAACTAAAAGCTGTGCTCCAAGTACAATATCTAAGAAGGAGAATCTCAAAATCATTAGCCAACTTAAATATTCTTCCTCATTTCCATCCCAACCTCCCTCCCTCCTCCTGACAATACATACACGCGCACACACACAACCTGAACCAGTCATTCTGATATACAAAATCCTGATTGTACATCTAATACTTTTAAGTCCACTTTTACTTTAACCTGAACCAGAACTTTGCTACCGATAAACAGTATATAATTCATGACAATTTAGTATGAATCTAACATGGCCCCATATGCTAGAGAAGCAGAGAAAATAATATAGTACAGATTTCTGAATCTCCTTTTAGCTCAGCAATCTTATCATGCAATGATTAAAAGCATACTAAAAAATCCAAAAAGGGGACCGTTTGCTGTATAGACCTATAAACTGGATATCGGTGTTACAGATGCCAAAACACAGTTAGGAAGATTAGCTCTCAGCTCCATTCCCGCTGAGGAAGTTCCCTGAAGGATGAAAGAGTCCTAGAACAAAGTGAGATGCTTTAGCTGATCAAGCCCTATTTGGTCACTTTCATCTTTGCGATGCATGGAAAAGGAGCCCCTTTCCTGCCAGCTCTTGGCACTGTGACCAGGGAGAGAAATAAAGGGAGGCAAGGCAAGACCAGTACAAAAGGGGAAGTGGTTAAAGGCAGCAGCCCATTCCAAAGAAACAAAGGTGCTGGCAGGAGATGTTAACAAGGAAGATGCTTGTGCCTCCATGGCAAATAGAATGGCAATGGCCTAATAATAAACCTGAAAGACACAAGTGAGGATGGCTGCATGCAAAGTGGGGGAAAACCTCCCAATTACTGCTTTAGACAGCCCTATTAATCCTTAGGAGCACTCCCGACAAAAAGTCTATTCAATTTTCCCTCAATGTGTTCTGTCTAATGGGAGCGGTATTATGTCTGACACTGAGGGTAATTACCTCATGAGAATTTCACATACAGAGAAGTAAAGTCTTTAATTTTCTGCAGGTGTCTTGGACACATTCTGCATAATTCTTTGCCCCAAAATGAGGTGCACATTCCTCTTCTGCAGAGTTGCTTTCAGATTGGGATGGTTTGCATTTGAGGACTGAGTTAATAGTCATTTATCTCAACCATTATGGAAAGTAGCACATAGTATATTCTCCCTTCATCACATCACAAGTGTCATTAACATCTTCAACAAAGCTTAAAGATATAGGTACCTTTACATATAGTATTTATGTGTATATACACATATGCATAAATCTTATGAAAATACTCCTCTGGGTCACAACCATTAGCAGCAGATAAGTAGTTAGGAACCTCACTCTACACATTAGTTATGAGAGTTCCAACAAGACTATAACCCTGCAGGGAGGCACTTAACTGTTTATTCCTGCCAGTTCATAAAACTGGGAAACAACTGAAATTATACAGGAAAGACAGTAAATGAAAAGGACAGTATTTAAAGCCACTTTGTTTCCTGAAATAATTACACATGTAGCATGTCTTGTTGATTTATTCTAAGGACTCTTCAGTCAAACATAAAGGGATTACATTTCGCTGAATTACACAGAGCAGTTTTATTATTTCACATTACCTGACAGCAGAGATATGACAGGGGAAGATTTAATATAACGACTTAGTAAAATACACACCAGAGAGAAAAAGACCCTTTAAAAAATTGTTTTTTCAATTATGGAGCAGTTGAGTGTACAGAAATAGGTTGTAATGTGGCAAACTTCACTCAACAAAAAAATGATTAAACACTTCTTGGAGGTGGTGACTTTATTAATGAGACATTCTTACAGTATAAGAATAAAGTTAATTTTATTTATTTTCTACTAGTGTGTAAACTACATGAACAAGAAAGACCATGCCAATTTAGCATGGTATATGTTCTTTATAATCCAGTGTACTCTTAAAAACCCACATAATTAATTAGGGAAAAACGGCACTAAGTCATCACAATGGTTCATGGAAACTGATGTGACTGGATGCTTTTATTTCTAAATTGCTCCCAACTCTACAATGATTTGATACTTCAGAATCTATGTCTGCATGGGGTATTCATATTGTTGCCCCAAAAGTACCTCTATCCCCAGCACTATCTCTTGTGGGAGGCCTCATAAATAGCCTGAACTGTTCACATTTCTTTCTTATCCAGGCATCAAACACTGTGGGACATTCTGATTATGTTCAGGTCCCAGAACACCTGACCCAGTCTAATGAGAAATTTTTTATGAATGTCCACTTTAGGCAAAAATTAACATCTCCTGGAGAGAAAGTTATCTTTAATTTTCATTGTGAAAGGATGTAAAACTTTAATAAATTATCCTTAGGAAGAGTTGTCTTCTTTTCAAAAGCTTAAGGCATGCTTTCGGAGAGAAGACCAAGTATGTACTCATGTTTTTCTCCCTCTTCTCTCAACCTGAAAACCCCAGGACATGCAGCCATCGGAGCTCTGGTTAGTACCAGGACATGCTGTCCTTGACTTTCGACAACCATCAAGACATCAAGTCTTTTTTTTTAGATTTTTTTGTATTTATTTGACACAGAGAGTGAGAGATCACAAGTAGGCAGAGAGGCAGGCAGAGAGAAAGGAGGAAGCAGGCTCCCTGCCAAGCAGAGAGCCCGATGCGGGGCTTGATCCCAGGACCCCGAGATCATGACCTGAGCCGAAGGCAGAGGCTTTAACCCACTGAGCCACCCAGGCACCCCAAGGTATCAAGCCTTAAATTTATCAGCATCTCTTAAAACTTCCCCAAAAGTCTCCAAAGGCTGAACAGACTCTGAAAACTGACCTGGAAAATTCTGTAACTAAACATCTATACAATACCTACTTTATAACTCAATAAGAAGTATAGACTTGCTAATGCCCAGTTACCTCACATGTTCAGGGTTAATCACTAAGGTTGCTCCAATTTCTTAATGCAAATGTCTCAGGCAAAGGTGAAGATGCTTCCAGTTAGCTACTCTCCTCTGCGCTTAGAGGATACCACCAATGCACTATGTTTCTCATTTATGTGAAGGCTGAAGTTAAACCTTGGTTATCAGCTTACTTATGTAACATGACTCTTTATGAAATCTTTAAGCACAAGTTCCAAATTTCTCACTGTGAACTTGCTATCATGGCTATCAAATATTGCACTGTCATATAATTCTCCTGTATATTCTTTAAAAGACACTGACTTCTAAGTTAAATCAAGTTAGTAAACCCTAAAACTAGCTAAACTCAAATCTCAAAAAAATCCTGCATAAAATATTCAAAGTAGGATAACTTTCACTAATACCCACAATGTTCACTGTTTTTTTTATGTAAGTTTTCCAAATACACACACCCTTAGCAATTCAGAACAGACTCAGGAAAGAACATTACTTCTTACTCAAGAATTAGTTCCAAACTAATAGAGATGATGGAACAAGAAGGCATACATGGGAAATAAAATGTGAAACAGATGGCAGGAAGCCCTATGTGAGGAATTATACATGCATAGATGATCTGACCAAAGAAATTCTGGTACAAACACTGGGTCCATTCAGAAGACAGTCAAGAAGAAAGATGAAGTGAAATAGTCTAACCAATAAGTGGTCATCATTAGGCAAAAAATATATTTAAAGTTTACTTTTCATGATGTAATTCACATTAAGGTATTCTGGTCTCTAGGAAGAAATGAAAACAAAACGTGCATTATTCATCCTCATTTGCATGCAATAATTCCCATAAAAATGAACTGAGTGGGACATGTGTTTAAAGGCTGTGTGGACTCTTATATGTCATAAGAAAAAGCTTTATAGCAGAGAAATGCTGTTCATGGGTTTATGACAATTGCATGAAAGGATGAATGAAGTTTCAGAATGTGTGTGCTTAGTACAAAAAAATCTATTTATTATTAATTAAATTATTAATTAAATTATAAAATATATATAAATATATAAATATAAATTATATATATAATATATAAATTTTAACAGCTTACAAAAATTTTTAAGGGATAATGGAGGTGGATTTATGCAACACATTTTTGACACTTCCATCTCTCATTCTAGTCAATGTAGCACAATGATGACTTTCACAAATTATATGGGGACTGTCAGCTTTAGTCACACTTAAAAAATATTAAAACAAAATAACACCTTCTCAGCCTTTTTAAAAATTTTGATTTTGTGCTAAAATCTATCTGAAGATGAAAGTACTGGAGAATCATTATTTTATTGCTCACTTATTACATGCTAGCCACTCTTCTGTTGGCTTTACATACAGTAGTAGCTCCTTTATTTTTTTACAGTAGGTCCTTTAATCCTTAGAATCCTCTAGAACTATTTACTGCTACCTATCCTTATTTTATAGATAAGGAGGTTGAGCAAGCTTTCCAAACTCAGAGTCAACTAGCAGAGGTGAAATCCAAACCTAGCTCCAAAATTCATTCACAAAACTGTTATACTCTATTATTTCTCTCTACCTAACACAAACATAAATATTCTTATTTAATTCCTAACAAATGTAAGAAGACATTGCTGATTATCAGTAAGGGATCTATGTGTGTAGTTCCTGACTGAAATAGTCTTTGTCTTGGATTAGTTTATTAATCTGCTATTCTCTGTCATCTAAAACTAAAAGAATATCTCTTTTGTAAACATTTCCCTTACTAGACCTAAATGAGTAAAATATTCTGATTACCCACTCAACTATTCTCTGTAAATTTATACCCACAACTGAATGACTGAAAGAATGAGTGTGTGTAGATGTGTTTATGTGTGGTGCTGTTTATCCCTTCAACTGGAATCAATAAGATTTGCTTTGAGACGTACTTTAATATTTAATTCCTTTACACTGCTATACCACAAATTAATAACATTTTATTTTATTTATTTGCTAGTTTATTATTTATAACCAATCTCTACATCCAACACAGGGCTCAGACTTAGGACCCCAAGATCAAGAACTGCATGCTGCACCGAATTAGCAAGACAGGCACCACTATAACATTTTATAGTAATCTTGCAAAGTCATCTTATTGTCAGATATTATATTTAACTCTCTGACATCCAATTCATAGTTTTCTTTTACACACATTTTTAAATTTTAAAACCTTGTATATATTACTCAGTTAAAATATAAATTGAAAGGTAGAAATTTTAGAATAAAAACTTCCAGGTATTACAAAGGCCAGTATCTTCCACACTTCTTCACAATTTTCCCCATCTCTCTATACGCATCTGTATACAGTTTGCTGCTGTAAATGTTAATCACACCTAAAAAATACCTTCACAGCAATACTTTGACTGGTGTTTGACCAAACAACTGGATATTGTAGCCTGGTCAAATTGAGATGTAAAACTAACCATCACAGCTGCTCATGTGTAAATTTTCAATTGGGGGAACTTTGAACATCACAGAAGACCAATATTAGTGAAACTGGTTTGTTATTCTCAATTTTAAGTAAATCTTAAGGTTTCAATGATTCTGTAAATCTGAGCATATCAAACCTTGAGTAATTATACAAAAATTCTTTCTACATAATGAACACAATTCTACTGAGGAACACTATTAATGCAAAGGAAAGACATTTAGAGCTTGAATTGGAATTTGTAGACCACACAAAATACTGCAGTGTCCTATACCACATGCCATTCCAGCAACTGGAAAGAGAGCCTTGGCCTGACATCATACTGTTGTTATGGCTTCCTTCCAACAGACCAAGGGACAGGGAAAATTGGGAGTCACTACTGTACCCAGAAGCAACTTTTAATGTCAAGTATAAATCTGATAGTACTGCATACATTACATCAGTCATCACATTCACACCTAATTTCATTACAAAATTAAGACTGGGAACTCCTAGCATTCTGGCATGTAGTTTCAGGGCACCGTCAAAATCTCATGTCACCTGAGGCACTCCTGGCAAAATTCCAGACTGCCTAAAGCACTACCTAATTTGCCTATGCAGTTGCATATTTTTGCACGAAGATAAAGGAGTGAAGCATTGATATTTTCTTGCATTTGCACGTTACTAGATAAGTGGCTTCAAAGGGCTTGTTTTTCCATCCTTCACACAATAAAATTCTGAAATCATCAGTTCTGTATTTGCTTTCTGAGGAAGCTGACCTTGGCTTATATTTAATTTAAGTGTTCTGCCCACAGCAATTAAGGCTGATTTGTAGTATATACGTCGCTAAAAATGCTTTCTCTTGCATATTCAATGAAAATATTATTACCAAAATATTTAAAACAATTGTAAAATAATATTGATTATTTTCTCTCTGTTTTTCAGTGGATTAAATGCAAAATATTTATGATTAACCTTTTCAATAGTTATAGATGAAACAATCTTCAGATTTAATAACTATCCTTTAAATATTCTCTATGGTTGGCCTTTTCTCATGTGTGCATAATTCATTCAGTCAGCCATGTCATCATTCAACAGAAATGAATGAGCATTACTTTGTTCTAGGTATGGGCACACAGGACACTCATGGAAAAACAGGACACAGACCCTCAAGAAGCTTACAACCTTCTAACTGAGAAAGAGAAGTAACAAATTAAAACCCAGCACAGTAAGGACTGGTGTTGAGTACCATGGGAGTTCAGGAAACTGAAAATCTCTTAGTATGACCAGGGCTCAGACATAACATGAAGTGGAATAAAGCTATCTGTGAAGCAGTATAAGGATTAAGAGACAATATTGAAAGCCCAATTCTAAAGCATGACTCTGTAATGATAGAAATCTATATAATAAATATAGACTATTCTTGTTTAATCTTACCATATCATGTCATTCTGATTATAACCGTTCTGATTTTAATAAATGATGTAACTGGGGCTCAGAGGCATTTATCCAGCCAATTTTGTTGAGTATGGTGGTAGACAGAATAATTGCTCCCCAAAGATATCCACATCCTAATCCCTAGAATTTATGAATATGTCACCTTACATGGCTAAAGGGAATTTGCAGATGTGATTAAGTTAAAGATCTTGACATGGGGAGCTTATCCTAGATTATCCTGGTAAACCCAATAAAAGGGAAGCAGGAAAGTCAGACTCAGAGGAGATGTGACAATAGAAGAGTTGGGAGGAAGGGGCCCTGAGGTGACAAATGTGGGCAGCCTCTAGAAGCTGGAAGAGCAAGGAAACAGATTCTCCCCTGGAACCTCTAGAAGGAACACAGTGCTCTGAAACCTTGACCTTCTAACTGTAAGATAATGTGCATTATTTTTCACTACTGTGCCTGGCATTATTATAAGTGCTTTGCATGAATGAAATCATTGCAGACTCACTTACCATGAATCAGGTACTTCTAAGGAATTTGTATTATATTTAATCATCACAACATTCCTTATCATGTAGGGATTAATTTTATTGACATTTTACAGGTGTGAAAGCCAGGGCATGAAGAGTCAAAGTAATTTGCCTAAGGTTCGACAGCTAGTCACTAACAAGCCTTGAACCTGAACCCAAGCAGTCTAGGTTACCTATTGATTTAAAGTGAGTTTGTTTGTTTTTTGTTTATTTTTTGTTTTGCTATCATGTCCACACACTTAGTAAATCTCTAAAACAATGTCCTACACTGTATTTCCCAAAGAAGGCAGAATCTGAGGGGAAAGTTTGTGTGCAGATAATTCATTTTAGGTATAGATCCTAAGAGACAGGAATAGAAAATGTCATAGTAGTGGTAGTGAGAGAAGCTAAACTCAAGTTCAAGGATGCCTTATAAAGCTGGTCTAAATGATAACAACAGGGGTTTCATCCCACTGGTACCTCTGAGGAGTGTAAAGAATGCATCTCAGAATTGACTACTCTAGGGACAGCAGAACCAAATATTTACCCACATTCCCCATTGATCAAAGGTTCCCCACTTAGTTTTAACTTCTCACATTTTGAAGGCTGCACACCCACCAGAGTAATTGAGTGGATTTCCATATCTCCCACGTGGAGGCATTTGAGATGCTGCATGGTGACAGATACTCAATGTAATTGAGTTGAAGTTCTGTCAGGTTACTCCTGCCCCAGTTAGTTGCTATAGCAACAAATGGGGGGCATGGAATGTAGAATAAAAGAAGGTAACTTGAGGCAGAACAGGAATCTGACACAGTTCGTCTTTTGGTTCCTAATTCTAGATTCTTCCTAGCGTATCACCATGCCTCTCCTCAAGTAGTCACTTATTTTTGCATTGGTATGATCGATATTTTCAAAGATTAGGTTTCTGTGAGAACAGCTGACCAATAAAATGTATTCTTACAATATAGCCCATGAAAGGTGGGTTATGCTGTTTTATATGGATTCCTTCTGCCTCACTCAATGGATGCTGAATTCCTACAGGCAGATGTAATAATATATACCATTCTTGTTTTTTCTGCAGTGTCCAGTTCAACAAAAGACTCAAAATAGGAATTCAAAAAATATGTACTAATTAATGTTTATTTGAATTTCAACTTCTCAGATAGTTTTATTAATAATTATGGCTGGAATTTAAGTGGGCCCACTAAGGATTTTTATAAAATACTTTCTTCATTTTCTCATGATCCTTTCAAACTTGTTGCCATTCTTTCTTCTTCTAATTTTAATAGCTTAATGTTTTCACCCACATACAGCACATAGTTTGCTTTCCATAACTGGACAGCAGAATCACCAAGGACTGAGCCTGCAAACCCTGAAAAATGTTTCTTTCCAGATGGATCACAATCAAAATTTAACAAAATAAAGCTTCAAAAAATTCCCAAGTATAATTCTATTTTTAAAAATTTTTCATTTTTATAAAGAACAATTCTTCTCAATTAGACAAAGTGTACACTACAGCAGACCATTTCAACAATGGCGGCATGAGAATATAATATGATTGTGACTATCAGTTATTAATTTGAGACCAATTAAATTGCTATAATGGAAACTGATCAGTTGTGATAAATTATTATGTAACATATCTGGCCAGTAAGTAAAAGACAGCCAAGTGTTTTGTATGTTAGCATCATGGCAACATTTCTTAGGATACAGCACTCTTTTTTTTTTTTTAAGTACTCTGTATTTACCTTACTTCCAAGACAAAAATATTCCCATGAAGAAATACACATACTAACATAATTAGAGAAACACAGAAATTAAATTTGGTTATAAATAATCAAATTTGCTTGAGATTTTTCAATCTCTTCTCGGTTATTACACCTATCAGAACAGTGTTTGGTTTAGGATAAAATAAAACAAAAAAGTCCCACTGAGAATCACTATCTTTTGGGACCACAAAAAGTTAAATGAAATTTTATACCAAAGACTTTTATCAGTTGGAATACACTAATCTACATAATTGGCTAGTTACATTGAAAACTTATTCTTGAGCATAATTTAATTTAATGGATAGTTATGTGTAATTTTCTATATATATACATCAATCATGAGCTATTTCTATATATTCATCATTTTAAAATCATTTAAGTTATTCAAATAAAAGAAACTTATCTTTAATTTTATCTACACGTAATAGAACTGTTTTCTAGAACACAACTATATAAACATTTTAAAAATTAAGGTTTCGTTAAATTTTTTTAAATAATTAACACTTATTAAGGATAAGCCACAAACTTAGTATTTTGGAGACTCTAGGATTTTGTGAGGCTCATTAATCATGATCAAGTACACCTTGAAAAAAATCCTATGCCAATGAAAAGAACTATTCAACTATGGTAATAAATCATCAATTCACAAGGAAATGTGGGGCCTCAGATTTTATAGGTTCATTGGAAAGACCTGAACACCATAAACACATATACTTGGTATTTGGTGTTACTGCTTTTAAAATATGGGGAAAGGAAAAAAATTCTATCTTTCAAGTAAAAGATTAATCCAAGATTTCAAAGTTTGAGAATCACAGACTCATATTTTCTTAAGAACAGGCATGTATCTTTAAGAAAGGCTCTTTGGAGGCCTGATGCAATTGTTCAAATGACAGAGAACAGAAATCTTAAACCAGTTTTTCAAAGGTAAAAACACAGTCTTTGAAGAGCAGTATTTTTTTTAAACTCAACAAATATTTTCTCATGTTTCATTAGGAAAAAAGAGACTCTCACACTGCAGTTGAAAGTTGCAGTTTTACATGAAGAAGTTTTTCATTCATAATGATGCTATGCTTCTCCACTCACCTGTTAGGGTCCCACATTTTTCCTATTCCTACAGTGAGATTTCTGAGAATGGCCTCCAATTTCTGAACACATCAATGAGCATGTACAAGAGAGTAAGGCTCAGTAGATCTTCTGAAATGCTGGGAACACCAGGGAAAATGTGTGAAACATAACATATAGCAACTTACCCTGTCTCAGTCCACCTCTGGATGGTTGAAATTCTTACTACTGTATGTGTCAAATAATTCAATTATCTAACAGTTCCAAAAGGTATATAATATCAGGAATGATATTAGATGCTGAAGAAACAGAAAGTCTGCTTCATTGGGAAAAGGAGAACAATGAAGAAGATCAAAACCCAAAGAAGTGTAAAACAGAAACTTTCACATAACATAAAGACTTAGCCATCCAACATCCCATCCAATAATTAAAATAAATAAAGTATCCATATGTCATGGTAGAGTGTCTGGAATTCTTAGTGGAAGAGTTTCTGACAGTGTTCTGAGAAATTAATTCTGTTCACTCACACTAAATAATCTCAAACCAGATGTATGATAATCAGCCAGGTTTAGGTGGAAGAAGATTTTTATTTTCATTAACCTGTTAACGGATAAAAATGTCAGATATGCCATGTAGTACCACTTGATGTAAGGGAATAGAGGGATATATTCCTCCAGTTTCAATATTTCCTAATACATATTATTTGTTTTTCCTTCTTCCTACAACTTCTCATTTCGAACAAATATACTTCCGTCATATACTTTTCTTCTTGAATGTACTTGAGTTTTCATTGTTTTACCAACTTCCTACTATAATTATATATGTCCTTTGCTGAGTGGTATGCTAAAATCCCAGAAGGAGAAAAGATAGGGAAAAAAAGGAAGAAACTAGGAACAGGGCCAAGTAAAGGAGGCAAACTCTGCTTCAATGCAGACTTATAATTTCAATTAATAAAGAGACACATCAAATGAAATATAGGAAAATACTTAATTTTTTGCAAATTTTATATAAAATGCTGACATTCAGATAATGTAAAACACTCCAGTGATGTCATCAGTGACAAACTGGCTATGAAGATTATGAAATCAGAGGATTTAAGATTAAACACTGCACCAAAAAAAAAAAAGTTGCTATATTCTGAGAAAGCGTATACAATGAAACTTGATAGAGGTTTTCCTCTTTTTGACAGCAACCTTAAACACTGCAAAAGATTACCAACAATGATTTGTAAAGATGAAAGTTTGTCTAAATTGTCAATAACATATATGTAATCAACCATGCTAGAGGAAAGATTGAATTACCCTTCTTTTTCCTCTATGAAAAGTACTATAAAATTGTTTTATTTGAAAAAGTGAACAAAGTGTATGTAAGCATAAAATGTAAGAAAACAGTATTATGGCAGTATGACAGACAATTAATAAAAATACGTTATACTTCTGAATTTGGAGAATGTACTATTTATAAGGTTTCTTAAGTTAATAACTTTTTGTGAATTTTTTAACTGTAAATGAATAATCACTTTATACCTAATTCTTTATTTATAATTTGTAATTCTTTTTCTTGGAGAGAATTCGCTCTTATGCACTTGAGGCTGCACAGATCCTGGAGCCACTCTTATTTTGAAACGGAACATCGATTGGCAACTTGGAAGGAACAGAAACTAACACAGACACTAGGAAGAAACAGCCAGCGAAGGAGATAAGAGTAAGCAGACAGCCAATGCCTGATGCTTAGAAGTCTAGAAAGCTGCAGGGGGCTCAGGAATTGGATTCCTTCCTGGTTCTCAGAGTTGCCTTTAACTCTAGAAGAAAATGCAAAATTCTGTTGTGTAAAGGTGCCAAGGTCACCCAAGGCAAAAGATAATCCCATTTTAAGGGTAGTAAGAGGGGCGCCTGGGTGGCTCAGTGGGTTAAAGCCTCTGCCTTCGGCTCAGGTCATGATCTCAGGGTCCTGGGATCGAGCCCCACATCGGGCTTTCTGCTCAGCAGGGAGCCTGCTTCCTCCTCTCTCTCTCTGCCCGCCTCGCTGCCTACTTGTGATCTCTCTCTGTGTCAAATAAATAAAATCTTTAAAAAAAAAAAAAAAAAAATTAAGGGTAGTAAGATTACTTCCAAACCCCACCAGATGGCTCGAGAGGAGACTCTTAGGGCTATAGACGCCCTTTACTTATCAACAGGATTAGGATTAGCAGTTTCATTTTAACTTGAAATGTCCCAAGAGTACATCCCTGACCATTCGTTTGATATAAGGTCACAGGATTTCCTCTGATTATAAGTCACTGATTAGCATAGCACATCTTTTCAAGAAACTATACCCATGCCACTGAGTCTATAATTTTTAGCTTCGTTTTCTGTTAAGTAATATTAAAACTGGAAGAATCTCACAAAATAACTTGCTTGTAGACTCCTATCTTTCTGACATTTTCCAACCATTTATATTAGTATTTTCCATATAGGATGGTCAATTTTTAACCCTTTTGACCTATAAAATATGGTCATTCCATAAGATCCATTTATAACCTATAAAAATAGCAATATTTATATACTTTGCAACTAATTTGATTTTTAACACTTTAATTTTTGACTCTTTAAAACACAATCAATTTAGTTTCCATAGAAAAAAATTATCTTTTTCTGAATGTATCTTGTAAATTTAAATAATGTTTAACTGAACAAATATGCTGGCAATAACTACAATCTCTATAACAGGTTTAGTGAAATCTATAATGTGCTGCTCACACTCCGCTTCAGGACTAAAGGTCTTATTCCTTCAGTGTCTGCGCTTCAGGACTAAAGGTCTTATTCCTTCAGTGTCTGCGAGTGTGTATGAACAGCCCCCACCTGCCAGCCCTCCTTGAGAACTGACTCTGCTAAAGAGAAAGCCACTTTCTGGGGTAGCCCACAGCACATGACCCATCAACACAGGGGGAAATAAGGTCTGGCTTGACCTGCTGGCTTCCAACTAGAAAATTCTCTCAAGAGCCACTCCAGATTCACCTTTCTCTGGAGGTGGACCACAGGATTTTTTGAGACTGTGAAGCAGCCCAGCTTCTCCCTCTGCTTCAAACCTGCTTCCTCCCCTCACCTTCTATACATGTTAATTCAATAGCACTCCCTAACAAACTTCTGGTAGGCCAATCTCCATCTCAGAATCTGCTTCCCAAGTACCTTAACTGTGACTAAAACAACTGACTCTATTATAAAAACTTAAAATGTATAGGAACAAAGGTACATAAGAACATCACAGAGGAGCTAGCTTGCAGTAAATTTGCACATGCTCTGGCCCATGATCAGTATGTTTTACAAAGAACATGGAGGAATTGGCAGGTCAGTTAAAAGATCCCAGAAGAGATCTACTGTCCTCTACTGAGCTTGGACAGGATTGCCTCTAGCACTGTAGGAGAGGGAATCTGGATGGCAAATGTTTTCTAGTTATAATTCACCCTATGAACACAAAGGCCAAACAATGGAATCAATTAATTTGACTCCTTCAGTGAGTAAGTCAGATCATCCACACACTAATCTAATTTACCACTGAGGTATGTCCATTATGTGGGCAGGAAACTCCCAAGTGGCACAAAGACAGCCTATCTCATTTTGATGTGACTCTCACCACAAACTGTCTCAGCAAAGAATGTTTCAAATATTTCTTTGACCTATTTATTTTCCATAGTACTCTTGTTTACAAGTAAACAATAGAAAAGTATAAAGCATATATTATAGTGGAAAACCACCACAATAAAAATGTAAGGAAGTTCAAGATGCTTATTTTCAAGAAGAAATGCATATAATTTTTATAAATAGTCCATTTAATTATATATGTACTAATTAGTGTTAGTAAAAAGAAACAAGGTATAAGGCACAGTTATTGTATTTCCACATATTTCTAGCCTATTGCCTATTCCACACTCTTTGAGGAGATAGCATAACAATCCCAAGAGAATATTTTGGCTGTCTACTTGAGCAAGGGTGGAAAAAAAAAAAAAAACCTAACTAAAACTAAATCTGAAGGCTGGAATATCATCTGATGACAGACATTGTGGAATGGACAAATCAAGTGAGTATATATTTTACTATAGGATCAAAGCAGGAAGTCACTGCCAACCAAATTCTCAAACTAGTCTTTTCTGTTTTTGCCGGCATATATATACATCTCTAGAGTTTATCGCCTCAGGTATAAGCACATTATAATCTAAAAGTATATCTGCATTTCTATTATTTTGTAAGTTAAAAATAAACCCCAGAAGCCAAATAAATATCCCCATAGTGTTACATGGTATCTTTGACTTTTGTGCAGACTGAAGGCATGACCATCATTCTCTATGTCTATTAAAGAAGGGGAGTGGCTGGGTGGCTCAGTCAGTTACATATCCAACTCTTGGTTTCAGCTCAGGAGGTGATCTCACGTGGTTAAATTGAGCCCCATGTCAGGCTCCGCACTGAGTGTGGTGCCTGCTTGGAATTCTCTCCCTCTCCCTCAGTCCCTCCTCCTGCCCACTCATGCACACACGTACTTGTTCTCTCAAAAAAAAAAAAAAAAAAAAAATTAAAGTAGGAGTCCTAAAGAAACCAGATAATCACCACATATATTTATTTAGATGAACAAAACAGCCTGCATAAGCAAAACAATGAGACACATAAGGACTAGTATGCATTTTGGAAAGTAATTCCCAGAAAGTTCAGCTAATTACTACTTTAAAACAACTGCCTATATTCAGATTGCAACTGAAAGACTAAACCCGGGGCTATTTGCCTCTTTAACACCACAGACAATGTGTCTGTGAAGGTGCTTGCAGCAGGGAATCAAGCATCCTGTCAAGCATTAGGCAAAGGATGATTTTGAGGGAATACAGTAGCTTTCAGGGGAAAAAAAAAACTGCAGAGTAAAATCCCAGAATGTTTTTTCTTTAGGTTATTTTGTACTTGTGAATGAAAAGCCCACTGTCTTATGCCCTCCCTCTCCACACACACACACACACACACACACACACACTTCATACTGATGAAATTATTACCAAACTATGATGGTTGTGGTTTCTGAAAGTCAGATGTTGTCTTGACTAATGACTAATTCAGATGATTAAAATAAATTCAGACAAACACTTTACAGTATAAAATGAAAAAGAAAAGCTTTTATATATGTTCCTCTAAGCCAAGTGTATGTGTGGAATATGCATGGATCAGGAGAGAACCTTTTCCACAGAGTAACCTGTAATTTTCACTTTACTTCAAACAAGAATGAGACTTTCTCATGCAGAAAAGGGGAGAAGGACATTTGAAGAAGATGGTACAGGGAATGTAATACATAGAAATGCAAAAGAGCAATGATATACAGGGGACAGCACATCAGCTCCCCCAAAGGCCATAGCTCTTACCCAAAAATCACACGCATTCTCCTTCATTATCTATTATCTACAACATAGGCACCCCTGTGCTTGGCATGTGCCCCTACAAACACCCAGGCCAACCTTTCACCAAGACCAACCTATCATGTATAGCAGCCCAAACCTGATGCAGAACTCCCAGGACACAGACTCAGAGGGAAGTTTTAAAGATGAATTAAGAAAAATATATCAGGGGCGGCTGGGTGGCTCAGTCAGTTATGCATCTGCCTTCGGCTCAGGTCATGATCCCAGGGTCCTGGGACTGAACCCTGCATTGGGTTCCCTGCTCAGCGAAGAGTCTGCTTCTCCCTCTGCCACTCCTTCCCACTCATGCTCTCTCTTTCTCTCTCTCTCAAATAAATAAAATCTTTTTTAAAAAGAATGAAAAATATATCAAACATTGTAAATTAATGAGAACTATAGGCCATAGCAAAATGGAAAAGCATTTCTGTCTTTCATGTTTCCTAATTGAAGTTTCCCAACACAACCTTGCTTTGTCATACCTTGACACGTTTCTGTAACCTGCTCCCCCTGGAAAAATGTTCCTGTGCATGCTTCTACCCAGACAAGTGTAATTTTCTTTGTGTGCCTACCTCAAAATGGTACCTGCTCTGTAAAACATTTCTCCATTCCTGTTCTTTAACGTTTGAACAACCTAGACATCACTATATATGTTTACTGTAATTTGTAATACTGATTTTCAAATTTCCCCTCATCCCGCCCCTCATTCCCTCCTCTACCTCAAATTATGACATTCTAAAGGACAGAGAATGTGATTTATTCTTTTTCTATCTCTTGTACTTAGTATAGTACTTTATAAACGGAAGGATCCCAGTAGATGAATGACAGATAAATAAATAATTTCTAGGCTTGTGCTTGTTTTTCTTGGTTTCTTTTACTTAGATTTAGAAAAACAGGTATCTCACTTGGTAAGGATAGTACTGGCTGACACATAACACCTTACCTCCTGCTCCAACAAGGATTGATTTATGAATGATTAGACTTAATTCTCTAGTGAAGAGCTGGCAGAAGTCTCTGAAATTCCACAAGGAATGCCCTTAGAATCACATTTTTTCACTATGGACATGGAATCAAAGTTCGCTCTCACCTGTATTTCTTACAATCCCTCTGGATGACAGGACAAAGTTGTAGCCTTAATTTCACCATACATTACTTCAGAAAATACATCTATAGTCTGAATAGTTCATATGCCCTCCTCAAAATTGCATAGAAATACAAACACATACACTAAAAAACAAACAAACAAACAAACCCTCTTTGTTCAAGTTATTTAAAGACCCTACTTCAACAGTAATTCAGTCCCAGAACATAAGTTGGCTCCATAAATAAGTATCAGAATGAAGAAGAATCTTGTCCTTCTCAATTAGGAAATGTGAGTAGATATCAAGTCTGTGAGCTAAAAATTATTTTAACTGAAATGTACAGATTGGCCATTCTGGGATCAATGGCATCCCTGACTAGTCAACTAATCAAAAGCAGGCCATGTTTTTTATTTAAGGCTAGGTGCCACAAATTTTAAAGCTAGAAGAAAAACAACCATAAATAGATGTCTGGCTCATATAAATGTATCCTTCCTAGTTTCATGCTTCTTAAATGGTAGCTAGTCCATCTAAGAACTATATATTATATATCTGCTATTACACCAAAAGCTATGGATAAAGAACAATGCAGTAGAATACATGGTCACATGCCTCACCAAATTTTGGTGAGAAAAAAAGTCAGGTCATAGAAAGAAATTTATCATTAAGTGATAGACACTAATTCAAAATTCAGTGGGAATTCTGAAAAAAAGAAGTGATCAGTCCAGAGGGAAAGACTCTAAGGAAGACAGAACAGGGTCTGAGTTCAGCTCTGAAAGGTGCAGAAAGTTTAAGAATTAAGTAAGAAAGGAAGAGGAGTGGGCCTCCGAGGCAGAGCAGGTAACTTGGGCAGTAAATTAGCACACACAGATAAGTTCTTATTGGCTAGAAATGAGTGGCAAAGTTAAAAATGACATTGAGGGGACTGGTGGTGTGAGTGTACACCCAGACCCTGTGATAGAGGTTAGATTTTATGTTCTTCCATGTTTCCCTTCCAAATGGAAATGTGTTTTCACTTTATATGAAAGGGAAAGAAATGCTTTGATAGATGACACTCTTAGAGGGATGTCAAGGCTTCAGAGAACAACCTCGAATACCATCTAGTTCTCTTGATATCTTGTACCCTGGTTTCTTTGCTTCCTTCATGTTAAATTACTATGGACATTTGCATGAAAAGGGGACCTTTGTTTCTCAGAGTTCATCTGCTCCAGTAGCCATTTACTCCTCACTTCATTGTCACTCATCTTCTCAGCAAAGAGAGGGTGACAACTCAAAGTAGAGAACAGTGGCAAGGGCGCACATACTCCCAAGGACCAGAGACTCTGTTGTCATGTAAATCAGCTCATAAATAAAAGGGAAGAGAAGCACAGAGAATAGATTTTAGGAGCAACTAAATAAAATGGTTTCCATGGGGGCAAGAGTGGCTCTTTAATATTTATCAGTGTCACTGAGTCCTTTTTGCAACAGTAATTCATCATCATAAAGCCTATTTCCACAAAGTTTCTTGGGGATTGCATCACAGTGAGGGTACTCCCCTAAAAAAAGCCACTACTAATGGCTCTCCTGGTTTCAAAATGCTGGATTCCTGCTAATGGAGAAGATAAACAAAACAAAAGACGATAGATGCAAACAGAAACATAACATTTTTTACAATGAGAACTTAAGTTGAGCTGTGGAACATAATAAGGACCCTTAATCTTTAAAATGGAAACTTACAATCACATTAACCCTGTATGTCATGGATTTATAGGAAACCATACCCATATGGACGAAATGGCAAAGACTGAAATTTGATCCATTTCACTAAAATTCTCTTTGTGCAACATGCATTTCATTATACTGAAATGTGCAGCAAGGAAACATGCACAACAGACTGTGAGAAAACGTTTGCTTATCTCTTTTCAAAGTGTTTAATGTGTTATGGATAAGAGAAAAGAGTCTTAAAAAGTTGCTGTCAGCAGCTACTCATTGACTGACAGATCCTTTAGCAAAAGCTAAAGGAGTGAGTAACCCTGGAAGCAGTTCATGCATGCATGCAGCATCAGTTTTAAGTGAGCCCTGGGTACATTTCACCCACTGAACTCCTTCTAATGGTAAACAATTTCACCATTGTTTAATAAAAGAACCACTAAGGGACCCTAAAAAACTATGGAGAGGACAAAGGAAGCTGAAAAGACAAGGCTAAGCACTTTAAAGTTACATAAGGCACCCTTTCCTTCAGAAAGGAGCTCGACTTCTCTCTGAGTCAAAGAATCTAGACAAGATGGAAAATAAAAATCATTATCTTTAGAGTCAGTGAGAGAACAACAAGAGGAAATTAAAAACCAAAAGAAGTTATTGTTTGCCATTGTTTTGGTTCCTCCCCGCCCCCCACTCTTGCCCACCAATGTACAGCCCTGCATAGTATATGATGGCATTCAATACGGAGATGTAGCTTGAAACAAGTGTGCCCCAAGCAGCTGCCTCCCAGAGTCACCTTGAAGGCAAAGAACTATAAAATCAGAAATCCCTTAAGAGACTCTCTCTCTCACTACTGTACATTTACACTGAAAGATCCATATAATTAAAGAATGATAATTAAGAAAAAATAGGGCGATGCCAGATTCATTTGGAACCTAAAATAACCTTGCTTTATCCAGGGTCTTCCATCATTAGTTTAGACCTCATAATCAAAAGATAACACATTTTCGTGTCTCAAATCCAAAAGAACTAAAACTGGATTTATGATCTTTTTCCATCAAATTTGTTTCTCTCCCATGTTCTCTTACTCAAGAAATCATTACCTTGACCATTACCAATCACCCAGACCAAAACCCCTGGTTCTCGTCCAGTCAGTTACCTGTTCTTGTTCATTCTACTGCTTTAGAATCTCTTTCAGAATTACCGTCTCCCCTCCCCCCCGACACACACAGTTTCTGCCCTAACTAAGTTACTGATAGCTCACCTATACCATTGAAACAACCCACTAACTTACTTTTATCCCTCAGATTTATTCCTAGCTAATAAATCCTGCACACGCTACCAGGGTACTTGTTTGAAAATTCCCCCAATCACTTCCCATTACCTACAGTATAAAGTGCAGTATTCAATCCTTATCTGACAGTCCATGCTCATATCCTACCCCCGCACAGCTCCTCTGCACCAGCCATGCTAAACTACTACTTGTTCCTTGAACTTGACTTATTCTCTCCTGTCTCCCTGTACTTGCACAATTGGTCTCCCATTCTCCCCTTGGCCTACCGTACATGCCCATCAAGTTTCATATGAAACATATTCTTCTCTATGACATCCTTCCTGATGCATAGTCAGGACTCTCTCTTTCATCATCTCATTGTACCTTTATGTCCTGCACTTCATAATGCTAAAAACAGAGAATCAGTCTACAAATAAATGGGCATTTGTTGTAAGGACAGGAATACAAATAAGAAAGAGGGGCCCCAAGGAAATGCCAGAATACCCATCCAGTCAGGCTATAGGGAGAGAGCATTTGCTTTCCAGGAAAGAGAAGAGTACTGAGAACCCAGGGCAGCTCCTTGACTTGTCATCTCCTTATCCTCAGAAACAAGAATATGTTAAGCCCTTTTCTCATATCCAGCTTCTGCCCCCATTAAAAACTGCCTCACCTCTTCTATATAGAGTTCAAACTGTTTGGAAAAGAAGATCTTACCAGTAATCAGGCACGGTGATCTCTATTGAGGGTTTCTTTCCTACCACCCTGCTCCACAGGATACTGTCCAGCTTGCAGATATGCTGTGTGAGGGGCAGGTCAAGTCAGCTGAAGCCAGAATGGCAAATCCAGTGGAGAGCAGCATGTGATCCATGGTGAAAGAATCTCATAAAGGGGCTGTGGAGTGGCAGCATTCTGAGACTTGCCATATCCAATATAACCTTGTATACAGTTTATAGGGAACTTATCACACTTATTATTACATTTGCTTGCTTGACTGCATGACTATCCTCCTAAAAGACTGTGAGCTCTTCATGAAAACTTTTACCCTCTATGCTCCAGATTTACTCTAAGAATATAGAAGGTACATAGTAAATGTTTTCTAAATAAATGAATGATTTAAGGGTACATAAACATTATGTTAAAGAATTTTATTTTGACATAGAAAAGTTTATTTTATTAATAAAATTGTCATAAGTATCTACTTTTATATCCCATTATTTGAAGCATGTTATCCAAACCTGCATTGTAAATCTCCTGGAGAACTATCAAGTGGAAACTCCTGTAAGGCATAGGCACAGAAACCCTACACCAAAAACAGCAGTTCCAGTCTGCCTGGAAGATGATGAAATCGTAGACTATGAGGGCTGGAAGGGATCTGAGAGCCTGGTCCTCAACCTCTATCCATCAGCACACACAACAGGTATTATTTACATGAGGAACATACTTCTCCATATGTAAAAGGGACCACAAGTTCTCCTTAGTTCACTGTATGCACAATGCAAGTCCACTTCTTTCTTTTCCATAGACCCATTTCACAGTTAAGACACAGTTGATAACACCTTGAGATCAGGAAACTTAAGCTTTTAGAAGATAAATTGTTTGTTCAAGGTCACACAGCTCTCTAATGGCAAAGCCAGATTCCTGCCCTCCTCATCTGGCCAACATTCTTTTCTAGTTCTCCATTCCTCAGTGCCAAAGGTCCAAACTAATGTTGTAGCCTAATATTTTAATGCAAATGACCAACTTAACCATTTTCCACCAGAGGCAAGAGCAAGCATAAGTGTCCTCAGAGAATTCAGCAAATTGCATTTAAGGGAAAACACCCATTTACATATAATATAGGGGCAAGGGCAATAGCAGAGACACAGGAAAAAGTACAACTCTAAGAAGTTCTTCTTGTAATTCAGTGAATTGGTCATTCAGTAAATTGACTTCTGGCAAATTGACCTACAACCACTACCTAAATACATGGCTGTCAAACACACATAGCTATAGTTATGAGCTAACTCAGAAGTCTCATATAAGCCATTATCTGTTCATATAAAATAGTGCATGATATAAAATACAATAATTGTTCTTTCCCAACCTAATTAACAGTCAGTTGTTTTATAATTTAAAAAAACCAGATATCCAATTAATTTAAGCCCATTGTTTTCCAGGCTTTTAAGTTACAAATTAGCAAGTTTCTGCTATACATACACTTAGCATATCTGTGGTAATTGAGAACAGCATTTGGAGGCTTACTAATAGCAAGCACATGAAGGGGAATATGAAATGCTGGTTACATTCATGGATTAAAATAAGAATCTGTGGTGTGTGAAATATTTGGTATTTAAACTAAGAACCGATGAAGATCAACATCAAAAGAAAATTTAAATTAATTACTATGAATTACACATTTGCAGATCCAGAGTAAAAAACAAGGAAAAGCAACTGAGAAACAAAAATGACCAAAATATTTGCCTACACTCCATTTTAAATGCATACTGTGTTTTTCACTAATCTTAGAGTTATTACTTAAATCACCAAGCTAAAAGCTACATTTACACTACTTCTCACTATATGAGTACACATATGGATTAAGTTTTAATATACACGAATGCAAAGATAAAAGAAACCCCAGACTCTATCATTCTTACTTGCTGAGTTTAGGAAATCCAGTCCCACCCACATCTCCCCTTTTTCTCCAGGAAAGCACATGGAATAGAGAGCTAAGATGGGGATTCAGTAATAACCATGGGCATTTTTATGATTTCTGCTTCATTCTTCACATCAGGTTATCTATCACTCCCAAAACTCTTTACCTTTGGAGTGTTGTTATTGTTCTTTCCTTTCTCAAATGGTCATTTCTGGGGCACCTGGATGGCTCAGATAGTTAAGCGGCTGCCTTCGGCTCAAGTCGTGATCTCAGGGGATCGCACCCCACGTTGGGCTCCCTGCTCAGCGGGGAGTCTGTTTCTCCCTCTCCCTCTCCCTCTGCTGCTTTCCCTGCTAGTGTTCTCTCTCTCTGTAAAATAAATAAATAAAATCTTTAAAAATAAAATACAATGGTCATTTCTTTTTTTTATTATGTTCAATTAGCCAGCATATAGTACATCATTAGTTTTGATGTAGTGTTCAACAATTATGAAATGTTCATTTCTAAGAATCAGCTCCTGTTTTTCTGCTCATTAATCCACTGACTTCTTTCTCTCGAGAGAGAGAATCTAGAGAAAGCGTTTCAAAGCAGGAAATAACTAGGATACTAGGCCTCACCCATACTCCTCTCCAGGATGCAGGATTTTCTTGAATTTGTCCTGGGACTGGACACTATTTCTGGACCCTGCATCTGACTTCTCTGGGGAAGCCACTTCCCCTCTACCCCGCAAGAGTATCCACAAAACATGCTTACTTGGTACTATAGTTGCCAGATAAAATACAGGTTTCCATTAAATCTGAAATTCAAATAAATGATGAATGCTTGTTTTACTATAGCTATGTTCCATGTAAAATCTGGGACATACTTATGTATTTTAAATATACATTGTTTACCTGTAATTCCAATTTAACTCTAACTTTTATTTGGTAAATCTAACAATCCTAACTTGTAGCCCTCCCTCCTTTTGAAAGCTTCTACTTCATTTTCCTCTAGGTTTTTCTCTCTTGAGAAACTGTTCAGCCCTACGTTCCTTATTGTTTTATATTTCTTTGGGGGATTTCTTATGACAGATATGTATGTGTATGAGTACATATGAGCAAACACATGTAATCAAAACAGTTTGATATCAATAACCATAATAACATATGGCTAAAGGAGAAGCCACTATCAAGTGCCCCTCAAAAATTTTCTAATAGGATTAGGTGCCTGCGTGGCTCAGTTGGTTAAGCGTCTGCCTTCGCCTCAGGTCATGATTCCAGGGTCCTGGGATCGAGCCCCACATTGGGCCCCCTGCTCAGCAGAGAGCCTGCTTCTCTCTCTCCCTCTGCCTGCCATTCTGCTTACTTGTACTCTCTCTCTCTCTGTCAAATAAATAAAATCTTAAAAAAAAAATTTCTAATAACTTTCCATGTCATCCAACAGAAAATTCTAAAATGGTCCTTGATTCTCTAATTTATGTCACCATAGCTTTTGAGAAGATAGTACTAGAAAGAAGGTCTTCTTTGGTAAGGCTTACTGTGCAATCTGAATCGGCAGCCAGATATAAGCACATATTGTCAACTGGTAAATAGATATTACCCAGATTTTGACTTGGCATAGTAAAGTCCTAAACTAAATACTCTGTTATAACATTCTGACCTATCTAAAACTGTACACATTTTATCAACACTCTAAATATAAAAGAGAAAAGAAGCCAATAATTCCTGTCTCTCTCAATTTTTATTTTTCCTTTGCACTTTCTTTATTTGCATTAAAGCTACGAGAAAGGAGAAGAGGCAGAAAGAAAATGCTATGCCCCCCACACACACACACACCCTCAACTTTAAAGAAAAAAAAATATTGGAAAATATACACTGAAATGCCAGTTCAACCAAAATAATCAGTAAATCATGGATTTTCTTAGTGAATGTATGGATAAAAATGATTTCCTAAAAACCAAATTCTCTTAAAAGCCAGAAGCCAAAATGGCCTAGAAATAATGCCTGCTTTCTTCTGCCTTTTTTCTAAAGACTATTGCTCCAAGATGATGTATTTCTATAGTCTTTCTAGAAATAGTCTTTCTAAAGACTATTGCTCCAATGATGGCAGCTGCTCCCACTGCTGGCTTTCTTACAGCCAGAATTGTAGAAATTATTCAGGACAGGAAGGAAAGGTGGCTTTCTTTCCTATTATCTCCTAAAGAAAACTAAAATAACTAACTGCCTAATGTGTAAAGACGACATACTTGCAAAACTTGATGTCCTTTAAGACTCCAGGCTATGTATTTATAAGATTTAAACTAATTCTTCTTATGGGCATAGTGACTTAAAAGGACACTATACATATATGTAGAGAATATAAATATCAGGCATGTGACAAATTCAAATGTGAGAAATAATCAATACTTTTATAAAGCAACTTAATTTGCATTTCAAGCTGTCATCCCCATAAGCCAGGGGGAAATTTATGGTCAGGCATTAAATAAGTTCTATGCCCCATGCCAATGTTTAGAGATTCTATACCAAAGGGCTGATGCAGCACCAAAGTGTTGGGGAGCTATGGTTATCTATAGTGCCTATTAAACAAATTAGTGGGTTTGGTACACCATGATTAGCACTGAGATAGATTTCTTGTGACTCTGTCGGCCTAACCTTTTCATGTCCAGCAGTCTCTGATAATTTCTGCCACGCTTGGAAAGCTTTTGCAAGGTTGCCTGTTGTCTCACCAAACTGGATACCCCAGGAATCTCTACTCCCTAAGATCCAGCCCATATTGTGGTCAAAAATCAAGGAATCTTTTCCTTTCCTTCTCCTAATGTCCTCCATTTTATTCCTTATGTTCCACAAGTAAGTGAAACCATATGATAATTGACTTTCTCTGTTCTACTTATTTCACTCAGCATAATCTTTTCCAGTCCTGCCCGTGTTGATACAAAAACTGGGTATTCATCCTTTCTGATGGCTGTGTAATATTCCATTGTATTTATAGACCACATCTTCTTTATCCATTCGTCTGTTGAAGGGCATATCAGCTCTTTGCACAGTTTGGCGATTGTGGCCACTGCTGCTATGAACATCGGGGTACATATGGCCCTTCTTTTCACTACATCTGTATCTTTGGGATAAATACCCAGTAGTGCAATTTTAGGGTCATAGGGTAGCTCTATTTTTAACTTTTTGAGGAATCTTCACACTGTTTTCCAAAGTGGCTGCACCAACTTGCACTCCCACCAACAGTATAAGAGGGTTCCCCTTTCTCCACATCCTCTCCATCACTTGTTGTTTTCCTGTCCTGTTGATTTTGGCCATTATAACTGGTATAACTCAGTGTGGTTTTGATTTGAATTTTCCTGATGGCTAATGATGAGGAACACTTTTTCATGTGTCTGTTAGCCATTTGTATGTCTTCTTTGAAGAAGTGTCTGTTCATGTCTTCTGCCCATTTTTTGACATGATTATCTGTTTTCTGGGTGTTGAGTTTAGGAGAAGGAAAGGAAAAGTGAATTGGGATAAATCGGAGGGGAGACAAAAGATGAGAGACTGTGGATTCTGAGAAACAAACTGAGGGTTATGGAGGGTGGGGGCTGGGAAGATGGATGAGCCTGATGATGGGTAATTAAGGAGGGCATGTATTGTATTGTATGGAGCACTGGGTGTGGTGCATAAACAATGAATCTTGGAACACTGAAAAAAATAAAATTAAATTAAAAAAAAAATCAAGGCAGCTCTACTATGTTCTTGGGCCATACACCCCTCCCATTTTCCTTCTCTAAGTAAATGTTAAAGATATATCAGAGGAAAATTATTTTCAACTCATAATTCTTTAAGAGAATTATTTTATAACCAGTAATTGCCACCCATTAAGTCCTTAAAGACATGTAGACTATTTCTATTGTCTTGCACAGGCCTCCCTGAGGTCAGGCATTACATAATCACTGTCCACAGGAAGGAGTAGATAATGGGATGACAGGGGAAAATGCAGAACACAAAAACTCACAGACTAATATTGTAAAATATCACAGAACCAGATATCTAAACTCAAGTTCAACTAAAAGTTGCTAGTTTTAAAAGAGAGAAGACAAGCCATTAATGGCCTAAAGTTAAGACTTTAGTTTTTATGTGTTTTTTTTTAATGTCTGACCTCAAAAAGGTCCACTACAAAGAATATTTTCAAAGAGTCAGTGTTCACCAAAAGATAAGTTTCAAGAATACACAAGAATAGGATGTCTATATACTTTTTCATAAGGTGATGATATTGATATATAAAAGATAAGTATATCAAAGTACTGTCTTACATAATTAGCCGAAATTAAATGTAGGACTTCCTGTTGTTATAGGTACTGATGAGCAGAAATGACATTCTCTTTTCTGTTAAGGATAGAAATGATGGTCAACATGAAAGCAACTTTACATTCTGGCAGATTTCCAAACCAATAAACATCACACCAATGTTCTTTTTAGTGCACATGAACTGATGAATTTTTATTCCAAGAGACATGTCTCTTTTGAATAGAATATAAAAGTTATCCAAGCAAATCAAGTTGGGCAGGATGAAGCTGTAGATTTTTGAAGTGTGTGGTGTTTTATACTTACCTAAAAATAGAGAAATGGACCCTACTTCATAAATAGCTTCATTTTGGCTACCCATGACAGAAACACTTTCTAAAGAGTAGCTCCAGAGGATGCATTTGCAGAAGGAAGAATGTGAATGAGTAGTGTTGCTCTGGATGCACAGGTGAAAAGGAGGGACACAGAAGACTTCTGAGTAGCTCTGAAGGACCCTCTAGTATAATATACTGATCCAATGGACCAGATCCTATAACCATCTAGCAAGTGAAACATTTCAAAGGCAAACTCCCTTGACATGCTTTGCTGGAAATAGCAATAGCTTGTTTTTGCCTAAGCCTCAGATATGCCAAAATATAAAAGAATTAGATTAAATTTTATCTAAAGAGTATGAAAAAGAAAATTAAAAAAGAAAAAGCCTAAAAGAATAAAAGATGAAAAAAAAAATTCATAAGCTTCAGTTACGATAAAGAGAGACCCTAAAAGGAGGGAAGAGCTGTTTCACATGAGCTGTTTAAATCCCAACTAGGCCAGGAGCTTAAAGCTCTTTGCTAAGGAACAATGCAACCCTGGCAGCAGAATGCTCAAAATGACCTAATGGGCCTCTTGAATTACTCCATGATTCAAAAGTCATGTGCATCTGGTGTGTGTCCACCAAGGCTGGGGCACACGTGATGGGACAACTCATCACGGCACTGCCCGGTACCACATGTGAGTATGACAGAGCATGTTTGAAGATAATGAGTCTATTTTTAAAATGTGAGATTTACTATGACTCCTAATCCCACTTTGGAAGTCTGCTTCTTTATTAGTACCAGCATGTTTATTTTAATTTTTGTTATATTTTAGAAACATGACATTATTCCAAGGAAATAAAGAGAAAGAAAGAAAATATTGAGTCAGAAGAGTTTCTGATCATTTGCTAAAGCTTCTAGAGAAAGGAACAGAGACACAATGATTAGTGTAAGCACAAATTACCTGATGGGAATAAATGTGCTTTCTTTTTTCCAAATTCTGTCAAGATGCCTAAAGATACCAAAGATACCAAGATACTAGGCCTTCAAGAAATGTGACATTGCCTTAGTGCCCTGCAGGTTATGTCATACTCTCCTTGGTCACAGGAAAGTAGAATCAAGTAGATGTTGTGTTCTGTCTTTCTGTGGAACTCCCCTACATACCTATACTGGCATTCTATTATTACTATACCCATTTTATCTCCCTCCAGACTTTTCTTCACATTGCAACCGGAATGCTTTTTCAAAATTGTAAACCTAATAAACACCAAAAACATGATCATGAAGTAAATAGTTGATAAGCAGGATGTTACTAAAATTAAAAACTTCTGTTCTGCAAAGATTTTATCAAAAGCATGAGAAGACAAGACAAAGACGAGGAGAAAATATTTTGCAAAAGACACATTTTATAAAGGACTATTATCCAAAATATAAAAAACGTTCTTAAAGCTTAATAATAAAAAAAAACCCTGACTCAAAAATCGATTAAAGACCTGAACACATACTCACCAAAGAAAATACACATATAACAAGCATATGAAATGATGCACCATACAATATGTCCTCAGGGAAATTCAAATTAAAACAACAATGAAATACTACTATACACCTATTAGAATGTTCCCAATCCAAAACACCAACAGCACCAAATGCTGGGGAAGATAAGGAACAATAAGAACACTCATTCACTGTTGGTGTGAACGCAAAATAGTATAAACACTTTGGAAAGTAATTTGGTGAATACTCACAATATTAAACATATTCTTATCATACAGTCCAGCCCCTTGGTAGGTACTCAAAGGAGCTGACAACATATGCCTACACAAAAACCTGTGCATGAATGTTCATAGCAGGTTTATTCATAAATGCCAAAACTTGGAAGCAATCAAGATGTCCTTCAGTAGGTAAATGAATAAACTGCGGTATAGCCAGACAATGGAATGTTATTCAGTAATAAAATGAAATGAGCTATCAAGCTATGAAATGATATGGAGAAACGTTAAATGCATATCACTAAGTGAAGGAAGCCAATCTGAGAAGGTCACATACTATGTGATACAAATTATATGATATTCTGGGAAACGGGAACTATGGAGATAGTAAAAATACCAGTGGTTGCCACTGATCAGGAATTGGGGAGGAAGGGATGAATAAGCAGAGCACATAGGATTCAGAGGATAGTGAGAATACTCTGTATAATACTATAATGATGGATACATGTCATTATACATTTTCCAAACCCATGGAATATACGACACCAATAGCAAATCCTTAATATAAACTATGAACTTAAAGTGATTATGATGTGTCAATGCAGGTTCATTAATTGTAACTGATGTCTCATTCTGGTGGGGGATGTTGACAATGGGGGTAGCTATGCATGTGTAGGGCCAGGGAGTAGATGGAAAGTCTCTTTACCTTCTGCTCAATTTTGCTATAAATCTAAAACTTCTCTAATAATTGAGGGGTTCTTTTGGTTTTTTTGTTTGTTTGTTTGTTTTTGGTCTTTTTTTAAGATTTTATTTATTTGACAGAGAGAGACATAGCAAAAGAGGGAACACAAGCAGGGGGAGTGGGAGAAGCAGGCTTCCCGCAGAGCAGGAAGCCCAATGTGGGGCTGGAACCCAGGACCCTGGGATCATGACCTGAGCTGAAGGCAGATGCTTAATGACTAATCCATCCAGGTGCCCCTAATAATGGAGTTTTAATGACAATGACAAAATTTAAACCTAAACAGATTTTTCATTGTTAATATAAAGAAAATGTCTTTTCCATGACTCTTAGTATGAAACCCTACATGTAACATGATTCTGGCCCAAGGCCTACCTCCTCAGTCTCATGTTGCCCTTCTCTGCTCATTGTGCTTCAAACTCACCTTCTTTTTGTCCTTCAGACTTTATCATAATTTTAAATATGTACTTACTGAGAATGTATTGTTTTCATATATATGTGTTTGGCACTAGTCTTGAGATCCATAACAATAAAGATCCTATATTCTTAATCATTAAAGCCACTTAAAGGCAGAACAAAGGGGCATCTCGGTGGCTCAGCCAGTTGGGCGTCAGACTCTTGGCTTCAGTTCAGGTCATGATCTCTAGGTCATGAGATCCCACCCTGTGACAGCCTCTCCTCTCAGCGTGGAATCAGCTTCAGATTCTCTCTCCCTTTCTCTTTCCTTCCCCTTTGCCCCTCCCTCTCTTTAGGACCATGCAAGGATGTGTGTGTGCTTGCTCTCTCTCTAAAATAAAAAAATAATAATAATAAAAATAAAGGCAGAACAAAAATTGGATCCTGGGTTTCCTGCCTTCAACACCATTATACTTTTCACTCATCCTCTCTCCTCTTTATTTATCTCTAAATCAATTTTGAAACCTTTAGTGACTCTCAAGATGTACTATCCAGATCAATTTCCCTAGGTTCCAGCCATGATCTAGCTACTCTGATCTGCTTAGTTTTTTACAAAGCAAGCTTTTCCACACCTCCCTATCATTACTCATGATCTTTCCATAATTTGAAACATTTTGGATTGTTCAAAGCTAAACTGATACTTCATTTCGCTCTCAAATCTTCATTGTACCCTTCTGTAAATTCTTACAGCACATTTGTTTAGTCTGACACAGTATTACATCATTGTTTTGAATATTTATTATTCTAACTTCTAGCATCTATTGGAAACTACTTAAAGATGGAGTCCATGAAGTCTCACGATTGTGTACACCCCACAGTTCCCAGCACAGTGTCGAGTAGTACATGACTGGCTGATTTCATGAAAAGCCTTTCCAGAGGTAACCTGGCTTTTATTACATCTTATCCCAAGAAACAAAGCTTCGTAAATCTTGGGCAAATCTGCCTTCCAAAAAAATAGGTAGTTCTTCCGACATTGCATTGTCTGTGTGACTCCTCCCCTGAGTTCAAAGAAGAGTCAGCATGCTGGGCTTCTGGCGGTTCGTTTTGAGCAAAAACATTCTACATTTTGAATTCTATAGTAAATATTGCCTAGAGCTCAAATAATAGAAAAAGAGGGAGAGAAGAAACAACACTGTTAAGGAATCTAACAAAATTTTACATATGCCAGGTGTGAAAACAGTTCATGCTGCCTTCTGAAGGATATATATCTAAGTATATTCCTTGGAATGATGCTGGATAATTATGATAACACAATTTCATGACTGGTCCAATATATCATTCTCCTAATGATAATGTATTTTCCAAATGACTGTCTCCATAAAAAATTATTTTATTGAAAAGTATTTTAAATTTCTTAATTTTACCAACAACAACAGTAAATGGATTGATAGTTCAAAACTTCTGGGTCTGGTTGCCATTATTTGGGCCTTGGGTACCACTATACTAAAAAAGATTCATGTTACTGTCATCTATTTGAATACTACCTACAGAATACACATATAGAATAGAATAACCAAGAATTAATCTTCAGAGGGCTGATTATCCAAGAAATTTCCTGGATATGAACAACAATGCCAAGGAAAGCAATAACAGTAACAGCTATCATTTACTGAATATCCCAATCATCAGACGTTTTAAAGTACGCTTTTTTAATTCTCTCAGATACGCAAAGAAGTATAGATATTATCTCCCCATTTTACTGTTAAGAAAACTGATTCAAAGAGTTCAAAAAAACTTAACAGGAAAAAAGAGGTCAGAATTTGAATACTCAAAAACCAGTCCTCTTTCTACCATAGAAATCAAGCAACTGATAGATCCTAAGAATTCAGAAAGTCTTTAAAGGCCAAATGGGCACACTGAGGATTTTACTTTCAATCTTCAATCCCCAAGCTTTCAATATAATGAGGAACATGCCATGATACATGTTCCAAGTATATGAAAATTGAAGTTACTTCATTATAACAATTGTTTTCTCTTTTAATCACAATAATAACCAACATGTTTTTATACCAACTGACAAAATCTATGCAGAAGTGACACAGACTGCATTTAGCACAACACTCTAGTTTTCTTTTTTTTTTTAAACTTGTTATTAACCTGTTATAGCTGATCTTCCCTGTGAGAGGATTACACATTTCCCCCACTATTGACCTTAAGAGTAGAAATGTGACTTCCTATGGCAAGGAAATATGAACAGCATTGTCACTGGTTACTTTGGGCTGAAAGCTTTGAGAATTAGCATATGCTCTGCCATCCTCATCTTCCCCCTTAGCCATGAGATTCCAGACTGAAACTGCTCTACCAGCCTGGATCCAAAAGTAAAGCCACAGCCAACCCTCAATGGATATGCAGCATGAGTAATATAAAAACCCTTGTGGACATAAGCCACTGAGATATTGCTTGTTGGCTGTCACAGCTAAACTGAGCCCATCTTAACAAATATGTCTTTAGTTTTACTCTTTCTAACCATTCCCCATTGTATTTGCTTGCTGTTGCAATAATGTTGTACAATAACCAACCCCAAAACTCAGCACCTTTCAAAAACCAGCTCTTGATTCTCACTCAAAGGTCTGAAGCTTGGCTATAGATCTCTGTTCTTGGCTGGAATATTCTCAACACACAAGACGATGGTCTGGGCTCAAAGACCATTCTACATATCTCATTCTAGGATGAGCACCCGCCTAAGGCATTCTCTTTTCATGGCAGACGAAATAAATGTAAGAAGCCATTTAAACAATACAAGCACATTTAATCCCTCTGTTTTTATCACACTGCTAACAAAGCACTAGGTCTGTGACTGAGTCCAAAGTCAATGACTGTTCCTCAGGGAAGTAGTGCAAGGTAGCATGGTACAGAAAAGGAGTGAAAATTGGTGGCAATTTACCAATGTACCACAGCCCACCCACTTAGCCACAAATGTTCTCTTTTGCACATAGAAAAAAACTTATCCCTCTAAGACATGCCAGAAAGTCTCAATAACAGCATTAGATATAAAGTTCCAAATCTTGTGATCTACAATGGATCCACATGTAGTTGCTCTTTACCTAAAGAACTGTGAAACTACAAAGACAATATATCTACTCCTCTACTCCATACACCCAACATAAATGGTGGGAATGGGACAAGATAGCCTTAATAAGCATTACCATTTCAAAATGGGAAAAATGGGAGACAAATACCAGCCACTGGTCTATAGCTATTCTAAGTCAATCTGGACAGTTGCCCCTACCCTGGCACAGAAAATGTGTCTTAATTAGGCCCAAGTCCTGCTTATTAGGAGAAACTTCCAAGTCCATTATTTTCTTTGGCTATCCATTCTTAGGATGTCCTTCCTCTTCCCTGGCCATATCTGAAGAAAGCATTGGGGAATATCCCCGCATCAGGTGATAAGCAGCTTTCTCAGCCTGCTTCCTGGTTATAGAATTTGGAGGATCAAAAGGACTTTGTAATTTTTTTTATTTTTTTTTATTCTGTTGTGTTAGTCACCATACAGTACATCATTAATTTTTGATGTAGTGTTCCATGATTCATTGTTGATTCATTGTTTGCACATAACTCCCAGTGCTCCATGCAATTTGTGCCCTCCTTAATACCCATCACCAGTCTCACCCACCCCCCCACCTCCCTCCCTTCTAAAAGGTCCTTTTAAATATTGAAGGGTCATTGTCTCTTTTAATCCATGCTGATGATAATTTTTAGCTCTCTCAAAAACTTTTTTGGTTTCTCTATGGATCTCTGTATATTGGATTACACTCGGGCATTTGGGTGGCTCAGTTGGTTAGGAGGCTGCCTTCAGCTCAGGTCATGATCCCAGGGCCCTGGGATTGAGTACCACATTAGGCTCCCTGCTCAGTGGAGAGCCTGCTTTTCTCTCTTCCGCTGCCTGCTGCTCTGCCTAGCTGTGCTCTCTCTCTGTCAAATAAATAAATAAAATCTTTAGGGATGCCTGGGTGGCTCAGTTGGTTAAGCCGCTGCCTTCGGCTCAGGTCATGATCTCAGGGTTCTGGGATCAAGTCCCGCATCGGGCTCCTTGCTCGGCAGGGAGCCTGCTTCTCCTTCTGCCTCTGCCTGCCACTCTGCCTGCTTGTGCTCTCTCTCTCTCTCTCTCTCTGACAAATAAGTAAATAAAATCTTTATTGGATTACACTCCATTCCAACTGGCAAAAACCACACTATAATTCTTTTTGAGATATCCCTCTTTCTCTGGATTCACAAAGGCAGTACCAGTCAGTTGGTACAGAGATAAGTGGTGTATTCAAAGGGAAGGAAACAGCTGAGTGACTGAAAAAGAATACAAGGCTGTCAGATATATCTAATAACCTGATTTCTTTTTTAACCAACTCTAAATTTTCACCTCTAAATGGGAGAATTATAACCTTTTAATGCAATTATAACTTTAATGTGATTATGACTATATATGTCAGTATATCTGGACTTGTTCCTTCCATCTTGTTTTCTTTGTTGTATTTTTTTAGTAAACCATGCCTCTGGATGCTTCCCATGTACCTTTCTTACTCTTGCTGGATTGATTAAATCTCATTTTGTTCTCCTTTGGTGATTTGGGACATATACATATTAATGTTAGCACACCAAAGTTCCTCCTTATATTTGTAACATGAATGTTTCAATATTCTATTAATTATTAATTCTAAAACAGTACCTTGGTGGCACAGTTGAGTTCAGTGACTGACTCTTGGTTTCGAATTAGGTCAGATCTCAGGGTCATGAGATCAAGCCCCGTGTCTGGCTGCACAAGCTCAGTGGGGAGCCAGCTTGAGAGTCTCCCTTCTTCTCCCTCTGTCCCTCCCACTAGTGCTCTCTTTCTCTTTCTCTAAAACAAATAAATATAAATAAATAGATAAATAAATAAATAAATAAATAAATAAATAAATAAATAAATAAATCGGTACCTGAAAAATAGTATGTGCTAAATAAATCTTTAAGTAGTCATGACTATAATTTTAACACTGTTTAGTTTATTATCACATATTATAATTATTTCTTGTGCCCTACAGATTCCCGTTGTATTTGTGTTTTTCTTTCACTTTGCTTAAACAACCTTTTCTTTGCTACTTAGTACTTCTTTTAGAATGTTTCTGTGTTTACTAAACATCCTGAGCCTTTGCAAACCTGGAAAAAAAAATTAACTCCTTACTCCCACAAATTGTAAGCTAGCTTAAGAAAGTATAGAATTATGGATCTAAAATTATTTCCCTTCTAAACTCTGAAGATATTTCATCTCCTTCTAGTCTCCAATATTTCCAATGAGAAATCAAACATTAATCTGGTTTCCATTTATCATAAGAAATACATTTTTTACTTTCTGAATCTTCAGAATTTTATTTTTTTCCCTAGTTTTGAGATTTCACCACATTAAACCTATTTGCAGGTGGGTCTTTTCTCCTTCACCTAGCTCTGTACTCACAGGCCATCTGAAAATTCGTATTTATCTTCATCTCTGGAATTTTTTTCTATCATTTCTTGGATTATTTCTCACTTTCAGAAACTTTTATAACATTGATATTTAAACTTATACTTATCTTAAGATTTTTTTTCATACTTTGCATCTATTTGTCCCTTTATACTATATGCTGGAATTATTTTGCTTAATCTCACAGCTCATTAATTCTTGCTTGAGTCATGAAGACCTGCTATTAAATCCATCTATTCAATTCTTTATCAATTATACTGTTTTTAACCTCCAAGATTTCTTGTTTCATGGATGAGCTATTGTTTCTCATCCCACTGGGAGTATTATTTATAGCTATTTCCAAGCCTTTTCCTGCATACGTCATTGGCTTTCTTTTTTGGGGTATTACATTTATTTAGTTCACTGCCACTAATGCATGATGATTCTTAGATGTATGCTCATGATTTTATTTGATTATCCTTGTTCACCTGTTTATAGATATTACTTCTATTTACTATGATCTCTATCTTGCCACCATGGTAAAGGAGTAGGACAATCTACCCAACAAGGAAATACCAGCAAACCATTTTATGGAGTGAAGTCTTTCTTTTATTTTTCTTTTTATTTATTTACTTTTTTATTTTTAGATTTTATTTATTTTTCGAGAGAGAGATTATGTGGGACAGAGTAGCAGAGGGAGAGGGAGAGAATCTCAAGCAAACTCCTTGCTGATTGAGGAGCCCAGGGCAGTTTTTGGGCTTGAGTCCTTGAGATCATGACCTGAGCCAAAATCAAGAGTCAGACACATAATCAACTGAGTCACCCAGACACTCCCAGGAGTGAAGGCTTTCTATCCTATCTGGACATCATAACCCACCAAGGACCAGACCTCATCTGTAACTCAAATCCTCACACTCACTATTCTAGGAAAAAATACCAGTGGCTTGGAACTCTGGAATTAGTTGTGAAACAATTCATTCGATTGTCCCAGGATGACATTCCAATTAACTGCTTTGACTTTTCTTCAGGTATTCCACTGTCCCTTAGATCAGAAGTTCTTAAATGTAGAGTCCCCTTAGGAATCCTCCCATATATTTTGCATGATTCTATTGTGCAGTTTGAGGGCTGTAATTTCCTCAGTCAACTAATTTCATGTTTTATTATAGTCATTCTCTTTGTTTTATAGTGTCATTATGGATTTATTATTTTAAAATAAGTATTTTCTTTTTTTTTTAAGATTTTATTTATTTATTTGACACAGAGAGCGAGACTACAAGTAGGCAGAGAGGCAGGCAGAGAGACAGGGAGAGAAGGAAGCAGGCTCCCTGCTGAGCAGAGAGCCGGACCCGGGCCTTGATCCCAGGAAGCTGAGATCATGACCTGAGCCGAAAGCAGAGGCTTTAACCCACTGAGCCACCTGGGCGCCCTAAAATAAGTATTTTCTGTTTAATCTAGTAACTTGAGGTGGAGGAGAATATAAAATCATGTGCTCATTTCTCCATATTGATCCAATCTCCTCTACAGTCTCATTTAGTTTATGCATACTAATTTTATTGTCTTTGATAGATCATCCTAAGAGAAACTTTAGATCCACCCAAGTCAAAACAACACAAATTATCTATCAGTAGAGGTTAAATGGATGAAGTTTTACTGCTGATAAATAAGGCTTTGTCTATACAGCACCCAAACAAACCTGTCAACTCAAAGGAAAGACAGAATCAGTTGAACTCATTTTAAGGGACAATGCCTTGATTTTAGATAGTTGCAACGGTGCCATGTAGACACAGACTGAGTTGTACTTGACCTATGAAGTAAATGGAGCAGTTAAAGATTAAGTGATGTTCTTTAGATAATACAGCCAAGTAGCCATTTGATCAAGAATAGCCCCCAATAAGTACTTGCCCTCTGAAAATTCTTTCGGATTTTTTTTCAGCTCATTCAATCAATTTATGACTTTGTCCAGAGAGCCAAGAGAATGTATCACGCACCACCCTGTGAACTAAGGAACATTTAGTTCACATACCCTCCAGCTCTTGCTTTAATAAGCAGCAGTAACACCACAGCAGAAATTATCTCCAATAGTATTAATTCTCCTTAATATGCAACATGTGGCCAGGCAACGTGACCCTTCCAAAGCTGTGTTTTCTAGAACACTGTGCTTATTAAACTCTTTTCTAAGTACATATTATGAATAATCAATGACAATCTGCTTCTCATCTCCCCTAAAAATGCTCAAAATGTAGAATACCATCTTTGCCAGAAATGTCTCTCCATTTTTAAGCTATTATATAAAGAGGAGTTTTTATTTGTGATATCTTCAATTTTGATGCGAGAAAGTAAGAAACTATTTGAAAAATAACGCTTCTGGTTTGGTATAGTGGACATCTGTGGTCTCAACATCTGCACTGGAGGCAGAAGCTCAGCATGGACAGAAAGGGAATACCCTCGGAGTCAATTAGATACATCACGATTTTTGATGAAAAGCAATTCCTTCAATAACAAAGGCTGCTATTCTTCTTTCAAATAACAGCATGCGAGCAATTCTTTCACAGAGAATCAAGCCATATTGCTGAAATACCCACAAAAGCTATTATTATCCAGTATCCAAAGAAGAGAGTTCCTTCACCACTAAATAGTAAAACGATATATGGATTCCATCTACAAAGTTTTCTAAATTAGAAATGATTTCTTCAGAGGAAATATAGGAAAGACTTTGGAATGCAAAAGAATACATTTCATAGAAATGAGACAGATCTATACCACATGGGAAGAGCCCTGTGGCACTAACAGAGTCAAGCTTGTTTGTTGCAGAGGGAACATGTTGCTACCCAAAAGGAGAGCAAAGCCAGGGAAAATGTCAGCATGTTGCCTCATGGGCACTGGTTTTTTTTTAAATGCTCATATAATGAAACTTTAATCAAGACTTATAGCCTAATTTTCTCATTTGTAACCCTGTGTGGCAATAAAAAACATGTGTGATATATATATATATATATATCAGCAGTATGAGTTTGCATAGACACATGTTCCTACTTGCAATTACTTTCCTTTTATGAATGAACAGCACCACACTCTGATCAGAAATCTATTTATTTTTAGTGTTAAACCCACTGGGGAGGGACAGTATCCAATTGACTGGTGAACTATACCCTCTCTATTGATACACACTATAGGAACAAGAGGGGAAAATGAGAACCAGATTCTCCCAGCACCTAAGTTACTCCCTCATAAAAATTAAGCAATTTTGTAAGTTCAGTCCTATAGAGATATTTTCCATTATCTACCAGACCTACTAGAAAAATACCAAGAACTATTTATATCATTATAAGGGTTAAAGTTACATCTGGAGCTATCTAACTTACCCACTGACTAGGACAGTACCAAAAGAATCTATGTCACTAAATCATACTCAACATTCAGGAGTCCGGAAATTCTAATTTCAAATTTTGATTTTTTAAACATCTCTTAGTGATCCCTTATGCAAAATTAAGTGTTATGTTATTGTCCCTCCTTAAATTCAGCCTTCTCTAGTCTATCATTTTTCTGTTCAATCAAATTGCTTCTTCACATGAAAGTTTGCTTTGAAGTTCTTATTTCTTCCTATGAATAGACACTTGAAACCTGATATCATGGCTTCTGGATCTACAAGTGCATATAGTTTATATTACTTATACTTTACTGAGTCTAAAAATATTCTCAACTAAAGTCAAATAACCACAATAATCTCTAGAAAACAATCTTTTGTTATCAGTCTCCACTGACAAAAATATATACAGATATTAGATAGATATTTTGAACCAAATTTTATGTCAGTTTCCATTCCATTTTCCTAAATTCTTAATGCAGTAAATTTCTGGCACTGAATTATATATTGATGAAAGACTCTTGGGACTGCTATGACTAGGGGTAATTTCCCCTAGATAGGGGAAATTTGGTACTTAGGAGTTTCAGGAAAAATACCCTAAGTGGTACCTTTATGTCCTAAATTCACCCAAAGACATAAATATACTATTAAAGTGAAAACCAAAAATGGACAAATAAACATATCAAGGTCAGTTGGCACCTACAGCTCATTTCTCAAAAGAATTCTACATGATAGGAGGTAAAATCACTACCATTTCATCAGTTAGGGAAAAGGGAATGAGATTTAAAAATTGGTCTAAGTGAAAAAAAGAGGTAAACTGAGAGACCAGAGAAGAATAACAGAAATGGAAGGAATAGGAAGAGGGAGTTCATGAAAAAAATCTGGCCTACAAGTGAGCTTTTCTGCAAATTAGCTAAGTCTACTATGCTGTCTGGATACTTCTTGGCAGACAGAGCAGAGAGCTGCCAGTCCTCTCCTCAATTCTTAAAACATACTAGATTGACTACAGATTTTAATATATAGCTGAGGACGCTATTTTCACTGTATATCTTTTCAGCATCGTTAACCACTAAATTGTATGAGCAAAGGGAAGGGAGAAGAACTACTTTTGTTCTGATAAGAACTGACTATCTGAAACTACTAGCTCTTAGCTAGGGTACTTCCAAAGTCATTCTTTACACATTCTTTAGCAGTAAAGAGAAGCAACGAGATCTAGCTTCATGACTACTGAAGATTCTGGTGTTCAAATATTCTTATCTAATACATATGCTTAGATTCTTGACTACATTTTTTTACTGCCCATTACAAACTATAGAACTTCATTTTAAAAATGTAAAACACAGACGTGGCTTCTCCAAGCCAAATCTAAGCAGCACACTGGCGGCAGTCAGATCAGTCCTAATGGCATACAGTGCTGACAAAGCTGGCAACTGTAATAAAGGGCCTTTTAGATGTGTGTGCTTTCCAGGCTAACTGAAAAATAATACTAGATATGTGAAAACCCCTTCATTGTGTACGAATGTATCTCAAAGCGTGGGGACTTATGAGGCAAAATGGATAAACTGCAGCAAGACTGCTCTGGGGCATTACTAGAGCTTTGTAATTCCAAAATCTAGGGAAGAAATTCCATGCACCAGACAGCAAAACTGATGTTCAGAAAACATCATTCTCACAGGCAATCCAGCTTTAAGCTCTACAGAGTCTGAGCAGAACAGAGGAGAGAGAGGGCACTTAAACTATTGAAAATATGTCTGTCTCTCACATGAAAAAGCAAGGTTGGAAAAGGACCAAGTTTTCATTCTCCAGTGAGAATAAACACAGTTTTGTCCACATTTTGTCTCTTATGTTTGCATGTCAATGAAGACTTTGAAAACTTACCCTCTAGCTCTGATTAGAAAAGTAAGAGAAATGAAACTCAGTCTCATAGAGGTCTTAGATCCAAAGTTAGAAATACTCCAGGAACAGCCAACTCATGAATGCTCATAGAGTATTTCAAGTGCCAAGTAAAAGAGCAGACCACACAAAACACCTTCACTGTCTTATCTACTAAGTCAGGAAGTTATTTCTTATTGAGTCTTCGAATTTGGAATATGTCTTTAGCATTCTCCTTCCTTCCCTCCATACCATCACATGAAGAAACTATGAACCCCATCTCACATTTCAGCAAAAATGGAAATTCTGACAAGGTGATTGTTACATGATAGCTCCCTCTATATTGATATGATAAACATGCATATTTTCCAAAGAGTGCCCCCAAAGGAAAAGTCACCTACAATAGTGCCACAGGTTTTCCTTGAAAGGTTCTTTCTCTTCTCTGTTTACTACATTCAATTATATATCAATTCTTGTATCTTTTCTTTATCAGTGACTTTTTTTTCTTTCTGTTTGATCTACTACAAACACAGATGACTTTTCTCATTTCAACAAACTAGTGGAATGGTTTCCTAGACATTCTTTTCATCATTAGCACTTCTTCCTTTTCAATCTACTCCTTCCTATCCTAGATCTGCCATTCTACAGATGAGCTTCATTCCCCTGTTCAGAAACCTTCAGAAGTTCCTCTATTGCTTTTCAAATAAGTGCTTTTTGCTCAGCACTAAATATCATCATGCTCTTGATCACTACTTTTCCAGGCTTCCTCACATTTCTTGTACCCTATATTCCAGTAACCCTGGCATGTACACATATGAACATGCATCATTTTTCTCATAATTTTTTCATAGTGGTGGAGCAAGATGAAGGGGAGAATTGCTCACTATCTCTTAGACTTACACTTAGAAATGTGTTTATGGCCCACGCAAGCCATATCTTCAAAGAGATAGTGAAAGACAAATATGAGATAAGCCCAATAAAAGAAAAACGAGTACTGGTAAGCATACCTGATGACCACCACACTCTAAAATCACAGTGTATTTGTTAAATGGAAATAGTTTATGAGAAAAACTTAAAGATGAATCTAACAAAATAAATGTGAGATTTTTGTGCTGAGTAAAAGCACAAAAAAATCCCACAAGAAATTTTAAAAGGTCTAAAAATGGACAGAGATATTGTGTTCATTCATTGGAAAACTCAATATTGTTAAGACATCAATTTTCTCCAAATTTGCCAACAGATTTACCATAGTCGTAAACAAAATTGCAACAGGTTTTTTTGTAAAAATTTACAAGTTGATTTTAAACTTATAAAAGAGCAAAGGACATAGCATAAGTAAAAAATAATTTTGAAAAAGAAAACCAAATTTGGAGAATCCACACTACCTGACTTTAATATTTATATAAGGCTACAGAAATCAAGGTAGTGTGATACTGTCATAAAGATTAGATCTACAGATCAACAAAATGGAATGGAGAACCTAAATATAGACCCACACAGATATGGTCACTTTATTTTTGACAAATGGTGCCAAGATAATTCACTGCAGATAGGATACTCTTTCTAAAAATTATGCCATAACAACTGGACATTTATATAACACAAGGGAAAAAAAGAATTTTCATGTTTACCTTGAATCTTATATAAGAATTGACTACAGATGAATTATAGACCTAAATTATTTTTGAAAACCTGAACCATAAAAGAAAAAAAATTGACAAATTAGACCTCACAAAAATTATAAACTTACGCCCTTCAAAAGACAATTTAAAAATTAAAACATAACCAACAGTCAGGAAGAAAATATTTGAAATACCCACATCTGATAAAAGACCTGAATCTAGAATAAATTCTAAAGCTTTTGGAGTGATATCACCAAGATGGTGACACAGGTTGTTCCCGACTTCACTCCCCCTCATAAGAACAACTAACAACTATTCAAGAACAAGACCCTACTGATAGAATCCTAGAATACAGGGATGATGTTAAAGTACCCCTCTGTATCACATAGACCAAGACAGACTGCATTAGAATAAGAGAAGCAGCTACATGTTGACCACACAGCTCCTCCCCTAGGCCAGTGCAGTACCATGGGAAGAAGTCTCCCCTGAGCCTCCAGTGGAAAAAAAAGAACCCAGTGAGTATAACAAGCCTACCCCCCATGACTGTGCGTCACTTTGCCAGAGTCCCTAATCTGATCTTGTACTACAGGGATTACAAAAGAATCTGTCATGCTCAACTGCTAGAAATCTAAGACGGAGAAGGCAGGGAGGCACCTGACACAACCAGCACATAGATCTTGTCAGATGGAATTAATATCTTCAGTACCTAAGTTAATAATCCCAACCAGCAATTTTTCTTATCTGTAGAACCAAGTCAAGGGCACACTCTGACCAGAGAATTTGGCAGGTATAGGTCTGCCAGATTCAGATCTTCAAATAAGGAGTTTTGTAGGCTTGAGAGCCTGGTTTGCCCAAGAAGCTGAAATATAGACTTCTAGCCCCATGTGACCAAAAGGGCTGGAAACAACTTCTGGAAGCTGTGTTGGCCCAGCTGTGCTTGAAACAAGAGGCAGGCAAGCAGAGTTGATTGCCTGCCACCACCCCCCTACCCCTGAGAAAAGCCACTATGAGACATGGAGTATTACTATGCTACCTATAGGCAAGGGGATAAATTCAGCCAAGGTTGAAGATAGCTCCCAGCTCCTCCTAACTGGAGAGCCTGTTTGGAAAATTAAGAGTAACCTAAAAGAGCCTCTCTCCCACTCACACAAGCAAGGGAGCTGAGACACATCCCCACTCACTGTAGAGAGGGTCTTCTGACCCCACGTGACCTGAAAAGCAGGAGATAATTTCTGCAAAGCAGTCAATGGCCCTGTTTCACCAAGTAACTTGGGGTACAGGTTGGTTTGAGTTAAGACAACAAAGAGCTTTATTGACTTTAGAGCTCCTTCTCTCACTGCTCAGACAGTGAATTTAATTCATAGTCTTGCTCACTGCAAAATATAACCTTCAGCCTGTTAAACCAAGGGACCTATCTAAAACACATTGAAAATACATAGCCCATTCAATAGTCTTATGTTTACTGGCACTTGGACAGAGAGTACAGGTCATGGCTTCCCCAATCTGCAGAGAAAAATTGGTGGCCTCACATGACCAGGGAATTCAGTGCATACTCTGGAATGATTCAGGTGCCCGAACAATGAGCTGTATAGGCTCTGGGTCCCACCCTGATCACCTGCCAAAACAGGGAAGCTAACTGATACCCCCATCTACTAGTGAGTATAGTACCCAGTCCCTAACATCTACTAAGTCTTACCAGAGAATCCAAGCAACTGTGAAGCCGATCCTATAATCTCGCATGGGCAGGGAAGCAAGCCAGCAATCCTATCCAACAGTTCTCAGCTATAGACACAACCCCCATTCCTAACCTTAGAACTTAAACAGCTGCCTTACCCCCAAAATAGATCATATCAGGTCCCACCAGCCCAAGCCCAATGTAGCAGCCACATCCAGAAACCCAAATCGAGCTGACTGGTAAAAAACTCTCTGCCAAAGCAAATCTGTAAAGTCTAAAAGAGGATCACAATTACTCAAATGCACAGATACCAATGTAAGGATCAGGGATCATAAAAAATCAGGTAAATATGACACCACCAAAGGACACTGATAAAACGCCAATATGACCTTAAAAAAAAAATGGACAGCTCTATGAACTGTCAAAGAATTCAGAATGATCAATCCTCTTAAGAAAGTTTAGTGAACTATAAGAAAACACAGATAGACAACCAAACAAAATTAGGAAAATAATGCATGAACAAAATGAGAATTTCAACAAGGAAAGAGCAACCATCAAGAAAGAAAGAAATCTTAGAGGTGAAAAATACAATAACTGCTAAAAATACAATAACTGGAGAATTCAACAGAAGAGTTTCAAAAATAGACTCAATCATGTTGAAGAACGAATCAGTGACATGGATGATAGGACACTGGAAACTACCCAGTCAGAGGAACAAAGAGAAAAAAGAATGAAAAAGGGTAAAGAAAGACTATGGAATGTATAAGACACAAAAAAATAGCAATAATGGCTGAAAACTTCCCAAACCTAGAGAGAAATGGATATACAGATTCATGAGGCCCAAAAGATGGCAAATAGGTTAAACATGAATAAGGGTACACCTAGATATATAATTACATTGTCAAAAGTTAAGCAAAGAATTTTAAGGCCTGAAAGAGAAAAGACGGAAGTTACATAAGAGAGAACCTCCATAGCTAAAGTAGGTTTCTCCACAGAAACTTTTTAGACCAGGAGAAAAAGGGATAACATACTCAAAATACTGAATGAAAATAACTGTCCACCAGGGCGCCTGGGTGGCTCAGTGGGTTAAAGCCGCTGCCTTCGGCTCAGGTCATGATCCCAGGGTCCTGGGATCGAGGCCCACATCGGGCTCTCTGCTCAGCAGGGAGCCTGCTTCCTCCTCTCTCCTCTCTCTCTGCCTGCCTCTCTGCCTACTTGTAATCTCTCTCT